>CM037830.1:34456936-34904436 GCA_021234535.1 Stichopus chloronotus
TCTACGGTAACACGATGGAACCTGCGCTTTAAATCTGAGAGGCTAGCTGACACCACGAACAGCACATTAACCGAGAAACCCCGGGTGCAGGACAGGCCTAACACGACATCCTTCGAAAGAAGAGATGCTGTTGCTAAAATCGGTCGGACTGCCGTGATATTAGCAAAACGAGCCTTACACCCTCTTTAATAACACATTTTTGCCCTTGGGCATGATAACCACAGATCCCATGGTATGATATGAAAACCTAGGCAATTGATGTCACGTGATAAAAATGACCTAAGTCGATGAGGTTTGTAAGAAGCAAAAGCCTCACTTATCTGTAGCTTTTATATATAGTGTGGTTTTTAAGACAGGAGTTTTAGCATATTTGATTCACCATGCCACGAAAACGACTGTAAAAAAAACAGCAAGCAACACCACCACGATAAAGGACTGCCAAAACCATGGTAACACAACGAAAACCTCAGTAACAGGAAAACCTTAAAAACCACGAAAATCACGGCAAAAGGGAAAACCTAAAAACCACGACGATGGACACCACAAAAAACAGTACATACTGTGACGGGAAAACCTGTGGAACCATTTGGTGACACCTACACGAAAACCACAGTAACAGGGAGAATAAAAAAAAAAATAACCACAGCAGGTATAAGTCTAGTTGTAACCGTCTGCTGGGATTAATATTATAATTGTTGACGTAGCTCAAACTCCTCCCCCCATCTTCGGTTGTTGCAATTCATATTTAAGCAACAGTTTTGTATCACAACGTGATCCATCTTGATTGATATAGACCTAGTCTCACACAAGAATGAATCTCAATTGATGTTGAGATCATACACACACACACACACAAACATATACCCACACACACACGACTAAACACTATAACTTTGTATCTACCTCGACTGCTACCCAAAAGTTGTGACACTTGTACGTTGTATGACATTCCAAGTTTGGCCCACGTAAGTCAGACCCTTAATCAGGTCAGGTTCCCGGGTGGAGAAAAAACAGAAACCGGCACATGTGACATACTGCTAGGAATTCTTTCACCTCAAATATTCTTGGAGAGGGGAAGGGGGGGGGGGCAAAAAAATTAGGGACAATCCCTCGCCCACCCGTCCTTGGCTTTGATCGCGGGTCTGATGTAAGTACAGGAGCTCATCCGCCAAACCCCGTAAGAAGGTCAGTGTACTGAATATATGAATGTTACCAGTTGTCACAGTTTGACTGGTTTGCAATCTACACAAGCAATAACTTTTCTTGAGTTAATTTACGGACGCCACGCTTTTTATGTCATAACTGATTTCAAACACCAAATTACTTATCAGATATTTTGGAGCGATTTCGTCATACCTTTATGTCTCTTCAATCTCTAAACCAAAAAAAAAAAAAAGTTTATGAAAGTTTACATTCTCGCTGTCCAATGAGTATGATTACTAGTTTCATATACGTAGGTACTTTAAGATGAGTGATATAGGTTTTCTATGTAGATAATATAGTTTACCAGTCAATAAATTGCTCTAATAATACTTTCAGGTCATTTTAATTGCTTACCCTTCACATTCAATATCACAAGTAGATATATTGCGATTTAATTTTAAAGCGTAAATCTTTATACTGTTTGTTTTTGCCTAAAATTATAATACAAAAAAACAATCTCCTTTTACAAATACCTTATACCTGTAGATATCCCTTCACCCTGAATAACGTTACCTTTCTGTAATCATAAAACTTCCTTGCCTTGATCGGCCTAATGTTTATTATCCATACACCTTTAGCAATAAATTTTCGACTCATTTTGTATCTCTACTTTTAAGGTTATCCTTTTCTTATTTTCATTCTCACAGCCAGTGTACCTTCGAAGGTGTGAGGCAAGAGGGTAAAAATAGAACGAGGTGTAATCAATTTTGAAGAGGAAGAATGTTTAAACTTAAGCGGGGTGTATGTAAATGCGAGACATCCTCTAGACCTGTGTAGACTCAATCAACTGTTTGTTACTCGCCACTTTCATTGACGTAAATTTCCTCTTACCTTAAACAAAGTTTATAAATAATTGTCAGGCTTAGTTATTCAGCTCGTCGTGTTACTTTTTTTTCATGTACCCTTAAATTTTGCAGTGAACCTTCTTAAGATTTTTCCTCGACACCTTTATAAATCATGTTGTCAAATATATCTATATATATATATATATATATATATATATATATATATATATACGTACGTATGTACGTATGTACGTATGTACGTATGTACGTATGTACGTATGTACGTATGTACGTATGTACGTATGTATGTATGTATGTATGTATGTATGTATGTATGTATGTATGTATGTATGTATGTATGTATGTATGTATGTATGTATGTATGTATGTATGTATGTATGTATGATGTATGATGTATGATGTATGATGTATGATGTATGATGTATGATGTATGATGTATGATGTATGATGTATGATGTATGATGTATGATGTATGTATGTATGTATGTATGTATGTATGTATGTATGTATGTATGTATGTATGTATGTATGTATGTATGTATATATATATATATATATATATATATATATATATATATATATATATATATATATATATATATATATATATATATATATATATATATATATATATATATATATATGACTGAATTGTAACCATCGTAGCTATCTATGATGTATGCTAAACACTGATTGTAATGGTTGTAAAATAATAGAATGGATCAATGGGCCCAACGCCTTGACTGTACTTGTCTGTGTCGGTATCTTTCTATAGTCTGTATTTGTCCCTCTGGCCAAATTATACTAAGCTCATGTAGTCTGCAATTTTGTTTTTACTCTGTCTCGGCTCAGACTGTATCTGTCATTCCTTTTTTGAAGTTTTGCTAATTCATGTCAATTTATTATTTTCATTGTGCGACTCCCTCTTGGTTTTTATTAATTAGGCCAATACTGCGTCGTTCTAGTGCACCGTTTATGTTTCACGTGATTAGGTCAAGTTACTTTATCTCCCTGCAGTTATGCCAGCATATAGACTGCATAAAACCGTCCCTGAAATGAAGAATTGATACAATCAAATAAAGTCACATACGGAGTACTCGTACAGTCACTAATTTCCGGTGCCAATGCACATGAATGGCCTTGCGATACACGTCATGCTTCAGTCTCACCGTGCGTAATACGAAACAGCGGAAAGTTAAATTTAAATCTTCGAGAGCGACTTGGATGTGGTTTAAGCAAAAGTGGTATCTGGTATGCCCATTATCAGAACAATCGGTCACAGAAATCCTCCCCAAACGAATCGTTGGAATTACTCAAGTGAATATTTGTTACGACGCCCCCAAATAAAGGCCGCATAGACCATACAAATTATTATGTTGTCACCGTATCGGGTTATACATGTAATGGCATCAGTGCAAGAGTGTTTCCTATGGGTTTGATAACGATTCCACACCTGGGACGGCTCGAACGTACCAAAAACAAAACTGCAAATTGGCAGGTGATTAGCTTCAAACCTCTTGCCTCCATTCGCACGTGTGCTCCCTATTCTGGTCTCAAAGTTGTGACGTCTTGTGGGAAGATTGGTTTAAGTCTAGTTCAAGTTTACACTGGCATATTTACATAGAGAGCAAAATTTTCATTGAAAAATTTGCATATAAGTATGTAACCGATACACATAAATACTCATGATCGAGTTTTGGAGAGGATCTCTAATCTTATTTAAAAATTATGACCTGATGACAGCGGTTTGCAAAACTAAGCGTACTGATTTTATTAAGCATAGTTTATGAAACTGTACCCACCAAAAGTGGGAATGTGAAATGTCGTCGGGCTATGTAACTTTTTCTTGAAAGACCTGCGATGTTATGCCAGTTATGTCATTAAGTTTTGGTAAATCCTTCTTATTTTCATTAGGTTCAGCTTGATAGCTATTAACTGCCACATGCTTTTTTTCACAACGTAAGCACTATTTGAAAAAAATATAGTTTACGTCATCGTCACCTGCTCGCGTAATCATAATGATATAATAACAAATGAAAAACAATAAGTTGAGTTCGGGATAATTTATAGCGTACTAAAAACAGTCTCTATAAGCTTATAATTAAAAAACGTAATGGGTTTATTCCTAACGTAATGGGTTGACGCAATTGGTTAACGTAATGGGTGAAAAACGAAATGGGTTTCACAATGGTATTATGTAACTAAAAGTACCTCTTCAGACCCAAGTGCGTGTATTCTGCAACTTATGTTGTATTATATAACTCTAAAGAAACCATAATTGATAAAATTATACTCAGTTATGGTGATACTGTTTCTTTTGTCCCGATTGTTTTTCCATATTTTTTGTTAAATCAACTTCGGAAGAATTCCATTTTGAAAGAACAAGTTATTCACTAAGCGTCTCAATGTTAGAAAAACTTTGGATATTTTAGAAACACATTTTCACACACAACTTCCTTAAAATATTTTATGAATAAGGGTTTATTTTAGCTCCTGCTACTTACTCTTGGAGTTACTTGCTGCTTACTGCTACTTACCCTTGGAGCTATTGGTCATTTCGTTGCTATTAAGTTTATAGTGCAAATACACACACACACACACAGAAAGTTGTAATCAAATCTCACATCAGTCCGACCGTCACCCCCAATCCAGTCCCCTCCCCCAATTGTTCGCCCCTCCCCTCAATTGCTCGCCAGTACTATTTTACACATCACTACGTTATATACGGTACCTTTTGAAATTCGAAGTAATTGAAGCACATGCAATTTTCTGCCTTGTTAGTGTCTCGTTTTGATAGCTTGCGTTCGAAATTGGTAAGTATATGTCTCTTAAAGAATCAAGTTTGAAAGTTTTACGTTCTGTTTATTCAGTATAAGTGATGATTTGTTGAGAAGAAACATATAGATATATTTATCTACACTGACGGAGTCCTTCATTGTGTGTGTACATCCAAAGTTGAGCTCCAGATCTGAAATCAGAAATTAAAAACACCATTCCGTACACTGTCTACTTGACACCAAGTTCCCAATCTTTTAACCAAGAAAATTGTTCATCTCGCTTTTTAATTAGATATGTATACAGATCAGCATAACATACAGACTTACCTGAGTAACACACATACCCATCCACGTTATCAAAATTGTCTTCGTAGATTGTTTTACACACAATGAGATAATCCTTTATTCCTTTAGATCTTCTCTTTGTGTCACTTATATTCGACTATGCTGTAACATTATCCTTCTGAATAAAGTTGTCAAAAATCACTATATATGAAATTTTAACAATATTCTTTATCTTTGATCTCACTTTCTCTCTTGCTCTTTTCCCTGTAATTTCCTCCACACTTTTTGTCTCTATAATTTGTCCTTCACGAATAAACAAAAAGTCGTTTCTTCTCAATGCACGCGGCAATAATTCCAACCGTCCGATCTGCTATTGCTGCGGGCTGACAGAATCGTTAATGGTTAAATAGTTCATTAAACCACTGGAAGAAATAATTCCATCAAGAGTAGCCCAGACTGGCGTGTAGAAACCTTGACGGGCAACTTCATATCAACGCCGAACGCTAATGGTTTTCTAAAGCTCACTGAATTGAGAGTAGCCTTTAATATCTTCGCCAGCCCCGGTAAAAATATCACGAAGATACGAGATACCCTTCATAGCATTGCAAGTCTCTGGCAGAATGTTACCGAAGCTGTGAAATCTCGTTTTAATAGATACAGCTTTCTAAGCAGTGTATATCTTTTTGCCCCGCTACAAGACCTGCTATGTACTATACCCAACGTTATCCACTATGTGCACATTACACATGCACGTTCGCATACAGTCGTTACACGGTAACCAACACACACATACACACACACAAACAAGTTTGATGCGACGAAGGAAGATACTTTGAGTCTATCATTGTGTGTGATACATCCACAGTGGATGGTTCGTCGTGTTGGGACATTAAGAAACGCGTCTTAAGTTTTGACCCACGTGAGTCGTTACACGGCAAAATGGAATGCAGTCTTCTAAAATTAAAAGAGAAAAAAAAAACAATAATAGCTCTCTCTAGTAAGTTAACGTCAGCGACCAGGCAAGGGTCTGTGTATTATTACAAGAAATGTGTTATGAGAAAATTGTCCTGCTGTGTGTTTTCTCTATTCCCACGAGGAGATCTGAAGATAGGAGAAAAAAACAAACACTGTTCTCCGATATCACTCTCGACAAATGACCTTAAAAGAGTTCGATAAGATGATGTTTTTTAACCTTCGCGATGTTGTGACAAGTTTATCACTTATGGGTTTACATATTCAAAACGCGTGTTTGGCTAATTATACAACAAAAGTATCTCTGAAAATGGAACTGGTATGATGTGTAACAAGCAGGGTGGAAGACAAGATGGATTAAGCAAAACAAAAACTCCATGAATTAATATAACCGATGAATCATCATATTTATAGACAAGTTTGAATGTCACACAAAGCTAGAGAAAACTAAGTGGGTACTTTACAAATAGTGTCCTTTTAGATTAGGTCTACCATTAAATAGATGAGAAAATAATTTTTCCATGTATTTCTTTTGGAAGGAATGTGGTGTAATATTCTATTCATATTTGAAGTTTTTTTTTTTCAATCCAATGGACTTTTGGCAAGCCATCTTCATCAACGGTATGACGGAATGATCACACACGATATTTTTTAGTGATTAAAAGGGGCAGACGATTAGGTTTATGGCATGAAGGAACAATTTGAGAACTTCAAACATTTTGTAACCGGTGGACGCAGCTGTTACTCACGCTCTGTGCTATGATTTTTTTTATGATTTTTAGTTTTTTACGGCTAATATTAATGTCGGTGAGAAAGGAAACGGAAAGATTCGCTGCGTAATCTTCTTTATGGACAGATTTCTTTTAGAAAGAGAAATTGACTGAAAGAAATTATGTTATGCAAATAGACAGGCTGTTTCAATTTGCCCATATATGCCAACTGCTCTCAAGAGACGAAACGACATTAGAGTGAAGGCCTGTATGTAAATATAGCAGTGCATGAGTTAATAAGGTTCATTAGGCCGTAGTTGAGGTTTCTTCTGTATATAGATCCCGTTGAATGTGCAGCAACACTTATTTGCTTTGTACATGAAAAGTAAACATGCAATTTGATACAACACTGACTTGGTGAGTATCGATCGACAATTGAACTCGAGTTCTTCCTTGATTTTGACAACTAAATGATGTATTCCAAGTCGAGAAAAGAACAAAAGGAAGAACAGTGGGGGATAAAGAAAGTAATAAAGAGATACTAAAATTAGGGAAAAAGCAAGGAAAGAGCATAAAAAATAAAGAGAGAGCGAAAAACAATATCAACACGAATAGAAGAGGAAAGAGAGGATAGAATCAAGAACAAAACAAAAGAGCAGAAAAAAAAACAAAAACTAATAATAAAATCATAAAAAGGAGAAACACAAGCGAATAGAAATATGCTCAAAAATATGAGCAAGGAAATGAAACGTCAAAAATATGAGCAAGGAAATATAACGTGGATACCAACAAGGGTACAAGAAACAGGAACTGAAAGTACAGTTACAATGAGAGGGATATATGGAGAAGAGGAAAGACAGGAACAAGGAGAAAAGCAAGTTAAGGACCAAGAACAATAAAGCAGGATGACAAACAAAACAATTTACAAAAATATTGGAAACAATGAAAAGTACAAGCAGAGTGACAGGACAAGAACAAAATAAAATAAGAGACTGGGCCAATAGGATGAAAAGGAGCGACACAGTTAGGAATCAGAGCAAGAAAGATAAAAGAAAGTAAACCAAGAATGGACCAGGAATAAAGAGACCGGATACAAAGGCATAACTATAAGGAACCGGAAAAGAAGAACAAATCAGGAACAGGAACAAGGTCGAAGTGAAAGGGTAAAAAAAAGTAACAAGTGAAGTTATAAACGGCCATATGACGTAACTAATATTAATAGGCCTCAGGCCGCGGTCGCTGTGTGTACATTTACTAAAATAGGGACATCCAAATCATGTCATTTGAAATAGCACAGTTTATGTTAACATTCCTAATACCGCGACATGAATCTCTTTCTGGTAAAGTCGTGCTGGTATTCGCTTAGAATTGACAACATAACACACACACCCACAAAGACACACACACGTAGACAGTTACGAGTGCGTGGGGGGAGTTTTGTATGGACTTTAATTGATGTATATAGTGAGAAGGGCAACTTACTAATGCTATTGTCCTCCGGATGTTTGCAACTTTGCAACTAATGCAATATTGAAGTTACATTTCAGTCGCTCTAACGGAAGTAGTTTAATCAGTGATTCTTCATTTATTCATGTTAAGCCTCAATAAAAAATTAAAACTGAATTGTCGTCTGCTAGACTTTAATGACGTCAAGGCGCGAGGAAAAAGTTGGCCTCTGTTTTGACACTCTTAAGTTCTTTTCGTTTTGATCATGAATATGTTCAAGTCAGCGATGAAGGAGAAGCCTGACAGCCTGGTACTCGTTCCTCTCAAAACCCTTTTTTTTCAATCAAGTTACAAATGCATTAAACATTTTTGCATCGACAAGGTAAACGTCTCAGAGAGTTTCTAGTATACATCCGCTTGTCAAGACCATGTCGAATCCACATGTCTTTCTATACATGTGCAGTAGACAGGTACTTTAAGTAATATCATATGATCTGAGGTACATATGCGTGTCTTCGGTTAGTGCTTTTTTCTTGCATCATACAAATAGGATACAGAAGGGGGGGGGGGGTATAACTATCTGTTGAAATGAATGAAGAACACATGAAAAACACATTTTGGAATATTGATCCAGTTAATCATTAAAAAAACGTTCAAAAATGCCACAGAGTCTTCATCAAAATCACATTGACTAATTTACAAACAAATTTGTGTTTTACAGTTGCATCATACATAAACATAAGACAAATGTGCAAATCTGTGACTTCAGGGGAGCGACTCGTATGCTATGCTCTATGGTATTCTTAGCTTACTTTATTTCATGTACAATTGAGAAGTTTAAAGGCCTTACGGTTTTTATTGTGCGGAAGTATGCATTATGCATATTATGCAAGTCACTCCCCGCAGGTTTCGTGCTTACAGTAAAGCACTCCTCAGGTGACTGATTCGGCTTTCGCATTATGGGTTCCGATGAGCCAGTTGGGTTTGCGCTTGACTGGTTTTCCAAAGTACTTGGGGTGTGTCGAAAGTGCTGGGATATTCATTGCGTTTGTTGAGGGTGCTATTGCCCTTGAAAGTCATGATACGTATTATCTCTTCCCTAGGTTGCACCCCTCCTTAAGTTGGAGACACAATTAAGTCTTTCTTACAAAAATATCTTCCTTTCATAGCGAAGTTATTTTCTTGGATATTCTTGTACCCTGAACTATTCTTCTACCTCTTTGATATTTTGTTGAATGATCCTGATTATATTTGACAGCTGTCATGTCAAGTTAGCCTGGGTAGCGTCTCTGTCTGGCTGTCGCCCCTATGTGACTGTCGATAGGTTTTTGTATAGCGATACGCCCCCCCCCCCCTCCTCCATAAAAAAAAAAACTCGTCTGCTTCGCATGGTACCCTCAAGTGTGACTAACCCAATCTTTCCATAAAATCTACAATGATATACCGTACAAGGCCTTTAAACCTTACGTATTATTGTCACCATTGACGTCATCCACCACACCATAGAGGACGCCATTGATATCTATCATCGAGAAACTGACCCGAACTGTCCGTTATATTGTCCACGTTCTCAAACTTTTTGTCTGTGTTCAAAAGCCACTTTGTCGGTTCAAGTGTGTTATTTGTACTCTCTAAACTGATTGAGTATGACTTATTTGCTCTCACTTCATTGTGCTCTAGATTTCTATAGGGGTGGGATCCTCGACAAAAAGACTAAAAAAATAGGCGCTTTTTGCCCAAAAAACCCACGAAAATTACATTTTCCCTTTAAAAAGACCCCCAAATTTTAAAAATTTTTGCTATGTAGTTTCCAGCCCCTAAAATCAATCTCCTTCATAGAAATACAAAACTATTATGACATAATACGTAGAGTTTTTGTAATGAATTAAAAATTCAGGTGAATTTATAATATTTTTAGTGAGGCTACCTTGGGCTTCCGTTACAATTTCTGTTGTAAAGCTGGAATAGGAGTTGTACTGGCAATTGCCTGGTCATCTACTTTTGTTCTTCGTCAGTTTTTCAGAGAAGAGAAAGTGGGGGAAAACATCACCTGTCACAAAATTTGACAACGGACAATGCACTAATCCAAGAAAGACTCTCCAAGAAAGCATAGCAGTCATTTACCGTTACTTGAAATCAAACAGACTAATTCGGAATATGGTGCTTAAACAATGTTTTTTTATAGTGATTATGACATATTCTGTAGAATTTGACTGTCACTGACAATTTTTCAACTCATGTTTCAGCTTTAAACAAGTTTCGAAGTAAGCGGCGACTTTGTGCGTTATTTTTATCAATGGATAATCCAATGTTCCCCAGATACCAAATTCACATGTTTGTTTTGTAAAGTTTCCCATTGCAGATGTCTTGAGAAATATCTATCATATCTGACACACATGACCAGTATAGGTTATGGTCAGAGACAAAGGAAAGGGTCGGAGATGCGGGTCTTAAGACTTGTCAAATTGCATGATATCATGTTATGAACGCTGATTTTGAATATGCATTTTGAATATGCGTGAAAAAAATACTTCTTCCAACACGCCATTATGATTGGTTAGTGTACATTTGTGTCTAGGATTTTTTATCTACATGGGCTGATTTAATTTGTTGTGTTTACAAGTTCTGCTCTCCAACTTTTTTTAGCTAACTTTGTTTTCTTGTGTCTTTTTCACAAAATGACATTATTATGATACAACGCAATAAAATGACAATAATGACAACAAAATGACAACTTCCATGACAAAAAATTGCTCCGACCGGCACATCTTATGGCTGTTGAAGAGATATTTTACTCTGTATTTAATTTCTTACAGTCCAACAGGAGGATTTTTACCTCTTCTTACAGTTGCTTATACTCATTATAACCTTGCTGATATACCTCGTCGGGGGTTACGGTAGAGTTACTATACGCACTACCTCCGAGTCAAGGGAAGAGGCTCACATAGCTGGTCGAAATCGGTCTGATTACTCCGCCGGCCACCAAACTACATCTTTGCCTTCTACTCTTAATATAAATGTAAATTACACCTCGTATTCTTAGATAGTCGGCGATACGATTACACAGGATTTACAGCCTGTGTACACCAATGTGCCCCGATTCACACCTGCACGCTCATCCTCAGGATGAAACAGGTAACCCTGTTTTTCTAGTTTAGTTTTAATCTCTCGAGTGTCGAAAGGGATAAACGCGATGAAGAGTCTTGTGGGGTGCACTTCTATACAGAAACACTTCTCAAGCAAGTTCTTTTTCTAATACGGCGAAATTATGATTGAATGCGAGAAGTAAATTTATTGGGTTAAAATAACTTTTTATCTGCCAAAAAATTTTGCACATTGTCTAGATACCGACTTATATTATCTCGACATCTCGGAAAAGATTTCGAATTGTCGAGTTACTGTGTTACAAATAACAATTTCTCGGCAGAATTAGGCTATAGTGTACATAGTGTTTAGGCTACATGCAATACATACAAAATGTACAGTAGAATCGCTATATCCTAAATTGTTGACTATAAGCGATTGTGGGAGAAAAGTCAACTCATCTTCCCTAATCTTGACCACCGTCAGGACGAGAGATATAGGGGGAGGGGTATCCCTTCGCGGGTCTTAAGCCAGGACTTCAAATCAGTCACACAGATACGTGGCATGAGGAGGAGTCTAAATGGATGCCTCATCCCTAATTGCCTAAACAGCATCATTTTTTTTTTGTTCTTTTTGGTTGCAGAATCATGAATTTCTTTGACACCTGCACCTATAAACATAATCTAAATGTTACGGGAAGAGAAAAGTATTGGAAGGCGAAATGGCCGCCATGAGTATCTAAGCGGAACGCCACCATCAGTTGGCGAGACGTGTACAAGACATTTTGGGCTTTTCAAACCCTCCAGATGGCCGGAAACGCTTCCTGAGTGTTCGAACTTGCACGTACCCAGCCTTGAAGTAGAGATCTTATGCCCGCAATTTCTCAATTAATAAGATAGAACTCAATTTATAAAAATGAAGTTACATGTCAGATGGGTTGATATGATACAAAAATCATATTGGACTATGCTTCCTATTTCATTTATTCTTGGAATAGTTTACAGATGGTAGGTGGAGAGGGCTGAACATATTTTCAGACGAGCTATTTCTATTGGCTGATAATGAAACAACTTAAACTTGAAGATAAAAATGAAAACTGGGGTAGGCGGTTGAACATTATCTAACTCAATGACGCCACGCAGAAACCAACTTGAAAACTCATGGGTAAAACATGATCTTGTTGCATGTTCCCGAAGTGAAACATTTTTAAATTTAAAAAATAAATGAAAATGACGTACTTTTAAGTAGTAGAATTGACGTACCTTTAAGTAGTTGAATTGACATAGTAATATATCAGAATATTGGTTCGTATTGGTAACAGCCTTGAAGTTGGCATTGTCAAACAAGTACTTTTTGTGAATTTATTGTTTTTTTCAATTCAGTGTTATGTTTGGAAAAACATAGGAACATTTTTTTCCTAGAATCTGTCACATTACTTGTATCCGAGGTTTTGATTTACTTTTCGGGGAGGCGTATTGCCAATGCAACGGTGAGTCCTGGGTGAAATATATATGCCGACCGTTTTACCGAGCCGGGCTTCATAAATGTGATCTTTTTATGACATTGGAAACTAAGACGAAACAGATTAACAACAAAATTGAAACAAGGTGTTTATATCGGTGTGAAATCGTTGACTCGAGGTTTCAATTTCCAATACGTGCGCCTGTTGCTTCATACACAGTATACGAGTATGTGACTATAGGGGATACTTATTTCATGTAGGACGCAGTGGCAATAAGTCTTCCAGGCTTGTCAATCAAAACCTTGGATATTAATGATGTCATGCATCTAGAAACAATGTTCCAGTATTTCTTCCATCCCTATAGCCCTGAACTAAAGAAAATAAATCCTTCAAAAGTATTGAGTTTTAATGCCAAGTAAAACTATTGTCAATACGAACAAATCTTCTTTCATGTAGGCCTTTAAAAAGTACATAAATTGTACTACTAAAAGTAAGTCAATTCTACTACTTAAAAGTGCGTCCTTTTTTAAAAAGTTGGAAATATTTCACCACGGGTACATGCAGCAAGCACATGTTTTGTCCTGGCGTTTCCCTGAAAAAAGTCCAATCGTGGTCTACTCCGCTTTGTTGCTTACGTAATGTTCAACCGTCTACCGCAAATTTCAAGCTTAAAATGGGTTGGTCATTATCGACCAATGAAAAAGTGGACCCTCAAGTTAGGCCTATGTTCAGCAATCCCGCCTCTCCCCTACTATTTGCCATCTATTCCAAGAATAAATGATACAGGATTAATAATTCATCATTATTCTTGTGTCATCTCAACCCATCTGATATGTATTGTCATTTTTCATACATCGATTATATCAGTCAGTAAGTCTTATTAAGAAATTGCTGGCATCGAGATCCCTATATCAAGGGATCTCGAGGACATGCAGCTTGGAACACTCGGAAAGTACCGTTTCCAAAGCCCAAAATATTCGCGTGCGCTCCGCGCCAAGTGATGGTGGCGCTCCGCTTAGGTAGTCTTGATGGTACTCAGCCACCTCCAGTACATTTTAACCTCTATACTAGGTTCATAGGTACGGGTGTCAAAAAGAAAATCAGTTTTGCCGGTACCATGATTGGGCAACTAAGAAAGGCAAATTCGATCTTTTTAGGCAAAGGGACCTCCGTCTCTTCATATGCCTCCTAGGACTATCTGCGTAGACTGACTGATTTGAAATCCTGGCTAAAGCCTTGGCAGGGCAACGACACCCCTCCAATAGACCCCACGGCGATCAAAGATAGGGACGACCAGTCGATTTTACCCCCTTCCCCCACGCTCCTGGTCATGAAACGTTCTTGATTAAAATGTTTTTTGATAGCGGCTATCATTACATTTTTTTTGGGGGGGGGGGTGGGGATAAACATTATGTTCGTATTCAGTGCAACCATAAGATACACGAAAACATAAGCAAAGTAGGCTATGTATGGTGTATGTAGCAGGCAGCAATATATCACAGTAATATTTTACCTATCACACTCAACACTTGCGCGTCAATGTGGAGTTAATATCTCTTTTAGCCCAGTTTCAAGTTGTGTTTGGTTTCAATTTGTTTATGATTTCTTATCGTTGCCCGTAATCGATCGCCTGTATGCTGATAATACTTAATAATTAGCAAAATGGGAGCTAAAGCGTCTTCATTCGCTTGGAAGGCTGTCTCTCCTATGACCAATTACTGGTATGGTAAAGATGGTGGTAGTTCCGCGACAACAGTTGGCACTTTCCCGAAAGGAAGATATGGAGTTTCTCCGTTCGTGCTGAAAAGAACTGGGTAGGATTTGTATGAATATGGATAAAAGTCCATTTTTTATAGCTCTATTGTGTTGCATATTGTTGACCAATTCAAACTTTCCAGTAGATACATTATTTCCCATTATGCTGACCTGGGAGTTCACAGATCACTAATGGTTAGGCTGGCCGTGCGGTACTGTTACACATGTACACAGCAGTAGCACTGTGAAAGACATGTTAGTAGGCCCATATAGGCTATAGCATGATTGTACCTAGAATGAGGCACCTAAGGAAGGATTTGATCGATGATTATGAAGCTGGTTAAAATCCAAAACACTCCTTTAGATGAGGTTTTTGTTCAAGCAGTACCTCACAAATGTAGTGATAACTGATATGAAAAAAAATTTGTGCTGGCCCTGCGCATTTTAAACTCGAGCACAAAGTGAAACCAAGACTTCTGCTATTAGAAGTGTAATGCACCTAAATTGACACATTGTAACTTTTGTGTAGTCGTAAGCAAAGTCAAATGGCAGAGTAGCATTAGCTATGGGATATATGTAGCATGGGGGTATAATTTATAGTCAATCACCTAACAAACATTTTAGTCCTAAAAATATGAAAACATTATTAAAGCATATGTAACTTGACAGAAATATTCATAAATGTGCCTTTATTATTCTAATACCTTTTGGTTGTGTTAAAATGAGTAATTTCGTAAGAAATAAGTTTTGAATTTAACATGCCTGTACATAACACTAGGCTATGATGAAACCTTAAGTAGATCACATCAGAATAATTCAATAAGATCTATCAAAATACTGTTTGTTATCAAATTAATGATTAAATATGTAAGAAAATGATAAAAATATTGTCTATTATATCCAAATTTTTAATGAGAGTTTTACCGAAGACACTCTGGTCAATATTTTGGTATGATTTGAAACACGATAGTTAGCAATATTGGTGAAACTTAAAAATTTGGCTGTAAAATGTTTCTATGGAAATGAAAAATAACCCCTGCAAATACTTGTTTTTGATGTTGTCTGAAGTAAATACGATACAGGCAGTGCTTACTGTGGAATCCCTAAGCATCCACACGGTCTCACTGCAGGATGCTCTTATTGACTCAAAGGATTGATCAACTCAAGGTACACCTATTATATCATGTAAACCTATGATTTTCAAAATGAGGGAGTTGTCACTCAGAAAAGATTCTGCTGCAATTGTGTGTATTTAAAATTATAGCTACCACCTCAGCTGTGGAAAAGTGTGCAGGATTTTCCTGCATGAGACCTATGTTTGCGTGGGATTATCTCCATTTTCTCACATTCACAAATAGTTATGTTCTCTAACTAAACTTTGCACAAGCGATCTCTGGCACTCCATTCACCTTTGTGAAAAAGCTTTTTAACAAAATATGTTAAGGAAATGGATGAATTTTGACTAAAAAAACTGGACGTAACACTAAGTCAGTACATGGCCTTACCTTAGTATACACCATATTTGCAAGCCTTGCAGTGAGTGAATGATGCTCAGTTTTGCTGTTTATTGCTTTGAATGGTCACCAAAAACAGTTTTATGGGTAATCTTACAGTTAAGATGTACTTCTATATCATTTAGTTGTAATGAATGTACTGTATGAATCACTTTTGCGGATTTTGGGAGCATTTTGTAGCAAAGCTAATTACTGATTACATTACTCCAAGCTTGATATCAATTGTCATACTGTAAGTACTGCTAGCATTTGACATTATAGCATGAGGTTTGAAAAGCTCTTTAAATGAAAAGCTCATTAGAGAAAATGTTACACACCCCTACTGTGCTCGTTATATGTCTATTATTTAAAGTACCTGTAGTACAAGATCATGTGACATTAGCATTATTGTCACTGTCCTGTTCAAGTAGATCTGTACAGCTGCACCTAAAAATGATGTCCATGATTATTTGGGAGCAGAAAATTTTTAATGTCTTAAGAATGACATAAAATGTTATGTATGTTTTGGTTTTTTTTCTATCTCATGTAATGTACTGGATGAGATATGCTAGTGAGATGCTAGAATGTATTATGTCTCTCTCAGCTGCCATAGCAACAGTTGTTATTGTAAAATTATGTACATTGATATATGAGACATGGGGTCTGACATGGGGTCTGACATGGGGAGACTTCAAATCTATGAAGGGTATACAACATTTATCTAAAAATCAGTTTGTATGTATTTTGAGGTCAGAGGTCAAGTTCAGGGTCAAACGTCAAATTTGACATCAAAAAGTTTGCATCCGCAACATGGTCTGATGGTGTGTCCCCCTTGCCCTCAAAATTTAAGGTGAAAGGTCAGAGGTCACAGGTCAAATCTCTAATCGGCAAAATGCTTTGAAAAAGTGTGTTGTGATTTTCTCCTAGACAGTAAGTCCATTGAACTTCAAACTTGGCCATTAGGTACATGATTATGATATGTAGTGTTCACCTGATCAGTGATATCATAGGTCAATAGAGAAGATAATACAGCATGGTAGGTTCTGTTAATACAAGGAGCAACATACAACTTATTACATCTTGCCTTTCTGTACAATGTGAACTAATATTTCAACCTGCTGTATGCAACGGTGTTTGGACTTTTATACAGTGGCTTGTGTGATGGACCACACCCCACCATGATTTTGTTAGTGTTGCAGGCTCAGCACTGCCGGCAGATAGCTGAAGTAGTTAATGTAGCTGGTATTACATCAACTATTTGTTATGCCTTTATACTGTGACCTTCAGTACAGTGCTGCCTGTTCTATTTATTTAGGTCAATGTACTTTGATGAAGATGGTCATCTTGCCCATGAGTTTTACATCGAAATACCAGCTGTCTCTAAGAGCCGGAAAGCCGGAATGAAGAGAGTCCATCACAACTTGACACCTCAGGTAAGTGAAGGGTGGAGTAGCAATAGTCTTCTGTCACACAAAAAAGCACTTACGAGAAAAGCTTTTTTGGTAGACAGTATTTTGAAATAACTATTTTGAAATAATTATTGTAAAGCCTTGCCAAACATACGTCATTATTCTGTGGTTATGCCAGAAAAGCAGAGTTTTTTTTTTTCTGCTCTTACGATGTGCGAGTTAAGGACACATTGTTTTGTCTGTTGCACTTTTCAAACATCTGCTTGCATGTGAAAGGCATGCATAAAGTACACACATGGCATTAAATATATATAATATACTGCAGCAACTGAAAGGTTTGCACAGTTAGTACTGTTTAGTGTGTACTAAAGGAATTCCACTTATATTTTGGAAATTTTGATGTACATTGTGCACATGTGCACAATTTAATACATGTGAGAAGAGAATGCTTTAATACTTAACATACAGGTAAGTCATTGAGCAAGCCGATGTGTTAGTATGTAACTTAGGATGATGTCATGACTTAAAGTATGAGAGTTACTGGCAGAAGAATACCATCATTTGTTTTGAAATGCATACTTGAGGCCAGATTTTCTTTAAGTATTTAAGCCTTAGCAGAGGAAACATGTTGCTGTACAGGCCATACAGTTAGTTGGTTGTACACAGTTCTATGTACAGTAGGTTCAAGAACTGCTAGACTCTCATTACCAGCAGACTCCCAACTGGAGTACTCAGGACTGTAGTTTGAAGTCATTTGGTCTTGTGACGAGTCATCTTTTGTCGATGTCTTTATAGTATATATTGTTTCCTCCGTAAACCACCCTGGGCTGACCATAATATTTGTGGTGTCTTTATTTCTTCAGCTCTCGAACTCTTTTCAATAAATTTGTTTTTTCTATTTTCGATGGAAAGGTCTGCTTATGTCCTCACTGTATGTCCCTGTAACATGTATGTCCATGCACTTTACATGCAATCAACTGAAATGTGTAACTTCTCTGTACATATTTTGACAGCGTATAACTTATTGTACTGTGCGCATGCATATTTGTTCGATTGTTAAACTTTCAAGCTTCGCTGATCTGCTCAAAGTTGGTGATGTAAAGTGTACTTTCGAAGGGTGCTGCTGCTGGACAAGGGGAAACAAGTGTACTGTAAGTTTGGTAACAGATGTTGTAAATATTCTCTGTGACATAGGAATACTGTGCCTCACACCATATGGTATCTCACTGCATACTCTACATACTACTACATACTACTTAGAACGCTGTAAAACTTTGTCTGACTAATTGGACTTTGGACAGGATTCCTGATAAATGATGTTGGTTTCAAGTTGTTAAACTGTGAGTTCTGCACCAAAGTGTATCATAAATGAATGATGCCACGTAGGCTGGGTCTAATTTTGATGATAGTCAAACGCAACATTTACAATACATTCTATGAAGCAATTTAAATGTCCCTAGTGCTGGAGGACTCGAGTCTGCACCTGATCTTGAGTCCAGACTTAAATCCACTTTTCTTGGACCCAAACTTGGACTTGAACTCGAGCCCTCTGGACTTTCACTCAAGAATGCTGGACTCAGACTAAGACTTGGGCTTGAGCCTTGGCTTGGACTCTAGATATACCCGTGCTTTGGTGGTATCATTTGAAGCAATGAAGTTTAGCAATCTTTGGAGGTGCTGTGTTCAATCCCTTGCCGGGTCACAGTTAGATGGGTTTTTGTCCAAGAGTAATCTAAGATTTGACCATCTGAACTGACTGTTTGAAGAAAAAGATACCAAGTTTGATCTGAAATTGTTTCTTAATTCACCCAGTGGGAAGTTGTAATATGTACTGTAAGTCAATGGCTTCTTCCACACTTGTGCAGTTGCTTATTGTTGTGAAATTCACTACCTTTCAAGGCCTGAGTTGTATTGCATTGTTTATTTTAAATGTTGTAATACAGTGTACCAACATAGCTACACACAGTACTGTAGCCCTGAATAATACAACAAGAGGGGTCATGTGTGTACTGTGGGGTACATCCTTTATAACGATTCATGTGGTTTGGAGTGATGATTCTGTTAGGGTTTTACTGCTCTGGGCAGCTGCACTATTAAGGGAAGCCTCACAAATCTAAATCAAGATCATCTTGGAACAAGTTGTTGCTACCCATTGTAATACGGGTAGCACTGTTAAATGCAGTGTGTGTGAGCAGATACTGCAACAGTGTGGTTCATTCAACAGAATTGTAAGGGTAGAAGAAGAGGGCAAAATAGTGTATTGTAGGCATTACACCCAAGAGGGGAATGTTGAACTTTGGCAGCATTGCTGCCTTAGCTTAGTCTGTAAAGACGGGATTACAGCATCTTTGAACAACTGATGGTGGCTGAGATGGAGAAGCTGAGTGGGCAGAGTAGGACATGGAAAGAAATTCTAAGAATTGACACTCAGTTAGTTAATCTTCCCTGCCCCAAGTTCTAGTTGCAAAGGGAAACTCGATGGCCAAGAGAGAGGGACGGACCAACTTGCCAGAATAGCATCGCATGCACTGATTAGACAAAGGTTGAGAACATGAATAGAAATCATTTATCTTCTTGAAAAAGCCTCTCATATTGCAACATAATCCTATGTGTAAATCATTACACCAGTCCCCCTAGTCATACTTATCCTCCTTTTTTTGCCTCATATGCTGCTCCTCTCAAAAAAAAAAAAAAAAAAATAACTATAGGTTGCCAGTTCTTCGTATTACTGTAATTAAAACTTTGAAAAGTGCAACTCCTCAGAAAGTGAATTTGTCATTTGTTGAGATCATACATATTCATGCCAATAATGATCTGCATAATATAAATTTTTTCATTTGGAGGTGAGTGGTCTGAATATTTCTATTGTGTTTAAATTTTGCTTTAAACTACAGTATAAACTTGCCAACAGCTTTCGGGGTACTGTCACAGTCTGATTGTATTACTACACTATTGATGGTGCTGCTTTAATGATGTACTTAACAGTATGATACTGTAACCGTGTAATGAAGGATTTTGTTTCAAATTACTGATGAAAATATACAAAGTGAAACATGAGTGATGAATTTTTATTTTAATATGTTCTGATCATTAAGTTGTAATTGTTGTCTTCTGGTTACTGTAAAATATCCTTCAGATAAATTGTAATTTTGCCAAGGTACTGTACTGCAGTTTGTGTTGAATGCATTGATAAACAATCAGCACTTTTATTTCAGGTTTTTGTCAGCTGTATGTGTAGTACTTTTTTGACTTTTGACACTGTATGTAAGGGCCTACAGTACTTTAGACTGGAAGGCACAGTGATATCTACAATAACATTTCACAAAGAGTTTTCTCCAAGTAGCTGCAGTGGGGACAAACCATGTACATGTAGTCAAATTACTGTTAGCTTGGTCACCTTCTCATGGATAATGTGTCATAAAAAAAAGTTAAAAGTCAAAGTCATGGTTGACAGCATTTGTGCATTATTTATGATCTAACCCCCAGGTTGTTGATTAAACTCTGTCTATCAATCACATCAAAAATACCCTTACCTGCACAGTAGGTTTTTGCATTTCAGCTACAGGTGTCAAAAAATTAAACTTTTTAGAGATCAGCACTAGACTGGACTCTTCTACTGTAATTAGCTATCCAATTGACAAGAAAATGAAAGCCTACTTGGTACTGTATTTCAGATAATGCTGTGACAGAACTGACATACAGGCAGGTAGCCACAGGGGGGCAAAACTTTTCCAAGAATTGTCAAAGAAAGGTCCTGCTTTTTTGGAATACAAATGCAGAGAGAAAAGATGGAAATCTTACACTATTTTGCATCTAGACCCCTTGAAAAAAAAAAAAAGGTGAAAAATTTTCAAAGGATTAGACCCTTTAGACCCCTCCTCTTGGCTGGCAAAACTCCAATATTGATGTGCCCCCCCAAAAAAAATTTGTCCGTCTGGCTGCTTGCCCGGTGACACATTGTCAAACCATCTGATTGCGAGGGCAGTCAGTAGTGAACCTTGCTTTTCTGGTTCACTGTTTCTATGTTGTGTCAAGAGAACCTACAGTAGATGAAAATTGCCTGACAAGGTACCAGAGGTGTTTTGGTTGTTAATGAACAGACTGCCAATCAGAAATACCTGATTGAAATCCAAGGCATGACAAAGTCCTGCGGGAGGGAAAGGTGACTACCTCTGCTGATGGAGAAATGGCGATGGACTCAAGGTGTTCTGAAGTTTGTAACTGGTGGTAGATTCATTTTCTTCTGTCCTCATTTCTCCAGCTACCACTTACTTCCACATCAAACATTCCACTTTCAACATCAGATCCTACCAATAAATGTTGTGGTTGTAACTTTCGTAGTAGGTTTGTCCAGTAAGAACTGTAAGTTGATGATACTCAGTGATTATGTCAGAATCTTCTGGATGGTGTCTTGCAACGTTTGTTCAAAATGTAGTTTGATGTAAATCTGATGTTGCCATAATTTTTCATTAAAGTTGGATATTTGGCTATTTAGCTACTCACCCAGTTAAGTTCTTCTATCTGCCTTGTTAGGTACAGTACTGCACTTTCTATTTTACTGTAAATTGTTATACTAAAAGCCACCAGCTCTTTATACTACTGTACAAGTTTAGATAAATATTTGGAAGTGGAGGATCAAATTATAAGAAGAAAGGAGGCCATGTACGATACAGGGCACTGTGTCATTTACAGACACTGTATTTAGTGGACTGAATACTGCAGTTGGTGCAAAAGGAAATTTAAATCAAACAGTGGAAAGTTATTAGAAGGGTGACCAGCTGCATACATGACTAATGCACTAAGCATCTACTCTCTTTCAGTGAAGAAGTGTATCTGAGTCTGCAATGACATGCAGAGTTGTACAGTACAATACTCTCTCTCTTTTGTGTTGCCAGTTCATATAGTTACCCATCAAAAGTTTTTAAACCACATCTCTTGGATACACTGTACGTTCATTTGCTATAGTAGCATCCTGTTGCAGAACAAGTCGAAGAGCAAATTTTCTGATTTTCCAGCAAACAGTTCGGTTGTGGCTTAATCACTTTCTTTTTCAACGATTGAATCGTTGAGTTTACTGTAGCAGCAGTGAAAAATCTTATTTTCACTGCATTATTTTTCTCTTGTTATTGGTACGACTCTTAAAACCTCACAACACAACTGCTCAATGGTCAAAACAGGCATTCTTGAATGTTTTTACTGGTAGATAAAGCTTCCTCTTTGAGTTTCAGACCACATATCCTTTAAAGTTGAGTCCTGAATTTGACACTTGCCAGACTTCCTGCAGTAAAAATATTGGACATTTTTTTTTACTACTGTATAGACTTCAAATGTGGAAAAAAACAAGGATGAATACTACAGTACCCCGTTTTTGATAAACCAGTTTTGGCCAGAAGGTATAAAATTACAACTTGCAACCATTTGTGGTATTAATTATATGCATCAGTCAGGCCTACTGCACATACAGTAGTAAATGTTACATTCATTGAGCTAGAAATTCGAAGTTCTTCATTCTCTAAATTCTTGATGAAGATGTGCCTTTAAGGGCTAGCTTCACTGGATCGTGACACGGTGGAAGATGTCTTAATACGCACATGCACGGCGTGTATGTTGTGTCGTGGGACAGGTCAATGACTGCACAAAATAATACCGAAGGATACCATTAAAAGACAGATCTTGGTACCTCGAAGGAACTTTATTACAATGTATATATACAGATGCACAGCCAAGCTCTCTGTCATGTGCTGATATCATTGTTACCATAAAAATATTTCATGGAAGGAATGTCTACCATGTATTTTTAGAAAGGCAGAGATCTGTGAAGCCTGTTTCGCATTTCACCGCCTCTCAGCGATAAAGAGAGAAGAGTGCGCTTTACCCACTGATTAGAATGTTTACTATGCTTTGATGCAGATGGTGCGAGTTGATGTGCTTCATTCTCTGTGTGTACATACAGTGCACAGCAACATTGTATTCATGTACCATACAGTACACCTCTTTGACCTGTCATAATGAAAGTGTTGTGGTGAGCACATACAGTACTTAGTGATTAAAGAAGTTTAAACATGTCATATGAGAAGAACTTCCTTGTATGCACACATTTAGGAATTGTTTTTCCTTGTATACATTTTGTCATCTGATAACAATAAACGTACATTCGATCTTTGTTATTGCCTTTTTCAAAAACAGAAAATGGATACGATTTCTACAGTCATGGTGCTGGTAGTGTTAATTCATCTATCCTTTCCTTGCTGTGTTTTTCTTCCATATCCCTTTTATTCCTTTCCTTCCTCAGTCCATCTGCATCAGTCATGACTGATGTAACTGCCTCTTGTTCCTCTCATCTCTCACAGAATTCAATGTAAATTCAGTTTTCCATCACATCTATTCCTTGGATGTCATATTATCCCTGTCTACTCCTTGTCTTCCTTTGGGCCTCGTATTAGGTATGCTTTTCCATCATTTTTCCATATTGCTGATTTAAAAAAGTTGCACCATTTTCATTTTACCTCCCTCCTAATAAGACCACATATTGCTCCCTCAGTTTCTCAGTGTGGTTCTTTTTTCCTATGTAATTTATTCATGAACCATCAGTCATATTATTTGCTGATATGTGTTATATTTTGATAACATACATGTATCAGCACAGGTCTGCATTTTAATTTTGACATGGGTGAATTTTGCTTCTGATATCATACATGTGCAGTATACTGAAATGAACAGTAGTAGTACAGAAAAAAAAAATAAACTACTGTATTTTAAAGCTGTTTCTCAATTTACTGTCACACCGCCCAAAGATGGAGTTCTTCAAGATTGTCTACTCCACCAGTGAAAACAACTTCATTACTGAATTTATCACTTGCCTGATGGTCAATTAAACACCCTAAATTAGATGAATGTATATTCTCTTCACAACTGTTTCAAGTCAATTTTATTTTGTATGATATTTTCTCTTGTGTCAGTCCAAAGTCTTCTCTCAGAGTTTTTTTTTTTTTTTTCTGGGAGATGACACCCTCTATATTATCTCCTTGTTTAGTGTATACCCTTGAAATCTCCCAAGAATATGGCTGAGCTTAGCAGTAATGAATTATTATTATTTTTTTTTTGTATGCAATTGGAACGGAAGAATAAAACAGGAATATTTGTCACAAATGTCTAATCTGTCCTGATAGGATTCTACCAAAGCTGCTAGAAGAAGTCTCCCCTTGTAAGTCATCCATTCAAGCCAAAACAATATTTCTCAGTCCTTTGAGGAATTGTACAGTTGTCAGGTTGATACTTGTGAGTCTTAAAGAGGATACTGTACATACTGCAGTTACAATGATGAAGACTGAAAAAACACAATTTGTCTTTGAAGTGTGTCTCAAAAAATGAGCTGTAAACATGGCATCCTTCAAAGGCAGTTGCCATGGCAACCAACGCCATGGTGGACCTCCCACATAATAAAGTCCCTAATGGACAAGAAAAGTAGGAAAAAATGTTTGTGCTGTATTCATATTTTTGTGTAGACCTGGTGTGAAGCACATGTTCATGAAAAATCTGATTCAAATCGCAATTTTTGCTTCCTTTGAGAATTTTCCACCAAAAATTATGTATAGTATGTTAAAGTGATTGCGTGTGTACTGAAAAAACCAAAAAAATTAGATTTTGTTTGATCTTAATTTTTTCTTTATTTTTGAATGTACTTGTAAGGTTGCACATGAACGGACTATATCTTTCAATGAAGGAAAATGACAGTACTACTTCGAAAAGCAGCGATTGGCATAAAAATAGTAAAAAACAGAAACCATATTTGAAAATTAACGGTTGTTACTATAACCGCCTACATAATGAATATGCAACAGTGCAGGTCTCATTAGTGTATCATAAAACATACTACTCAAGTTGTCGCTCCTTGGTAGGTATCGGTAATTGTAGCATTTGGTGAAAGGAAACACTGTATTTACAGGTAACCTACGAACTGAACACAACCTTGCCTGCAGCGTCAGTGATCCTGAGTTGTAATTGAATATTTAATACTAGTATACTTCCCATTGGCTTGTTCAAAGAAGCACACCGTTGATTTGAATGAAAACTGTCAACCACTACATTATGGTATTCTACACTTTTTGTCGTTATGTTAGAAGAATTTGAAATCATATGGCAAAATTAACCAACTGAAACCTATTTATTTTCCCAGATTGTCTGAATGGTGTAATTAAAAGCCTTACCAAACTTTTGGAGATTAAATTTCAATGTTTTTACTTTTTGCCTACGCACACAATCACTTTAACTGTTGAGAACAGTTTTTCAGGTGGAAATGAATTTGAGGGTTAAATTCTTCCTCATATTATATCTCCGAAACTTCACAAATGTAGCAAATTATTTTTTGAAAGATTTGCCATGCAAGAGTTCACTTCGTATACCACAGTGTTATTGTACTGTAGTGCTGTGAGTTTTTTTTTTTTTTACTGTAGAGAACCATTTCTTTATCTTGAAGATCCTACTGTATGCACTATGTGAACCAACTCACACTCTGGCTGTTAAAGGGAAATAAGGCATTTGTTTTACAGAAAAGGATCATATCTTCAAGACCATATTTTGTGGACACAGAATAATAGATGATTCAAAGTGAGGAAGTATCATGGCTTTCTTTTCTGCACATATCTCGTAACTGGTCTCGTGTAAAAAGTTTTCAGAAAATGAAGAAATTTACAGATGTTTATCGATGAGGCCGAATGGTTTAATAATGAAGGTGATTTCGATTAGTAAAGAAGGTGTTTTTGTTTATGCCATGTTGGCGCATTTGAAATGTCTGTACAGTATAAATTAGATTATTATGACTACTGTGTGAGACAACTGAATGTACTGTAGCCTGTCCTCTCCAAAACAGAGAATCAATCTCCAGTAAACAGAATCATGAGGTTTTATTGCCACGACGACGACCGTCAGCACGTTTTGCCGGTAGCACAGTAACTGCACCTTGACTCCTGTCTTTCCCCTGTATCTAGTTGGCAAGTTTATTTAATATCCCCTGACCAGACTCCAATGCTTCACATCAAATAAATTACAATGATTTGTATATGCTGTTGACAAAGCTAAACACATAGCTTGTTATCCTATTAGCCCTGCAGCATTTTTCCATCATGTTGACATCTTCATTGTCTGACATTCAGAGGCAGACCAGTGCATTTCTCCACTCTGTTCTCCTGTTCTCTGTTGTTTGTTTTTTTTTTGGGGGGGAAGGCTGAGTTTTCCTCTTACCAGTCTGTAGCAAACCGTGATCCCCACATCCTCTTCCACGACCGTTCTGTTCGTCCGTCCGTCCATCCGTTAGGAAAGTGAAAGATATTAACTCATGCTGATTTCGAAAGGTCCTCATTAAGTTGGGAAAGAATTTTGAAGGAATCTCAATCATTCAGAGGAGAGAAGGCAGACAGTGAGTCGAATTTCATTCGCCGTCCCTTTCACGTGCCCCCATTCGATCGCCGACCAATCAGAGCGCGGCACTCCTCCAAACGCTCGTGGGTATACAGGGAAGCAGGGAGCACAGGTTCCGCCGTAGTCATGTTGATAATTCGCCAGTAATTAGGACATAAAGCTTTAGTTTGAAAGATGCAGATGAACATCAGAAATCGGGTCAAGTGAGAAAGAAGCCTCTGCTGCTCTTATGAAACTGTGTCCATTTGTCAGATAGGGTAGGTACACTGTGCCTGAGGTCTCAAAGCTTTTAGTTGCAGAAGACATTGTTTACCATTTGAGTTTGACTATGTAAACGTCTCCCTACGTAAACACTGAAAAAGCTTAGCTGGAGTCCACAAGCTACCTACCGGAAGCTGTTCCCTCACATTTTCGGAGTATGCTCGCGGTCGTCAAAGCGCGATCCGCGAAGGTCATGTTTGGAATAATAACTCAGTGGCGATGTTTAATATCAAGGCATCATGTATGCTACTAGGGACAACATTAATCTGTCATGGTCTCCATTGCCATTCCTATGTGCCTGTCGATAACGCTTTCTCATTACTGTGGAGGCTACTGGGCACTGAATGTCAAAGGTGGAACAGTGCATTTTTGGAAGTGATATCCTCTCATCGGTGCAATTATACGGCCTCTGAAGATGAAAAGAAAGAAAAAAAATTAGAATGTCAGGTCTGGATTCCATATTGGCTGATTGCAAAGTAATATCAACAACCTTGCATACTCAAAAAGTACTGTGGCATTAAGAGCAACTTTATAGGGTTCTTTTTTTTGTAATTTTTCATAAACCAGTCAGATTGTTATCTTGAACTTCACTGCTCATACTGTCTGGATCTTACAACTGTACTGCTAGATAAAAGTCATTTTAAGTTGTCTGCTGTGGATGCAGTGCTTCCCTCAGTCAGTCATATGCAGTATCTCTCTGATTTTCTGAGGCACAGTGGTCTGCAAACATAACAAAACATTTTCTTCATTGTATTTGATGGTACTAAAAAAATTTGTATGTTGTGGCATCTGCAAGGGAAGGGGGGGGGGGGGGGTGAAGGACCAATAGGGCTATGGCTCCACCCAAAGTTGGACCTAAAAAATGTTCATCTAGATTTTTCACCAAGGATAACTAAAACATTTAGAAGAAAATTACCTTCATAATTGTACACTTTCCTAGCATCAAATCCCATTTGAGGACATTTAGTTTTTACAAAGGTGAGAGACACTCCCCCCCCCCTTACAGTAGATCCCTCAACCATATCACAGTAGTACCAGTTTGGCCCCTCCCCCCACCTTCCTCCCAACAGAGGACTTCCAATCTGCAAGTCCATTCAAGTAATGTGACATCATGCCTTCTTTGGTAATTGCTTGTGGTACTCTCAGAGTAATCCCCAGCCCAGTTTGAGTGCCTACTTATTTGGACTGGCAAATGTGCCTCACCCTACCCCCTGTGTAGTCTGCCTCATTTTTTAGCCATTGATTTTTTTCATTTCCCAAACTTCTTGATATTTTGATTTGTTGGGAGTTAAAGCACTGTTCATCAATGATTAAATCGTTCATTAATGTAACTCATGTACACTGTCATCATGTCAGAAAAGTTGCTCAAAATCAGATTTGTATGATGGTTTACAGCATAGTTCCTGGTCAAGTGGCATATTGTATGTTGTGATTTAGGCCTTGTGCCGGTCGACATGACCTAGTGGTGGTTAGGCCTGACTGTGGTGACAACAGCCCTGGGTACTGCATTATCCATGGTTACAAGTTAAGCAGTTGATGTTTGTATTGGGTTAAAGATAAGTCTGTGAAATGTTTGCCTTGTTTCGTTAACTTTCTTTCTGGAAACTGTGCATATTACTCAGAATAATATGTAGTATCAACATGCCTTCAGTTTTTCTCCTGAATGGATGACTGGCCCTTACAACCAGCCTTAGGGTAATTACCGTATTCGATTTAACCTCACAATTGCACTCTTAAATGCAATCTACTGTACAGGTATCTGTTAGAAGAAAATGATACCGTAGTCATGGAAATAATGAAGTCCAGACTCAGCTAAATGGGTCTACTAACTTAGTTGGACCCTTGAATCTGCAGTGCAATTTATAGCCTGGTTATCCCTGCCTATTAACAAACTGCATGCATAGCAAGCTCATGTAGACCTTGCCACATTGTAGCCCAGCTCTACAGTCATTAGCTCTCACAAAGCTTTCATGTCACTTACATAGTAGACCGCACTTATTGAGCTTACACATACTGTATCAGTCTTCTTTGGTCCCTTTTTCACAAAGTGACAAGATTCATCTTTCAAAGATGTATGCAATGAACTTGAAAGTTGCCAGTATTTCAGTGGTCCTATTGTAATTAGAGTCTGTATCCTTTGCTGTTTTTTCTTAAAGATCAGTGTATAGTAATTTTAATTTCATTTCATTTTTTAATGTAAAAAAGGAGGAGAGAAGAGAGGGGGGTAATCCAGAAGTGTTCACAGTCTTGGGGTATTTTCAAGTCACTGATTATCTGTTATTCTGAAAAATGAATGTAAAACTGCGAAATCCGTTGCAGGTGTTTCTTTTCATCTTGTCCCATTCGTGATCATGTTAACTGCGACATGTCAATTTGTGATTCAAGTCACCTCAAGCATGAAAATGCAAACGCAAAACATCTACAGAAAGATTTAGATTTAACTAGTGCTCGGGAAACAAGGCCCCCATCAGCCCATGCTAACTTGTACGAGAACTTTGAACCTCAGGCAAACAATTGTACGCAACAAAAACATTTTCAAAGCCTAACAATGTTTGCAAAAATCTGGAAGTTTGCCTCTATAGCATACTTGAAACAGTACTTGTCGAAATGTGAAATCTTGAAACGGAATTTTGTGAAGTGCAAAGTCTGTGACACTATGATAGCACAGGAGAAGAAGAAATTGTACACTGACCACTGTGCATAGTACTCAAATTTCCTACGGATGCAATGGACAGTCAAACAGGAATTGTCCGGACCGGATGCCCAGAAAGTGAGGTGTGAGAAACAAAATAGATCAATGACCTCTGTGTTTGATTGATTTTGTGAGTGCTCAGGAGCAAGCCAAGCGTATGTTACCAATGCATGCGTACGTCGCTAATCCCAGCGTAGGTTACCGATCCAATTGTGATTTAAACCCCAGAAGAATAGTCGTCACAATTCGAAACAACCAGAGGTACTGTATCAATATTACAGATGGCCCTCTGTGTCTTCACCTGTGTCTTTGTTTTGCATCCCTGCCGTGTTTTGTGGGCACAGAATGATGGAGTGTAAAATGCATTCAAATCCCTTCCCACATCATCTTAGTCATACTTGGAAGGTAAATTGTTCAATAGGGAACCTGGCATAGTTTAAGAGCAAGAAGAAGTGGAATTATTTTCAATTATAGTTGAAAAGATCTCATCCCTTGTTTGTTTCTATCCTTTTGCCTGTTTGCAGGGAGAGGTAGAACACGACATTCCACGTCTCCACGTCGACCTGCCGATGATTATGTGCCAAATCTGATGACAGGGGTGCTCGCTTAGGCAGCACCTCCGGGGGCGATGTCAGGTACCAAAACAAACACCTCATGTCTCTCTCGAGGAACGAAGATGGATCATCATTCGCCCATCGGGACGGGGTAGTGCAGCATCGTGGAGAGATGTGCTCAATCAGTGGTGGAACTCGGATTACACTACAACAGCATAAAAATTCACTGTGTAACTCCCAAGCACATGGAGGCAAGGAATGGAAATTACCAGAATCTTAATGTTGCAGAAGGTAGTGAACAGTACAATATGTATCAACAATGCAGGAGGGGGGGGGGGGGTTAAGGTTGACAAATCTGGTGAAATGGTTTGAGTAAGGGTTGTGAAATATCTTCTGTATTGCCACAAAATATCATAAAGTTTAATCATACAGTACTTAGAAATTTTTCCTCAATTTCTTAGACCCCTCTTTGCTTGACTGATTAATGGCATACAAGTATTCTCAGTGCAAAATACTATTAACTACTCACAGCGATTGTGTGGTTGGCATTGGGTAATAACTTGTATGGGAGAGATTGTTGTCAATAGTGACTCTTGACTTTATGCAACCAGAGAAAGGATATTAAAACGTGAAGTAAAGTGACTTAATGTGACCATGCGGTAATTCCTATCCTTACAGACACTTCTCAGATATCGTCCTCAAAGCAGACAGTTTTCTGCTTTAATTTAGCTTTGCGTGTACAGTTTTGCCAGTGGAGTTTCTTGTATCAAGCATTGTGGCGTTATGTCTCCCATACAGAAAGTTGTAACCCGGTATCTCATACACAGATATTTGAGTTGATTGGAACAATACGTCAGTCAGTCAGTTGTTAACTGAAGTTGATTGTCCATCTAGATGGAAAAAACTTTTGTGGCAATACTGTATGTCATATGAGAATGAATTGTCAAAGTCTTGCGAAATGTTTAAAGCTATTAAAACTAATTTGAATGATGTCACCTTATTAGCCCAAAAATAAAGTTGTGTGTGGTCTATTGATAAATGTGCATATTATGTTTAACATTCATAGTGAAATGTGATAATCTTGCAACAACTGCACTTCGATCAGACTGAAAGTGAGAGTGCATAAATGTCTACAGTAAGCAAGCATTACAAACCTGATAACTAGGAAAGTACAATTTCAAGTTTATGTGAAACGTCTGACATGATTACATCACACAGACCGCTCACCATGATCATTTTGTTCAAGAACATTTCGGAGGTTGAGCCGAGGATATGTCGCCACTCACGATTTAAACGTTCTTCAGTCGATGACAAGATGTTGAGGGGTGTTGTTCTTAAACAAGCAGCATAAAGCTCGTACAGCGTGCATTTACCGCTAGAATGTTTACTTCCCCCAAATCTGCCCTCAGTAGGTGTTGATACAGAGTGCGTGTTCACAGATAGTATATATCTCCTCCATTAAGTTTTGCTTCTTCCCTGTGAACTTATTGTGAAGGATGTTTCAGATATTTTTTGCTTGCCACTCAGCTTGAACCTTCCTGTCATAACTGTTGTTTTTTTAACATAACTGCAGATGTGTTTCATAAAGTCCTTCACGATGAGTTACCTCCGGCTCTGATCTAAGGTGACATTCCCACGTCACTGCTGGTTTATTAATGCACCGATTAGCTCAAAAGTTCCATCATGCATGCAGGACAAACACTGTCTCCATAGCACGTGTCTCTACCCAAGGGTACCGTGATGAAAATGTCGTCGTTTGACTCGACCTCTGTGTTATTGACACTGAAGTATCAAGGGATGAAACTTCTATGTTCAATACTTTGTGAACAGTCTGCTATATTAACTCAGACTTATCAAATTAATGTTCACATGTTTCCAGATCTCGAAACAATGTTCTTTAGAGCAGGTGCTAAGTTGAGGAGCTATTATAAGTGTTTTGAGTCATAACTGAGGATATGTTGTCTTTTGGGTTGTATGATATGCAGTAAATGCTAACATAAAGAGGAATATTTGCAGGAATCATCAAAAAGCAGACAAATACTGTTAAATTTGTTTCTTGTTTTAAACTTCTTTGTAGTGTTATGAATATTTTTTGTGGTGTAGAAATATTTAACTGCCGTATGTATCTCAACCTCTCCACATAAAATAATGTCAATTTGGTTAAAAGTGAACATAAATGTATACATTTGTAACATTGTAGTATACATGAATGCGCTGCCCCTGCCTCTCTCTTAACTTCCGTCCCAACGTATTCACATTTCTGCTGGTACCATGTCAGGAGATAGTGAAGATACAGTACATTTTAGAGTCTGTCACTACTTAAAATCAAAACTAGTGTATTAAAGTCTTGGGCATTTTTTCACATCCCTGAGCAATGGCAAGATAATTTTGGATTTATGAGCGAAAAGAAGAGTGAGCATTTGTGTTTACCAGTGGGATTGATTTCCACTTTCGCATCATCTGACATCTCCCGAAAGTCGTCTGCAAAACTGGTCTGTGCAGTAAGTGAATGTAGAAGCAATTCACAGAAGCTGATTCTACAGCATAGCTCATGTTGGATTTGTTGAGACCTCCATCATTTGTTTAATAACTTTTCCCATCTTCCCATTACTGACATACTCTTGGGGAGCTCTGCTTTCGAGTCACAAGCATTGCATGCTGAGAAACAGTAGCATACAGATAAACAGGTCAATGCAAGACATACTTGACTGAAGTGCAATAGCTGTTAAGAATAACGGTGACAGAAACATTTGCCAATATCCAATTTGAAGCAGTTTTTTCCTGTGATTTTCTTATCCATCTGACAAGTTTATCTGAAGTTACTTGAAGTTGATTCAAATATTTAGTCACGATTATCAAAGTGATGAACGACTTTCATAGTACTCGTTCTAGCAATACCATCAGTAGACATCTCTGCGATTATTTCTCGTGGACTTTATACAGTTGACCCTTTTACGATTTTTTCTCTCAAGAAGCTGTACAATCTTTTTCAAAGACTTAGTGTGTAGGAGCCATAATTAACCAAATTCGAAGGATCAAATTATTGTCAGAAACCAGATGCCACCTGTGGTGCAATCGTGAGCTTGTCATGCTTTGTCATGTAATTGCTTTTCCCTTCAGGGTGCTTTCTATGTGGTTTGCAAACAATTTTGTGATAATATCTGAAACAAACTTATCATGATGGATATAGAAGTCCTTGTAATTTTTTTTTCTCCATTTTTATTTTTGTTTGTTGTGTGTGTGTGTGTCTGTAAATAGAAACATATTTAATTTTCTTTGATAGGTGTCATTTTACAGTTTGTTCTTTGAAATTTCTTTCAAAACATTGTTTTGGGCATGCTTTGCCTCATTTGCTTTTGTATAAATGTAACTAAAACACAATGCTTAAATGATAGAAGTCACCGTGTGATTCATGTCTATTCAATGTGAAGAACAAACCTAATTAGCCCATTGAAAGTATGGTTGAAATGTTGTTTAGACTTAACGTTTGTGTGGTTTATGGTGATGGTGAGAATGTAAGTCTCTCGGAAACTCCATAATTTTCAGAGAATAGTGAATTCTCGATAATTGTCATTCATATTGGATGTGAAAAACAAAGGACTTTTCTGTCATACAAAACATTGTTGTCAGTTTCATGAACCTTGCCTCTTGCTGTTGTGGCAAAACTGTGCTGTTAGAATTTGAAGTTAAGTACTCTACTGTAGTAATGTTTGGTGCATAAAATATCACTGGTTGCAAAAGTTGCTTTTTTGTAGTATTTTCTTAAAATTTCATTGGACACGTAATTGTAAAGATTCAGTTTTTTTCTTTATCAGGACCTCTTTTCAGCCTTAGAGGTTTAGGGAAGATACCCAGCCACAGTACTTGTCTTTCATTCTATTGTTGAATTTTATGTTTGATGCTGCTTTTGTTTAGCACTTGAGAGAAACGTCATGCAAATTGCATAGACCCTGCTTTGGTGTAGACTGCCGGAATTATAGTTGAGTTTTTTGGCATAAGGCTTTTATCAGTTGCCTCATGCTCTCATTTTTCTTTCAATTACCACATTTCTTTGATCAATTTAAAGTATGAAATCTATTGTTGTCATCATTGGAGCACATTCGTTTGTTTATTAACATATTTCATGAGTAGTAAACATCCCATGGTTTTCCAGTTAGCACTTGTTGATAATCTGTCTTTACTTTGCTTCTCAACTGGCTACCTGGTCAGCCTAATCAAGATAAACACATATATGCAAAGAGTTGAAACTGCTACAAATGTTTATGTCATTACCTCCTGCTCTTTGTTCGAACCCTGATAATGGCTGATTGTTCTTTAAGCTGCGATTTTGTAGACTGGCAGCTATATCCTTATCTTCTAAAAAATATTCTTGAGGACTTGCAGAGTGCTGCAGGAGCATTCGGGATTTTCACTTTATGACGTATTATCGTTAGGGCCTATGTTTTGTAAATGAAGTGGTTCTAACTTCTCTATTTTTTTTCTGGGGTGGGGGAGTGTATTACATGTCAGAACAGACGGAAAATTACTTGATTTCTGAGGTGGCAAACCAAGATTATTCTTCTTCTCATGGAGTTTTGTCTGTTTTGTGGGTAATTTCTGATTTTAATAGCCTTTCTGTAGTCCACTGAACCACAGGTTGGATGATAGGTGTTGGGAAAAACTGCACAACTCCGCTGAAGATGCAAGTTACTTTAGAAATAAATTCTGCTTATTATGAGGCATACATTGGTAGAGCATGAGCACCTTCAATGAGGGGGATGGTGTAATGTGTTATAAATGTATAATATCAACTTTTAGGTCAATTGCTGAATTATGAAAATGTATACTATGTATACATATATATATATATGTATTTATCTCTGACAACATTGTACATAGCGTTCCCTCTGCATTGCTATTGTGTACAAAATGTGTGTTGAAGAATAACAATTACCAAACTTTGAAGTACTACTATGATTTATAGTTATGACTAAATGTGTTATAGTGAATGACTGACTGTGTTGAGAAAATAAAAGAAAAGAAAAGTAACTATAGTTCCTTGAGCAGAGTTTTCTTGGCATTTGTTACCCTCACCCCTTACTCAAAAAGGTGGGTGAGTAAAAACTTGTTAGCAACTAAGAAGGAATTTTGTTAGAAATGGATCAAGCAATGAATAAGAGAGAATCAGCTTTTGATCAACAGAACAGGGCCAGCCCAACCCTCTTACGGTTGGGGCGGTAAATGTCTAAAAGGTCACTCTGAAAATACAATAAGGGGGGCTGGTGGTAAATGTATAAAAAAATGAAAAAAAAATTCATTGTGTGTAAGAAGTTCACTTTTTTGTCAAAAAGTGCCACTATCTAACATTTTTGAGGGATAGTACCCCCTCTCCACCCCTGGTGGCACCAGCCCTATCATAGAAACTGAATTCTCTGACATATCCTTATATCAGATCCTTATATATTTTGGGGGAGCAGTCATTTGATTTGCCTTGCCTCTCGTGATCTTTGCTCGTCAAATTGTACAAATAGGGATGCCAAAATAGACTGCAGACTGGTGCATTGGTCAGTATCACAAACTGCATGAATTGTCATGGCCTGTTGATACAAGAAAATATTCAATATTTGAGTAAAATATGGAAGAAAATCACTTGTCGATGATGCACTAGTGTGAAGTCAGTTTAGGCTTTGCAGCAGTGGTTGTGGCCAATAGCTTGCCCCACCTGGAGAAATTTGAGAGATGGGAATGTGAGGAAATATCCTTTCCCATTTCTCAAAATTTTTCTTTCTAGGATGAGAAATTGTAAAACATTTTCATGCATAATGTGCATATTTAATGCCACATATTTCCCCAGATTTCTCATGTCACTGTGGCATGAAGCATGCCAGAGTCAGTTCCACAAAAATGCCCCCTTTATGTCTCTGAGTTTCACAGTGTTGGACTAATTGTCAGTGTGTCTGCCTGTACTTGTAGCATGCTTACCAAGCCTGGCCAGGCCTAAATACTATTGGACCAGGATCTTCGCAACATAATGCTTTTGCAGTGACAGAGGGAACAGAATTGTGGGAATGGTCTACCAAATATTTTAAAACTGCAATATTAATCACATTTTCATTCTGATGTAGGCATACTCAGATAATGTCTCAAAATGAATATTTCACCTGCAGTGCAAAGCAAAATGGACAAAAAAGGAAATCATCACTTTCAAACAGAAATTCCTGGAAGAATATTTGGTTAAAGTCTACCATCAAATATTGCACCATTTTGCATGTAGTCCACACTACAAGATCAAAAAAATTTCCAAGTGAAGGAGGATGCCTTCTCCCCCATGGTGGCAATCAGAGCCATCATATTACAATTTTCACACAAGAAGTCTGCAGACTAGCATATGCCTGATTCATGAAACCCTCACATCAAGATCAAGCAAGACTGCTTTAACCTTGAAAATAATTGGGGAAGTATTCATATCTTTGCCCCTCCTTGAAAAATCCTGGCTATGCCACTGCTCAGCAGTCACCATTAAACATGATCCTTCTTGTTCATGCAATAGATGTAAGGTTCATCACCAATTTGTACATGCAGAAGTGTACACAAGATTGTCAAATATACAGTGAGCCTGACCCCAATATCCCCCATCCCACCAGCGGTGCTGAACATCCGTCTTCCGCCGCAACTTGAGCTTAGTGGTACTGACGACTAAGAACATCTTCCAACTGAATGGTGGCCAATTTCATGGAGGGCCATACAGTTTGTTATTTACAAATTCATATATTGCAGACCTAGTAAGAAAAGATCTAGCATCTCCACCCACAAACACTGTCCCCTTGCAATGTACTTGGAACTTTACAATAATTTTGTCTACCAACCACCACAAGCTCTTGTGTTAGCTTGTCTCTATAGCTGAGTTACGTGGAAAATAGATCAGGGGGGACAAATCCCCATCAAGGACCCTGAGCAGAATGAGATAAAAAAAAACAAACACCAACCCTCAAATCCTGTAACATATAGTACTTGTCTAGTGCATTTTTACACAGATTAACAGTTCCTACAACTACTTCATCCTCAGGCAACTCATTACATTGATTTTCTACCAAAGGAAGTTCTATTAGGGGCAACGGGGGATTTAGTCCCCCCCCCAAAAAAAAAATTGCATCCCCCAAAAACGGCCAATTGATTTATATTTTTCACCTTTGTTTTTAGGAAGACTAAGCTTTTGAAACACAAGATCTCAAAATAAATATTGTCTGGATGCCTTTAACAATGCCTGAGAATTCCTGCATTTTGGGAGGCATTTTTTCCAAAAACTTTCTTTGGCAAAAAAATTCTCAAAACCATGAACATTCTCGTACTTTGTTAAATCACCTTGAAGTCTCATCAGCTCATCAGAAGTGGGATTTATAGGAACACCGTTTAAGGCACTAGTCAATGTAGTAGCCCAGCTGCCCTGCCCTTCCTCAAGTACTTTCTCATTATTCCTTTAGCATTCTGTCTTAGTGTACCCAATTGCTGCCAATTGCTGCCTTCAATTGTCCCTGTTTTTCCAGCCCTCACCAAACACCACACTGTGCTGGGTCGTAAGCAAATGACCGCGATTAGCATGGAATGACCACCACCATACACAGTCCGAATTTCTTAAAAAGGCTTTGTTTTATTTTACAAGCCGTTTTACAAAAAGATTTTCCTGAGGTGAAATAAGGAGGCAGTAATTGCTAAGATAACTATTACTGACATAAGTTATATGGACATCGCGATTTTCACATATAGAACGTGATCCAATCCCATCAACAATTTATGGATAATTTAATATTTTTCGTTTCTTTCAGAAAGGCAAAATAAGATCATTTTGTCATCCCAAGGGGGGGGGGGGGAATTATAGGGCAATGACAGAGCCAGAAGTTTCAGTCAGAGGTGGGTGAAATGCGGCAGAGGAGCTGTATACCTGATGATCTTCAACCTACATAGGCCTAATAAGCAGACGGGTAGAAGGAAAAGGATATTGGAGGCGGGGGGGGGGGGGGGGTTAGTGGCCGGTAGGACTAAGTGGAACGTCACCATGTTGTTGTGGAGCATACAAGAAAAGTTTCAGTGGCTTTTCAAATTCGCAGATGGCAGGAAACGGCACTTTCAGGTTAGTCTAAGCTGCATGCATGTGTACAGTCTTAAATAATGATCTTGAAATAGCAATTTCTCAATTAATGAGAACAAAAGTAATCTATGGAAATGGTAATACATGAGATGGGCTGAGATGAGACAAAAATCATAAACTATGGATCCTTTTTAATTTATTTTTCGAGCACGTGGCAAATATTGGGGGCCAGTGAACATATCTTGACTGCCCTGCACATTTTTTTCATTGTAGATCTACGGTGGAGTTACAGGGATTGTTTGCAGGACTGGAGGTCAAGATACTCTACGACGTGCTCCTTTCCCATCAGGGGCGTAGATATATTTTTTTCCTATGCCAGTGGGACATGAATGAGTGGGCATCAATGATTGTGTGTGGTACGTAAATACAGTATGCCTCTATTGCATCGGCGCACCTAGAATTTCGGATTAGGGGTTTAATAAAGAGTGTGGGAAGACAAGAGGAGTGCCAGCGTCGTTTGGAGTTAGTATACCAGAAAAAAATACATAAAAATATTCACTAGATCGCAGGGAATCACCCCTCACAGGCTCAGCAAGTAAACTTCAGCAAATGTTAGGCCTGCTGTCAACCATGCAAGATTTTCTTGGATAGAAAATCTCTTTAAGTGGGAATTTTCTCCTGAAAAAGTTTGATAGAATAGGTAGGCCTACATTCCATGATACTGTACTTGCTTGAACTTTGGAGGCCGCGAATATTGGCAACACCATAATCATTTCGTGAATGCGGAACCGACGCTGAACTACTCAATACGTTGCATTTTCTTTAAATTCTGTTTCACGTTTTTATCTTTCTTATGTCTTTCCTTTTTTCCTTCTTTAACTTTTTAATTATTTCTTTCGTGAAAAGCTAAAACAGGGCACCAGTAATCCATTTCAGTCGGTCAGGTTGTGACAGTCCCCCCCCCCCCACTGCAACATTCTAGCTCTGCCCTGCTAGGCCTATAGGGAAAATTTCATTTCACCCTAGCAATCTCCCTCCCCACACCCCTCCCCCACACACACATCCCTCCACACACACACCCCTCCCCACACACACCCCTCCCCCACACATACACCCCTAATTGGTTTTTGAGACCGGAATCATCACCAGGCACAGTACCTCTGTTTAGTGTACTTTGTTTTTACTGTGTGTTTCTTCGTCATTTGTGTGTACGTTTCTCTTTCCTTGTTTATCAGTGTGTTTGTCCGTGCATTTGTCGTTATGCGCCTAGCTCTTTCTTGTGGAAATAAGGCACGGGGATAGTACCTGATTGGCCAAAAGTAGAAACTACAGTAACATGGGAAAGGGAATAGAGGGGGAAAACAAAAATGCTGTCAGTTTGAAGGTAGCATCCATTAACAGCATTTGATGCTCGCACTATTTTACAAGCCGACCATATTAAAATTACCTTTTGAATGTATGGCTCGAGGTACGTTCGTGACCTTACCAAACTGGGTTGCTGGGAATGTTAAAATTCAGTAACATACCAAAATCATATGGAGAAGATTGCATCATGCACCTCGGAATCTTGGACTAATGCTTCATTTGGAATAGGTCTAATATTGTCACATACACACCCTTGAAATCCTGTGCAGTTCTCTGTATTCGACTAGACTGCTAGCTTCAATCAAGTTACAGACTGATCAGCTGATGGCCAGACATAATACCGGAATGCAATTTTCAGGGAATGGGAAGGTAGTTGACGTGGGCTACAGTTTCAAGAACTTAGGCAAGCTTTCATGTTGATCAGGTGATTATATTGCAACTGCTTCACCATTCATACTAGCTTATAATACCCCAATTTTCAAAAAATTGTGAAGAAGGATTAAGGTCATGGTCGTGCTGTAGCAATTTACTGTTACTGAGTTAGGCCAACACTTAGTACAGTGGTACAGCCTACAGTAAAGTAGCCTTTGAACAGGGCTGTGCGGTACGTTACGTGGGTGGCCTAAGCTCACTGCACTCCACATCACAGCTTAACACAGGTTTTTAACCCATCAGCCGACCTTCGCCAGGGTCGTTAACGCTCACGTTCTCAGCCAATTACGTTTGCTTACCAAACTTTAAACAAACGATCTCTGGCGGCACAACTGGAGTAACTGCAGAATACAAACACCCCACTTTAACTCACCCTAATAAAAAATACCTAGAGTTGTGGTCTCAGTGACTGATCATGCATCCCGTGTCTATAGTTTTCCGAAATTTTTTAAGTCCACTGAGCTTCCAGTCTTGGGTTGAGGAGTAGTCGTAGTTTGCAGTGGCTATCCATGGAGGTGCAATCATTTTCAGAACGACGGAATATGCCTCCTGTGTCTATTTTTCTGAAGTCCACTGAGCCTCCAATCTGGACTGGAGGCTCAGTTGACAGTATGTGGCTGTATGTCATATTTGCCAGAATTTGAGTGAGTTAATGATGCTGAATTGTCATGTTTTGTGCCGCAAGTGGTCACCAAAAACAGTTTTATGAGTAATCTTTCAGTTAGGATGTACTTCCGTATCATTTAGATGTAATGAAAGTACTGTATGAATCGTATTTGCTGATTTGGGGGCATTTCATAGCAGAGCTTAAATGGGTTAAAAATTTGTGTTAGTGGTGCAAGGGCTGTCAGTTGTGCTGTGTAATGAAACACACAGCCCTGTTCAAGGGCCAGGGCTACAGTACACCTACTCGTCCTAGCCTAGCATTTAGTAGGGCCTAAGTTACAGCCTTAGGTCTATGCCAAGTAACTTTTGTTGATACGCTAGATCTAGCCTATTCTTTAAGCTGATTAGACCTATGTGGGTCCAGATCCAGCCTAGGATGGAACAGCCTAAAAGTCCCCTGTATTCTTGTTATGCTGCCCCAAAGTAAGAAGCAAGGTTGGACGGTACCAGGAAAATCACTACTGGTATTCGAAGGGCATCAGTACCATTATTACTCAAAGTACCAGTACTGACCGTATGTTTAACGTCATAAAAACAAGAGGGTCAGAGCTTTGTTCAACGTCATAAAAATGATGTTCTGTCCCCTATAAACTGTGGTAGTAATGCAGTAAATTGTATTTATGTCTTCATGTAAATACATTGACAAAACCATGAAACAGGGAGGTAAAAAGTTGAATTGTGCAGCTTCAGCAGGCTTTGAGAGTAGTACTCTGTGCAGCAACTGAAGTAGCCACTAACTTTTTGTCGATGTGATCATGTGTCAACATACCTACTCCCCATTTGCTGCCTACAAATTCAGTCTTAAGTCAGGTGATCTGATTACTGTACATCATCACATAAAATCGTTGAAAACTCATCTTGTTTTGTTGTACTTTCTCCAGAAATACAAACAGATTCGCTGTCATTGCAGCTTATATACACAAACAACGTAACTTTCATGATACAAGCACGCTACTGTATGTCTATTGTATAGTACTTTTGTGGTTCAAAGTGAGTGAGTCAATGTACCATTTCAAGGGGAAATTTTCACTTGTTGTTCGACACTTCAGTTCCAAGCTGAGCCAGCAGTTTATGCCCTGCCCCAAAGACCCCAATGTAAAATGGCTGAGAGCCTTGAAGTGAATGATTATTGTGTACAAGTTTGTAGATCGATTCATTGACTTTACTTCCAGCAATGTTTGACAGCCAGTCATGAGTTTGAAATGCTAGTGGCAGGCAGGACGTACGTTCATATTTAGATGCAAGGCCAGGAACATTGCCTATGATTTAGAATCGCAGAAATTCCCAATTCAATTTATGCTCTGATGTGAATAAAATTTGTCATAAGTGGCGTCATTTCCGTGATGTAAAGGTGTCCCAGTTTGTTGCAGTTCATAGCAGAATTAGCACAGGAAATCATCTCTTCCACCAAGTGTGCCTGCCTGGCTATTGTTGTAGTCAGTGTTGCCAGTTTGACATTTTAAATTAAACGCCAAAAGAAGGAATTTTTTTTTTTTTACCTTTTTGGGCTGGTAAAAATCAAAATGCATGCCACACGGCATTTTGAGGGGCCTAATTGAAATAACTATAAAACACCTGCTTTATCATAAAATTTCAAGAATTCTTTCCCAATTTCATAGTCACCCGAGAGGGACGTTAACAGGTTTACAATTTACTTCCCACTCGTAGCGAAATGGATTGAATATGTAATGATGTACAGTATATTGTATTACCATGTGTTGAAAACATTACAAGTGTTACACTATACAAAATACAGGGTCAAGTTTACTCAAGTAGGAGCTAGTTGTGCTTGGCATTTTTTCAGGTGATTTGACCAGAAAGTTAGCCAGTTGTCTTATAACACATTTCTGATGTAAAACTTTTGGCTGGGATTGTCCTAAATGGTTCATCTGGGGTATTATGATAATCAAAATGGTTTAATATGGACAGATCAGCAGCAGTTCCTATATATATAAACATCACCGTCTTTGTGCTCAAAAAAAAAAAAAGGCAATTTTCTAACATTTCAAAATTTTGTTTCCATTGAATGAGTCACCTTGTTGTAGATGATTATATGGGGCTAAAGAAATATACAAAGATAGACATGAGAAAAAAAACACCTTTAGACTTTGGTAATCATAAAAATGATCAAAAGACTTGCTATTTGTGCATGAGGTTGGCAAGTATGCTTTAGGCTAACCCAAGAGGAAGACAAAAGGACTAACTAAATATACATGTTACTATAATAGTGTTATGCTGAACTTCATTTCTCAGTAAGGTTAGTTTCAGCCACCTCTTGTACAAGGTGCATATACATACAGTCAAGCTGAGCTGGACTGAAAGACTTGCCCTGTACAGTAGTATGAATGTGGTCCCCTGTTTTGTGCATCCAAAATGGTTGGGGTTCATGTTCAACTGGCATTTTAATCTGCATGTATCATTAGGATGAGGAACTAGGGCTTGTTGTGGTAGCACGAAGTTTATGATGATTACGTAGCCTATGAGATGACACTTATTAAAATGAAAACATGCAGTGTTTGGTAATTAGTATGATGTATTGATATTATTGCAGTCATGTACCTTCTAATTGCCATATACTTTACTGAATTGTTATTTTTATCAACATTTCCTACAAAGGTCACCAAAGATTAGAAGATCAAGATGGCTCAGAGGAACATTGACCTGAATCAACAATGGATGAAATCTGCTCTCTCTATTAAAAGGGATATTTATGAGTATCTTCAGTCAAAAGGGTCCACTGAAGAAGAATGTGCCATTGATTTGTTACAGGTTTGTAGAGTATTTCTTGCTTTGTCAGAGGTCTGTTGTTATTGGCCCCCAAAGTATGGCCCCTACAAGTGGCCCCAAAGTGTGGCCTCTACAAGTGCTGTAAGAGGTTACCTGGTGAATGGGTCACTTATGATATATCCAGCAATGAATGTACCATTTGAACAACACTTGCTGCCATTTAGGTTTGACATATCCTTACTAATGCAATATTCTCCACAGGTGTTTACATCACAGATATATATGTTGTATGCATCCATGTACAGAGAGGGCATTGCATTACTTCGGAAAGCCTGAGGTCCTATACTGGAAATTTAGCATGTTGCGCCGAACAACTTCGGCGTGCGACTAAGACCTCACCGATTTTATTGTGTGATTTTTGATTCCCTGCCGAAGGCAGAGGAATCTATGCGATGGTGATGTCGTGTGTGTGTGTGTGTATGTATGTATGTGCGTGTGTGACGCCTGCTTGTAAACACGATATCTAAAGAAGCGTAACTCTGAGTGATCTCGTACTTGGCATGTAGATTGCCCTTATTAAGTAGATGATCCCTACTGTTTTTGGTGGAGGTCAAAGGTCATTTGGGGTCACTAGAGGTCAAATGGTAAATATCTTGAAAATTGATTGTAAACATGATATCTCCAGAAGTGTAACTCTGAGTGATCTCATACTTGGCATGAAGGTTGCCCTTATTGAGTAGATGATCCCTATTGTTTTTGGTGGAGGTCAAAGGTCATTTGGGGTCAACAGGGGTCAAATTGTGAAAACCTTGTAAACACGATATCTCAAGAAAGGAAGCTTGTAGAAATCTCATGTTTACTATGTAGTTGTACCATGTTGAGTAGAGGAACCCTATTGTTTTCAGTGGAGGTCAAAGGTCAATTGGGGTCAACAGGGGTCAAATTGTGAAAACCATGTAAACATGATATCTCAAAAAGAGAAGCTTGAGCAGATATCATACGAAGTGTGTAGGTGTATCTTATTGAGTACAAGGGTCACCAGAGGTCAGAAGGTAAATACCTTGAAAATTGCTTGTAAACACGATATCTCCAGAACAATAAATGTGAGAGATCTCATAGTTAGGGTGTGGATTGCCCATATCAAGTAGATGATCCCTATTTTTTTTTTTGGCAGAGGTGAAAATGGGAGGTCAAAATGTGAAAATCTACAATATTTAAAGAACGGTCTTTCTAGTGAATTTTGTACTTGTAATGTAGAATCCTCTTGTTGATTTGAGAACTTCTTTTAGTACATACCAACATTGTCTCTTCGGTAACCATAAAGAAAAGATGAAGACAACATTAAATTTGGTATCAAAGATTATTATTTGGCGAACCTTATGCCACTGTCCTTATAAGGACATGTGAGCATGCATGAATTGTAAATTGGAATTGATTAAATATACCACGGGTTATTAGCTTTATAAAAAGAACTAAATTACTGATAATTTGGATCAAATACCCTTGAGCGTGCATGAACTGTGATTGCTTAATTGAATGAATCAAATTGTAAGTGACCGACCTCTGTTCAAATTGGCCACTGTTATCTGACATAATTTATCACAGTCGACTGCCAGTAGAAACCGCAATGTCCAGAATAAATCATACAGTCTGTTGAGCCAGGTGCACAATGGACTTAACCATTTACTGTATAAACAGTGTCTCTGTTTAGCCCTTAAAGGGAAATAGGGCGTTTGTTTTACAGAAAACAACCATATTTTTAAAACCATTATTTGTGGACATAAAATGATAGATTATTCAGAATAACCAATTACAGTAGCCTTATTTTCAAGAAATAAGATTCTCACAGATCAGAAATTTACTTATTTGTTGCTCAACAATAATTTGTACACCCAAACTTTGTAAAATTCAAATGATGCATCCGTTACTCATCACATGCATAATGTTTTGAGGAGATGAAGCTTTGACAGATATTTATTGATGAGACTGAATGGTTTAACAATGGTTAAAGCGAATTTCTTTGTATGCCATGTTGGTGTATTCTAAATGCCCTATTTCACTTTACAGTAGTTCAGCTAAGCTTTAAACAAATGACTACTGTGTATCAAACCAAGGAAACTTGTACTGTGTGTTGAGACTAAAGGCAAAATTGCAAGTCATGCAAGATTCTGGTTTAATAGGGTTATCAGTTTTTGCTAATTTTCAAGGACCTCATAGCCATTGGGAAGGGCATCACGCCAAAAAATCAAATACGAAAGAGCTGCCACCAATAGCTGTAACTCGACAAAATAAAGTGCTATAATTTTGATTAAATAAACATGTTTACCTTTTTATCAAGTTATTAGACATGACAAAATATAATTTGTTCCCCTGCAGCATCATATCTGTTTGGGAGTTTTCTCATGTTCGTGTAGATCAAAGGTTATTTGGGTGACAAAAAGTCAAAACCTTGTATACATGATATTTTAAGGGTGATAAATGTGAGTGATCTTATACTTAGTTTGTGAATTGTTCATATTTAGCGTGTTGATGGCCATATAGGCTAGGTGATCCCTATCGTTTTAAGTGGAGGTGAAAGGTCATTTTGGGTCACGAGAATTCAAAAGGTTTTGACCTTACTAAGATGGTATCTCAAGTAGCATAACTGTGTGGGATCTCATGCTTGTCATGTGGGCGATTCATGTTTGTTACAATATATATCATGAGGCAAGGAATCACTAAGCCTTTTGGCTTTCTAGTTTATTCCTTGCCGAAGGTAGGCAAGGAATCTATGCGATGGTGATGTCGTGTGTGTGTATGTATTTATGTATGTGTGTGTGTATGTATGTATGTATGTATGTATGTGTGAGTGGGTGTGTGTGTGACGCCTGCTTGTACACACGATATCTCAAGAAGCGTAACTATGAGTGATCTCATACTTTGATAATGAAGTTGGCTGCTTACAATACTAAAAATATCTATGCACTAGGTCATTGTCCATGAGGATGCTTCTTTATCTAAGGGAAGGTTGGTGTAGAGGGGCTTTTATAAGTTTGATGTCACTTTTGACCAATATTTTTTTCTTTTCTTTGGAGGAAAGAGGCAACGTTACAAATTACAAAGGATTCAATTTCTTATGAGTATTCATCATTTTAACAATTATAAATTTTATTTAATTTCATAATTTACTGTAAGACCAGAAAACAAAATCAACGTGAAGACAAAATCAGTCATCCATTGTTAGTGGGAGTACACATTTTTTCACAAGATCATCACCCAGAACTATTATTAGCCATGTAGCAGTACACAGATGCTATTCCTTTTGGTGCCAGTACATGTATGGTATGATCACTAAAGACAAAAATACTGATAGTATATTTCATCAACATCACCTTTTCTCTTCTGCTTTCTTAAATCATGTTCAGGCTCTGTACGAGGAAAGTTTAACAGATGCTACCAAAGTCATTGTACTTGGAACTCTGCAGGAATTAACTGATACTCTGCTTACAGATGCAACCAGGTAAAATTTCGAGTGAATTTGCCTCATTGTACCCAACAAGCCGTCAAAGAGGGCTTGAGTTTGCCTTCATAAACTAATATCTCTAGTTGAATGATGAACAAGTCTATTGAAGGCCACAAGATTCTCAAGGGCTAAGTGGCCAACAAATTTAATTATAGTTTAAAATTCCTTTATGAAGATGTTAAATGGTGCACTTTCTGGGGATGCAGAATGATTGTTAATTGCTTAAAGAAGGATTGGTAGTTTTGACTTACACTTTACATCGCTTTCTCCTCTTTCTTCCCCCAAATTGGGTATGAGCGTATCTTCTGGACAGATTTTTGTAAAGAATTGATCTACAAAAGACAAATTTTGTCAGAAAGTGCCCCAGTAGAGAGAAAAAGCTGTTAATTTTTTTTTGTTTTCCTTATCTTGAGGTACCCCAGATAATATTCATGAGTATGTATTTTATGCCTCTCCCCAGCTTTGCATGTGGAATGTTGTCACTTGAAGGTCATCAGTGTTTACCTGCAGAGTTAAAGGTAAAAATTGATGACCTTTGACTTGACATTACTTATTCAAGTTAGGGATAGGTGTAAATATACTCATGAATATTTAAGTCTTCAAATATCCTTGACAATATGGATTTGTGTTATGGTACACAGACTAATTACCTCAATAAACAACCTTTACAGTAATTGATCTAGGACAAAGAAACACACATCACTTTTCATTTATGTGTGCGTTTTTTTTATCTAGGATTGAGCAAGCCATCGGTACATTGATTGGGTTCTTTCAGGAGATGACTATGAACAGAAGATCAACATTTCTCAGGTCACAGATTCTCGTCTGTATGACCACGATCCTACTGACGGGAGATCAGTTGGTACGTATGTCAGTGGGTTGCCAGAGGAAGATAACATCGGGGAGGCTGGGTTGAATGGTGACAATGGGTATGTTAAGATGAAACAGTTGCAACGTTAAGGTAAATGATGGCACCTGGTAGGCTATAATGGACAATTCCACTTGGTAGGCCACAATGAATGACTTCACTTGGTAGGCTAGAATGAATGGTCACACCTGGTATAACCAGGATGAATAATTAAACCTTTTAGGCCAGGATGAATGATTACACCTGGTAGGCCAACATGAATTATTACACTTGGTACTCCCGGTTGAATGACAGCAGACTGTTTGGTAAAGTGTATTTACCTTTTCACTAAAGTTACCCTTGCCCGATACTGTGCCAGGATCTGCTTGACTTTGTGTTGTGTAAAAAGGTTCAAATGCTTTGTCTTGTTAAGATCTAATATTTTTTTCTATTCATGTGATTTATTGCAACCTTATAATTATTTATGATTGTGCATGTCAGTGATGTGTCCCAGAGACCTAGAACAGAACTTTGGAAGGTCTCTGCTACTTTACAGAAGGTCATAAACACATCTATTTTTGTTATCAAATCAATTGTAATTCACATTCAAGAGGCAAGTAAAAACTTGAGAATCAGTAATGACATCTTTAAACTGAAAGCTGACAAAACTGAAGACTGTAGTCACTCAATTTGTGTGTCAGTTGCATAAACAGTTACTGAAGTCGTGAAGGAGAAGGGGGACGAATTTTCCTGGCTGATTGGTTCGTCTCGAAGTGCTGTCCTGGCTCATTAATTTGTTGCTATGCCAGATTAAAGCTTTTGGGCAAACTGCGCTCATATTATTTGTTCCTTTTTTCCTTTATTTTTTTGTACACAGAGAGACCAACAGAGTCTTTTCCTGGATGTCACAAACATATTGTTCGACATCATCTCCAAAGTCAACAAAGGTACAGAGAGAGTACTACGAGAGACAGCCTGCCAGTGTCTGGAAGAGATCGAAAACAACTACCCAGTATGTTGCTCTCATTAGCCTGTAGTAAATTTAACTTAATACAAGCGAAATGGAAGTAAAATTTAATCCATTCACAATAAAATGAAAGATGCACATTCAATGCATTGATGTGTAAATTGTCTCTTTAGCCAGGAATCTGAATATCGTAAAAAGTGTTAGTGTTTCTACTGGGTCCAAAATTGGGACCATGGTATATGCAGTCCATAGTCAGGTGCGGTACTTTGGTACCTGAAAATACAACTTTTGTTAGACTATGAGGTCATTTTGAAATCGTACCACAACAGTTTGTTGCACATGTAGTTTATGTAAGGACATGACAGTGAAGTTCTCTTCTTTACTTGCCGAATTTTATCTCGTGTACGATGTGCATTGATGAAACTTTCGATCCAAGATTGCAATTTCAGAACCCGCTCCTGGCGTCGTCTGTCGGGTTACCCAGTGTAAACACGAGTAAATGTCGTATAGTTGTCTGTGGAAGAGACATCTTGTAGCATCACCAGAGTTTATCATCGTACAATGTGAAGTGAAAAGCCATTAGAGAATAAATTCTTGTAAATTAGAGACAGCAAGTTTGAGATTTTACACACAGCATGTAATTCACCCCCTGGTGTGCAGTTGCATTTCATTCTTCAGCATATTGGGAAAAGTATAGGCTTGTTTGATAGAGTGGAGAACAGTACACAGTGTAATGCAATGTACAGTAGCATGTTATGACATTTGCTAGTGACATAGAGTCTATCACAGCTCACCTACACTATCAAAAAGAAATAATCACAAATGTTGCCGTCTACAAGAGGGCTATGTCAATGTTCAGAAGGTTCAGTGTTCCCAAGCTTCGATGTCCCTAGGGTTTGATGTTCCCGGGGTTTGATGTTCCCGGGGTTCGATGTTGCCAGGGTTCCGGAACATCGATCCCCAGGACCATCGAACCTCGTTAACAGCGAACATGGTCAGATACATTGACAATTCTAATTCTGGGAACATTGAGCCCTGGGAATAACGAACCTTTCTCTCATTGACAACCATTGAAATACAAAATACATGAAACACAAAATTGCAGAACATCGAATCCTGGGAACAGTGAACCCCTCAAACCTTTCGTGTAGACACCTACAACAGAACGCAATGCTGTGTTATACAACGTAATTAGTGAAATGTGATACATTTGATTTATGGCAATGCACCACGGCTCAATTAAGATTGTAATTTTATCAAACCAGTAAAAGCAATACAGTGGCTACAGAAGTTCTTGAAAAGGATTGCTTGAACAGCCACACCACTGATCTGAATTGTACACTCCAAGGCTTAGGATGGACCCAGAAAAATGTGACAGCAATTTAATGGTGCACACTGTGTGTGGATCACAATGTCTGCAGAGAAATCATGGCATTACATCATCAATATATTGAATTTGAACAAACTATTCATTCCATCCAGTCGGAGATTAAAATGGCTCTGAAAGCTGCTCAAATGCTGCAGGCCCAGGTATATTGTGTCAGCATCAGAATACCTCTGGTGTAAAAGAAAAGTAACATTTTCCTTTCGTTTCGGTTGAATTTCGTTATTTTTGCAAGTATAGGGGTACATGACGAAGCTGCTATCTGTGAGTTGGGATCTTATAAATGCCAAAAACTGGCTAGACCACTGGTCTCTGAAAATGGTTGAAACGTTGCTCACTCAAGGTTCTTGTACCATCAAAGTTGAGACGTGTCATACATCTCAGAAGAGGTTGATCCTTTATTCCATACATATAAAAGGGAAATAGGGCATTTGTTTCACAGAAGAAAATCCATATTTTCAAAAGTAATATTTCTTGGCATTATGGCATAGACTGAAGATTTTTCAAAATAAGACAGGACAATGGTCATTTTTTCAAGAAATAAGTTTCTCACAGACAGAACTTTAGTAACTTGTTGCTTGAGAATAATTTGTTCACCAAAACTTTTAAAAATTGAAATGATGCATCTACCGTAACTCATCTTATGCATAACATTTTGAGGAGATGAAGCTTTCGTTAATGTTTATTGATGAAGCTGAATGGTGTGACTATGGTTAAAGCTATTTCCTTTGTATAACCACATTGGTGCATTGAAAATACCCTATTTCCCTTTAAAGGGGCTCACTGAGTTGATATTGATGAATTTGTGTGGATTTTGAAAGGTACAAACACCAAATAATTCAATGTGCCTCTTTAACTGTTCTGTTTGCTATATGTTTGTCTCCTCCTCAGGGTGTCCTCATGAATAAACTGGATCACTTCTATGCAATGAGCCAATTGGAGAACACCCATGTCCGGCAGGCCTATGTGGGTCTCTTTGACAAAGTCCTCAGCAATGCCCTGAGAATTAAATGCAAGCAGTCCGCGGTTGCAAAGGACGAAATCTCAGACCTCCTTATCAGCAGAAAGGAACCCTTGAAACCTTTAATGTTACCGGAGTTGATTCCGAAGAAGATGTACAACCTCGATATAGCGGTAAGCTTCGTGCTCAACACCACAACAAATTTGAAATTCTCATATTAGATGCCAGCTTTGGAAGTAAAGAGAATAAGCAGAAATTGACAAGTATGAAGCATTGTATGGATGCCATTAAACCTGAGAAGTGGTATTTTAGAGAACAGAGTAATACTTTCATCTTCTCTTGTGTTTTGCTCTGCCGGAGAGGCAGGTTGGTTTAGATGTGACACACAAGACTTGATGTATTGTCTGGTCTCCCTCAGTGGTATCTCAGTGCCAAAACATTCGGTTTGTTCGCATCCGTTGTTTTGCTTTCCTTGTTAAGGCCATCTTGAACTTTAAAATATTTACTCTGTGGGTACCGAAGGGTGCGTCATGGAGGGAATGTCTTGTATGGAAAAGGTTAGCTGACTCCGAACGTGGAAAGATGAATTGGTGAGTGATGGAAGGAGAGATGAGGCGCCACTTCCAATCTTTGGGCATGCTTTTGTTTTGATCTCGAAAAAAATTTCCTGTTGCAGGATGTTTTTCTGTGAAATGCCTGCAAGAAAGTATTTTTATGCTATCATCAGTGGAGTGGTGTTGAGGCAGTCCTTCCCAACCTTTTGGATTTCCGTAGCTTCTAATTTGGTACGCTGCCTCTTGATATCCCTGTTGCCTATGCACCACAAGGAAAATGAAGAGCCAACACTGATGTATCACCATGAATATTTTAATAGTTGAGTAGATCGAGAGGGGAGGGGGGATCCATAAAGTGGGACGAAGAGTGGTGGACATACAAAATAATACATGATGATGGTACGTACATGGTACCTGTCTTTATTAACTTGTCTTAATGAACATCTGCAGAGGTTATACCACAGCTACACAGTTTTCCTCAAAATTTGTTTTCTCAGGATGAACAGGATGACATTTTGCTCCCAGAAAATGTAGACCGAAGTGAGCTTCGGACAGCGGTGATGAAATCAATGGACAACTTGCAGGAGATGTCAGATCCAGACACAGTCAAAGCCATGCGGGACCTCTCATACATATGCAGCAAATGCAAATTGCCCATGCAGGTGAATGAATTAAAAGAATCACTTGATGTTGCTTTATTCCTGCCATTCATTCATTCGCAAAAGTAAGTTTTCCGAGGAAAGAACTTGAAAAGTCTGAATATATTTCAAAATCAAAAGTAGCACCAATATGTAAATCTGGTGATCCAATTGGACATTATTAACCAGAAATTTCTAGGTAGACACCGAAATCAATCCCTTTGAGCATAAATAAAATAGGAATCAGCTTAAAAAGATATATCTAGCTTGCCATTGCTTGCCATTGCTTTTTCAGGTAATCTTGCAGGTGCGTATGCTACGTCGTGCTTTTTGAACGCAATGACTCGGCATACAACACCGACTGGAAATTTCAAAGTAATATTTGGAAAGAAGTCATTACGAACCTAACACCATCACGGTTGTGACTGTGAATGGATGTATTTTACTTGTAGGCTGAAACTGAAATATCCAGTATGGTTCTCGTTTTAATGTCTCATTGTGTGATCTGATAACCCAAAGTTTTTGCTTCATGCCAGTGTGACATGTTCTGTATCAAAGTGTCCTTTCCATCCAGAGTTGTGTTCGATTTTCTTTTGCATTGGTAACTTTTTGCACAGTTCCAGTATTCACCTTTTGTCTATTGTATGTTTAACTTTCCAGAGATTTCATAACATGCAAAGAAATCTGGTCACCAGCCTCAGCTTGCCCGTCCTCCATGTACATCTGTATTTAATGGTGAGTCTTTGAGAGTACATGTAGCTTGCTCTCGTCAGTGACAGACAGACAGACAGACAGACAGACAGACAGACAGACAGACAGACAGACAGAAACCAAACAAACTGGGTTGAGTGGTTGGGAGATGGTGCTTTGAGGAAGGGATGTTGTACTTCCCTGGGTAATGAATGTGGCTCTTGTGATAGCAATCCATTGTCTATGAGCATTTTTTTGCAATAACCATCTTTTGTATTTGTTTGAATATTATGAATGTTCATAATGTAGGAAGAAAGAAAAGCACATATATCAAACTTAACTGTGCTTCATTTTTTACAAGTGTAGTATACCTAATAGCAAACCATCTATTAATCAACAATGCAGATCCTGTGACTAACACAACCCTCCCCCCTTCCCCTTCAGTGATTCCTTGTCAAGACTCAACAGTCTTTATTTATATCTATAACAGAGAAGAGGGGGGGAAGAAGTAATATAAATTTCGTTGTTTACCTTTACAGGACTGACATGTCTAAAGTATCAATAAAAACACTTATCGTTCTCTAATATTGCCAGAAAAGGAGAACTATAATATTTCAGTTGCTTTCGTCACTAAACCTCTGATAATTTTGATGTCTTCCCTCTACCTGTTCTAGAAACATTACTATTCGCAATCATCGGAGGATTCGTTTAACCTGGAGAGCCTCACCAGACACATATGTCACCCAGCTCTAGGCTTGGGGCATCGTCTCTTTTGCCTTCTGTTCTGCATCGACAATTCACAACAGGTGAGGACAAGGTGATCTTTCTTGTAAGTTTGAGGAACATTTCTTGCCGTGAACTTTATTGTTTGTGGTAATAGCTTCATTGGCTTCAGTGAAGTAGAGTTCAGTTGTGTGGATCCCTAAAATTAAACTTGATAAAAAACAGTTGACAGTTTTCGTGCATCCACTCTGAGCACTTGACCTCAACTGAGACAGCAGGGTCGTATTAAGTGTTACCAGGTGTAGACAGTGAAGAGATACCTCTCTTTGTGTCCAGGTATTACATTGGTGGAAAGATTACAATCCATTGCAGGAGTGAGTGAGCCCTGTCCCCCCCATGAGGCAGGGGTGAGGAGACTGTAATACACGTGTGAGCTTACGGCCTCCCTCGTCTTTGTTCGAAACCAAAGTGACTCTTCGATCTGTCCCTTCATGACTTGAGACTGGCTTGCCGGGAAGGTAATTAAAGGATCTATATTGCATGAACTATACACCATTGACATTGTGTGTTACTAGCAGGTACTTACAGATTCTCTTCTGAGAGGTGACTGTCAGCCACCAGCTCCGATCCTCATCTTCATCCACGTGTGTTGCTGCAGTGTGTGCGGTATTTCAAAGGAACACACATGTGTAAAATAGGTTTTGTATTACTGAAAGTATTTAAAATGTCCACCCTTTAAACCCTTGTTTTTTTTAACTTTAAAAGTTATCCTTTCCTCGATATCAGCTGGAGACGTTGTGTAGTCATAGAAAGACCAACAAATGATACTGGATACCATCTTCTTGAGATGACATGGAAAGGTATCTTGTATGTTTGACCTATAAGACCTCATGTTTCTCTCTTTGTAGTCCTCATGAGGAGTTGCTGCCGCAAACTAGGACGATGTCAAACAGCTTCCTGATATTATTTGAAGAAATGTCATTCTTCAACATCAACCTTTTGTTTATGAGTTTCCACCGGTGACAATATCTAGAGATTGCAACAAACCTCTCCCCAGAGATTCACTTTTCTGAAAAGATATTGTGGTTGTTTAGTTGGCTTTGCAAGGAGTCAATCATTGGCTTTGAATTATGTCTCTAACAGCTGAAATTAAAATGTGAACAGATGCTGTAGCCATCTCTACCTTATGATTCCACTTCTGACCACCCCCCACCTCCAGCACCACATCTCATTTTTCATCAAACCTAACTTCCTAAGGTTAAGATGCGATGTTTATCGTCTATTTTAGATTCATCTCGAAGATGAGGATTCTCTGTTGTTCAAACCAGTCATCTTTGACAGTCTGGATGAGACATTGACTAAATTGAAGTTTATCATCAAGTTTTCTCCTGAGGGTAGGTGTGACTTTGGTATTGCTTGCAACAGATCCAAAATTGGGACATGCGTTTCTGCAATCCATTGTTCGGTCGTTTTCCCCCAACATATATCTTCTGCTAGACTACCCTCTCATTCTGAAGTGATAATATGAAATTTAGATTTTCATGTTAGGCATGGCATCATGTGTCTTACATACAGGCATAATAATAAAGTGTTCTCAGTTAGCCGTATGTGATGAATTTTGTCACACATACAATGTACGATAGTGAAACTGTGGATTCAGGTAGCACTTTTAGAACCAAGTCCTAACATAGTCCAGTAAAGTCCAGTGTAGTCCAATATCTTGGGGATTAAATTGCCCACAAAGAATGATGCAAAATCAGTAAGGAGCAAGAAGAGAGAAAGGTATTGAGGGCTAGAAAATCCCCCTTCAAGAGACATTGGTATGCATTCTATCTTGTACTGTCTTTCATCTGTTCACAGCTCCCTCACCAAATCAGATAACATATACAGTAGACATTCTTCAAAATGATCAACAAGCACAAACTCAGCATGTTAAACTGTATGTGTTTGTTGATAGCCTCCTCCAGTGCCCATTGAATAGTCTTATCTTAATATTGAGGTGGAATTTTTCTTCTCAAGTAAATGTCTCTGTTTTTGAAGAGTTCCTCATGAGGGTTGTGCTTTTCAGTTTCATGTTATTAAACATTCATGGGAGAATGTGTGTGTTCTGTTACAGTTATCATTGCTTAATACTAATAATCAACACAGTCAACAGCTAGCCAAGTTTTTGGAGTTAATAGTTTTTCACAAATGTCACAGGGTTGGAGGCAACCATATCTAATATTAGTAAATACCTCCCACGCCGTACAGCATTACTACCAGGGCTACGCTTTTCAGTGAAACACCACTGGCATACCCAGGTGTTACCAAATCCCAGTATGCACTTGTAATGTTTCCAATATTTTTTTTTGTGGAAAATTTTATCAGAAAATCACATCATGTTTCAAAGTTACTGCAAGAATTGTTTTGCCTAGACGACAACATCTTTGTAATGTGATAAGTTTGATCACCATGTTCTCATAACACTGTGAGGCATTAATTTGCAGTTACCTACTGTGTCAAGCATATTCCAACGAGCTCCTTTGCATTATACTACTCTCTCTTATCTACAGGGCTTTCTTCAGAGACGTTGCTTTCGTACATCGAGCCGTTGATGACATTCGTGAGAAATGGAGCTGCAGGCAAATGGTCAGTGGCATGCTTTAGGGCACTTTTTGAAATCTATGTGAATGCTCCATCAGAGGAACTGAGAAGTTCGATTTCACAGTAAGATTTTCACTCATTTTTAGCACTTAATAAAAAAAAAAAAATGATCTCCACATGTTAATCAGTTGGGGTGATACATCTAGACCCAGTTTCATAAACATCAGAAAGTTAGTTTGCTGTTACTACAATTTATTTGCCCATGGTTTTTCTGCTTGTTTTCCCTTCATTTATCTGTGTTAACTTGTATGGTAATACTTAGGTAAATTCTTTCATGTGCAAAATATTTGCTCACTATGGGACAGTGGAAATTGAAGTTTAATTAAATCATTTTCCAGCCGGCGTAAGAACCTTGAAAAGAACTTGTTTTCAAAGGCTGTTGAACTTAAGGTTTTGTGTCCTTTTACCAAATTGACAGAAAGCATTGCAATTACTTTGTCCTGTTATTTAAGCTTTTTTGCCCTGTTAAACAATGTTCATCTGTCACTGTCATTCCTTTTTTTGGAGGTATTATAATGGAAAGTTCTTCAACCTTCTGTTTTGAATGTGCTTTCACCCTCACCCCAAAGTTGCATTTCTAGCCAGCTCAAGTTATGTCACATTTCACATCAATGTAACAGTCGGACAATACCAAATGAAGTATTCCAGGACCTGAAATTCTCCAGATAATTTTAGAGATATGGATCTGAAGTTTGTTCACTAGCAATCTATGGCATGTTTTATGCTTGTATAAAAGAAGAAATGTTTATTTGACAAGCACCTCGAAAAGCACTTTCTTTGAAAAGCACAACTAATGTTTTCTTACTGTTTGAACCTTAGGTCTGCAAGTACAGCTCTTTGGATAGATCCTTGTTCCTATTTTACCTTGCAATGTCTCTGAGTGTTTGAATTCATTTCACGTTTAATTGTACTTGAAGCAAGCGTGTATCTAATCGCCTCGCAGAAGCAACTATTAGAAAAACCATTTTGTCATCATAACAAAACAGTCCAATCCCCTTTTTTTTTTTTTTTGCATGTATCAAACACTCTTCATTTTTCTACCAACAGCTTCATCATAGAGGAGGCCGTATCCCAACATCCTCATTTTGCTGATCATGCTCTGAATTTCATCTCTTGCATCCGTGAGGAACTGCCTGAGAGGTAAAACATGCTCTGAAATGCTTGTTAACTGACGTCGTTTTTATCGCAGCATCCGCCAATATCCATTCCGATCCAATGTTTTTGCTATCAATACTTTAACATTGTTTCTCTGCATGACCAAATGTTCCGTATACCTCAAGAGCCATGTCTATGCGTGCCCATCTGTCTTGTGAAATTTTGAACGTAGGTTGGCATAAGATCCATCACTTTGAGTGTCAAATTATAATCCTTTTTTTTTTCTTTTTAACTCAGACTTTGCCAATTCCAAAATCATTGCATATTTTTAATTCTTACCCCGGTGCACTATTAGACAGATTCACCTTTAAAATACCCTCTCAGGTTGCTGAACATCAGCAACCAACACCAAATGGAATTGGTTGAATTTTGCCGAGAAAATGTTTTTACTGATAGTGAAAAAAGAAAGATGTAAGGCATGTCAAAATGATTTTGTTTTTTAGTTCTGTTCTTTTGTTTATGGAGAGGAAAACTTTCCAACACGTACCTTCCTTCTTCTTTTTTCAAGAAAAGATGTTGGAATTATCTTTCACTGCTGCTAGCTTCATCAAGTTATGAGCTTAGTAGTTTTCAACATATCTAGTAACTTGCATGATGGTAGTTAGGGCTTGGGGATGTGAAACTAGATAGAAGTACTACCTTGGCATATTTAATTCCTTCTGTCATCAGTCAGTTTCCATCTCAACTGCTCCAGTCGTTGACCAACTTCATCGCTCAAGTGTCTCCTGAAAAATGCCTGGAAAATTTGGAACATTTCTTGAAAATATTTAATGCTGCAGCTACAGAGGAATCCATTCACCTCAAGGTTTGTATAGCAGTACTCTATGGAATAGATCTAGGAACATCACAGAGGCCTTTTTGTGTTTGCAAACATTTGCAACAAAAAAGGGGTAGAAAATGTTTTTGTAGATTAAATGTAATGAAAGTATTCATTTTTAACAATAAAATCTCTGCAATCTGGGCTGAGAGTCCTGAAGTATGCTCTGTTCCAACATCAATAATTGTTAAGTTTCTGTGAGATGCTCAGCTCTAGCTGCGTATATGTAAAAACAAGGTCATTTATAAGCCCTCTATCATTCTCTGACTAAAGCAAATGTAAAAGGTACAAATGAGAAAATGTCTTGAAGTATCTTTCATCTCCTCAGCCCTTAATTTTGTATAGATAGAGAGAGGATGGCCCTGCACCTCTTAACTTTTTGAGTTTTATACCCAGCTGTGATGGATCTCTTCTTTTTCTCTTTTGTAATTCCTACAGCCTGTGACCAAGTACTTGCAAGGGCTCTTCGATTCGACCAAAGTGCTGGAAAACAAAAATTGGTTGCTAGGTAACCAGATGATCCAAATATGCCACAATTTGATGTTGCATCCCTCCTTACCAAATCTATTTACATGTAAGTGTCTAGTTATACAGCCTAAGGACAACTTGAAGTTGTTAGTGTACATGAAAACAGGGTGGGGCTTAAGGGGGCACAGCCTAATGTTGACATCTAAGCAGTGTAGGCTTAAAATGAGGTATTTCCATGTGTACTGGAAGGGAAATGTGACCTGACAAAGTAGTAACTAGCTGTAGAGAGGCCAGAGTTCCAAAACAAAAACATTTGTCGATGCTTTAAGTGATTGAAAGGACCTTGTCATCATGCTTTTGTCATTATCAATTGATTCTTTCCTTCTGGTTATTGATGCAGATGGTTCATTTTAAACTTTGTCTTTGTTGCTCCGAAAACAAACAAACAACACATCGATGTGTTTGTCAATGGTACAACTCATTCCAATGCATGTGTAATGCTGTGTGAGCTACTCTGCATCTTTTGAATTTGCTGCCAAGCAAAGAGCAGAGTCAATGTAGAATTTTTCTTGCCCCTAGCCAAAAATGTAACTTAGGTGATGAGTTACTGCCTTCAAGAAGTTGTTTTGTGATTTTAAAGATTAATATAGACTGAAAAAATAGTTCAGACGATCCCAAAAGTCCTGTCACATGGGAGGAATAATGGACAACAATTAAACAAGGCATTTTCTTCTAAAAACAACCTTCACTTGGTCCAAAAATATTGAAATTATAACACACTTTCTGACAAGAACATTTTCAGACTGCCTCAAGCTAATTCATAGTGGTGACTTAAAAGTTGCACAATGGTTTTGCTCGCTCTTGTCACCGTGCAACTTCTGCGAAGTAGGCTTGGGTGACCAATTAAAAGATTTGTTGGTTTTAAAATTATTCCTTTATCTACACATGAAGACAATGACCAGATTGAGAGTTGTTGACATGTTGCTTTATATTACTATGGATTTTACAAGAATATTTTGCATCGTCTGGCCTATTCTTTTAAGCCTTACTGCTGGAGCAAAGGAAGTGGTAAGATCTCCTTCCATGTAGGACGGGTAAGTTTGCAGACCTCAAATCTTGATAGTGCTTTAATAGATATTCGTTTCAGAATATTCTCATTGTAAAGTGCCAATTGTTTTAATTCTCTTTTCTTCACCAAGCTGTCGGTGAGATTCTCTTTTCCATGCTGAAGCACCACTCCGACACAAACATACGGGACGTGGCCCGTTTCTACTACTCCATGTTGATCCATCTCTCTGAAGATAAGGTAAACCATAAAATCACTCTTTAAGATTCGGTAGTAGTATGTGTGAAGGACGATTTGTGTGTACAATAACCACACAAAGGTGATTTTTGTGGTTATGGTTTTGAAAGGGTATTTATACAAAAAAGTGATGCTAAGTTTGGCTTTTACTCAGAAGGAGCACAACATTTGAGTATCTTGGTAAGGAAAATTATGTGTCACAGTAAAAGATGAGTCGTCGTACTTTCGCATGTTTGAATCAATTAATGTCAGTCACAGGTCATGCATTTCAGTCAAATTTGGCTTTTAGTAATTTGGTGATACAAACAAAATGTTGCAGTTGTGTTGAATACTAATGTCAACAACTTTTGAAATGGCCATCGACATGAACAACTTGTTGTTTGAATTGTCAAAAGAATGTGATTGAACCAAAGAAACCCTCAAAATGAAAGAACCCAGGGACTGTGCTCGATGAATTTTGCTTCCCTTATTCTTTGAAGATAAAAGCCATCCTGAGATCGTTGGAAGCTGCCAACGATGGTCAAAATCTGACCAACCTGGTGACGGGGACCAACATGTTTCCCATCGCTGCCCCTGTGGTCCATCTGCAAGAACCTGTTTTACAGCTGCAGAGGTAAAATCATTCTGTGTGTGTGAGATGTGAGGGCAAATTGATGTTGCACAGTTTCATATCTTCATTGCACGTGCAACTCGGCTGAGAACTCTTAACTCCACTATACCTTCTTCTTTTTTTTTTGTTTGATTGATTTTGGATAAATATCATGTGAGCAGTACATGTTAAGATTTCATTGTCTCCCAAAATTGCTCATGGTATGTGGTTCAGTAATAGTTAAGTCATCATTTAGTGAGTTTTATTGTGACATGTCGTCTATTTTCACTCACTTTCTGAGATTTCTTGTGTGATTGGGTAAATGGTTTCTTAATAGTAATAATAATTGTTACGTACATCGTACTAAGAATTCCTTCCATAGGACATCGCTGCTAGGACATAAAAATAGGAGTTAAAGGCAACTGTCAGTTGGAAATGTGCAGCAAATTTAGAAGAGCTTTGATGAGCTGCATACAAATGTAACTTTTTTTTTCTCATTTTATATTTTCTCTTGACCATTCTCAAAATACTGTAAACAAAGCAGGTGTTGCAAAACTGGCATTAACAGAAAATACAAAGTCCTCAATCTTCCAGATCCAGTATGACCCGCCAAACAATACCTTTCCCAAATATTAGCTTCTATGTTTTGCTTAAAAATGTGTTCTTTAGTAACAAAATAAGTTTCTTCAAACTGTACCCTGACTTTACCGGCATTATCAGAAGGTTGCCAACCCCATGCAAAGTCACATCCAAATAATGCAATGCAGATATCTTGAAGATCAATATTACTATTGGCTCGCCATTTACAGTTACCATGACTACTCTTATTTACATGCTTTGGATTTTGGATAATTGCCGCTGCTGAGCGAATGCAAGATTGCATCACTGTTCATATCTCTCTTTCCACATGGTTCATTTTTTCTTTTTTTTTGGTTAAATGTTTAGTTCAGTTCGTAGTTGCAGTTATTTCTTGATTCCCCACATTGCCAGTATGTCCTTTTCTTTGTTCTTTGTAGGAGCTAGGGGAAATTCGGCAAGCGGTGACGTTGATCGAAAGGGGCCGACCTCTCGGCAACAGGCCCTCTCTGTCATGATGCAATTGCTGTCCCATGATGCTTTGTTGTGCGTGGTTCGTGTTTGCTGGTTTTCTCTCATTTCTTCTTTTTTGTTTTCACGCAGGTTGCGCAGAAATTACAACTGTCACCTTCTCATCGATTCTTTGGCTGATTGCACTTTCGCCGAATATCTGGAAACAGTTTCGACCAACACCAGCATCCCTGAGATCGTAATCGACTTTGATATCTGTGCTGCTCCGGTAAGTCAAACAACAATGAACATACAGCCTAAGTGCACTTTAGCAGTGTTCTCTGGAAATGTGCTCGTGATAGAGAAGCCAAAGAGAGTTTATGTTACTAAGTTTGTTATCATTGTTATTAGATTTTGCTATGATAAAACCTTTACCAAAAAGTAAGTATCAAATTTGAGGTCTTAGGTAGAGATTGGAAATGAAATGGCTTATCAGAAGAATTGCCAGTAACAACGTGGGGAGGATGTGTACTGTGCGTATCCTCTTTGGCTGATGTAATCAATACGAAAAAAAAAGAAAAACTGCCTAGAGTGATGGGAAGCATCGTAGTTGCCTCATTTAATGTTCTCCAACGAAAATGAGGTATATCTTTTGTTTTTCAAATGCAACATAACAGCATTATGTTTTGTTTGACTTCTAAATCTGATTGCTCTCTAAAACAAAGGTTTGAGTTTGTTTTGGATCAACTATGTTTTCAAAGATGGTGAATCTGATTCAGCCTGTACTAAAAAAGAAAAATAGAGACATAAAGACTACTTGAAAATTGGCTGATTATACTCAGACACAACTTGTACTGTTCATTTGTAACATGCATGGACAGACATTATGTTTTAGGGGGGAGGGCGGGAGGAAACCCGCAATCTACTTAGGAAGTATCAAATTATGAGTACGTAACACTACTGTCACCAGTGTAGAATTTCCGAGCAGATTTCTGTAAAGCATCCTGAATTCGATATTGCTGATTTCCTGTGAATTGCACTTCCTCAGAAAGAAAAAGAAAAAAAACACATAAATTACTTCACTTGTGTAACTAACAATGGATTCTGTTTTAGAGAGTCACTTATTATCAATTTTAATTTGTTCCCCCTGAGTTTGCTGTAACTAGTAGGTCCCTGCTTGAGCGACAGAGTTTATTTTCTCTGGACCAAGGTCTGGAAGTCTCTCAAAGGCTCATTTTGACACATAGTCTCTACTGCACGGAAAGTTCAATGCTTGCTTTTGGTTTTCAGGGAGTAAGTCAGTTTTGGTCTGGTCACCCAGGTACTGTGTATCTATTGGCCAAGTCGTGTGTAATTGCCATGCATCGATATGGTTTCCCTATGATAGCAGCAGATAGCGAGGATTGGATTAACTATTAGACATGATATGCACAACGTGTTATGTTCCAGTTTACGTTGATGGTCTTCCCTGCAGATATCCAGCCCCCTGGAAAAACTTTTTGTGTCATTTGTTCATCGTCCATTTCTTTCAGGTATCAGAAGGTGGATGTCTACCATTCTCAAAGCTCTATGCAATTGTCCTCGATGTGCAATCTCCGCCATATTGTGGAGACATCGAAGGTAAAATTAGCTGTTACAGAATTAGGAAAGGAGAGTGGATTTTGAACGACAGGTTGTAAATCTGTGAGGTGACAAGAGAGAAACAATGCTAAAGATATCATTATTGATTACCATGTAGACAAATACCTCCTTCAGTAGCTAGTTATCAGGTTTCTATCTATTATTTCTCAAACTCATCTGGCTACAATGGACTTCAATCGGGTGGCCTCCAGAGTCATTTAAATCTTCCGTCTGATCTATCCGTCAATTAAACATGGATGCAAACTTATCAAAAGTTTACTAATGGTATTGTTGCAATACAGAACCACAGTTAACATTGCACACATAATATAGAATTAGAAGACTTTTATCTTCATACACATGTGGTCAAATATTAAATATCTGTGGAATTCAAAGTCTTACCATTACCTCATGATCCTTCTAAATTCTGAGAACTTTAAAATATGTTAAACCTTCCTTTCAAACCTACTCCACCAATCTTTTTTTTTTTTCATGTTTTAGTATTTTCCTTTTGTTCTTTCCTTTTTTAGATCTCCATGTGCCTTGTTTTTCTTTAGATGTGAAAGATGACTGTCTAATCTCACTAGTCATCACACCCAAGGAACCAAATCCAGCCAGCCTTGAGGCAAGGTAGGTTTTATTTTCATCCTCCTCATGTATTAGCAGAGATTTTTCTCAGAATAATTATTGATGCAGTTACTGCAGCCATTGCAGGATATGTCCAGTGTCTGAGCAAGTCTCATGCAGAACTGGTTTTGTTAAATCCCCATCACCTATGAGCAAATCAAATTTTTTGGAAAGCAAGCTTGCTTATTAAACAAAGTTTCTTATCCCATCTGTTCCTGTAACAGTAGTTTTAATCAAGAAATGCAATTTCGTCTGGGCTGTCCTGGTGGCACAAACATTCTGTTTTGAAAACACTACGGCTGTCTTTGTCAATGTATTGTGTATTCGTTGATCAACTGTTCAATGTGGTAGAGCATCTTATGACACTCGTCACAGTCCTTGTAAACAAAGTAAATTTGATCAACGCTTATGCTTGTTGTCTGGGAATTCAAAGTTTTAATAACAGTGATTACATATTGGTTAGTAAACAGATATTTCTCAGAGACTTTTGGAACTCAGTAAAGTTTTAGCTTCTCTCACATATTTGGAAATGTTATTCCAAAAGACATCATCTATGTATGAATCTACAAACTCAAGTAATTCTGCAAATTTGAATTCAGTTCTAGTAAAAGTAACACAGAAATATTGATTTAATTTTAAAAGACCTTTTTTTCAAAAGCTACGAGTGGTAATTCCCACATCTCACAGTATTGTAATTGAGGTGTGTTCCTCTATAGTTGGTTTGAAGAAATATTCTCTTTAGCTGATCTGTGTGTAATGTTATGTTGTGTTTACAGCTAGTTTGGAGTTAGTTTAATAGTTGTATCTAGTTTGGTGGGAGTTTGTTCCTGTCATACGTCAAGGCCAGTCTCTTGGTCTACTTTCTACAAAGTCATTCCAAACTACTTTGTATGTAGTGTTAAATTATGTTTTTTGTAGCAAGTTAGAGCAAGACTGCTGCTTGTATCTGGTTTGGCTAAAGTATCAAAAATGTGTTGGTCTCATCAACTTTGTTTGTAGTCTTAAAGTTATCTGTATAGCTGTTCCAGAAACCCTTTACTAGTCTCTGTAACTAGTTTTGGGTGGCTTAGTCTTTGTTCTGAAGAGTTGACCCTCAATAGCTAGCTTGAAAAGATTGTTTCTGCAGCTGGTCTGAAGTTATTGGATTTTCATTTGGCCATTGGCTGTATCATGTTGCTGTTGTTATTTGTTTGTGTGTGTGTGCGTATGTATGTTTTTTTTTTTTCTTTTGAGCAGAAATTCTGCCTTGCAAAATATTGGTTCTCTGGTTGTTATAAACTATTTCTAATCAATCTGTATGGACGCAAGATACCAACCTGGCAACTTTGAGCCAATCCAGATCCCGAGTTTGATTTACCATATTCATCAGTCTGTACGCACAGTTGTACAGACAACATCAAAAACAGCAATCTTCCCCCAGCAATATGATATCCTATTTGCAAACAAAATCTGTTTCAGGTGGTTAAGCGTAAAGTGCATTTTTGTAATATCTCGTGATGGAATGAAGACCCACTTTTTCCTAAATGGTGAGAATTTATTGAATTTTGCATGGCTCGGCAGCCACCAATTGGGTATGCCAAGGTCGCTGCTGTCACAAAAGAACTTATTTGAGCATTAAAGACAAAAGCATATTGTGAATTAATCTCTGTGTCCTTGGCTATCACTTTTGTCAGATCAACACCTCCGATGCAATCCGTCTTTGAAAGATCAGGGTGTGGAATGTAAACTCAAAGTAGGTTGAAAGTAGATAAAAATGCCAGATGTAAAAACTGTGTTATATCACACCCATCCAGACAGACAATTTTCAGTTATATCTGTGACACTCTGCACAGTTTATTGACAGGGTTGAAGGCCGCTGCTTTACGTCAACTGTAAATTTTTCATGGATTGTCTTCATATTGATTTCAGTGGGAAGAGATGAATCAGAAATCTGGAAACCATAAAATAAGCTTTAAAAGTCATCTCATTGGCTGTGCTTCACATTGGGATTGATTTGTGATACTTTTCACAGTTTCTCCAACAGTACTTTCCCAACTTTCTGTTGTATTTTCCAATACTCTGAGGGGACTCGAATGTGCATGACATCTTGGTTTACAGGGATGTTTTCGAGGATGATGAATGTGTGAATGTTTCACAGATGGTTGCAGTTTGTATGTCAGGTTCTACAGTTTCATGTCTTTGCTGATTGTTGAGGCTGTCAACTTTTGTAGATATCTCTATCTTTTCCCATCTGCTCTTACCCCCCCCCTCCCTCCTCCAGCCTTGCAGTGCCCAGGAATGATTATGATATAGTCAAGCATCTTCATTTTAAACCATAAACTGCTTTAGTAACACATTGTAGAACTTTTTTTCACCATTGTCTCTGTCATTCCTCCACTTCATGGTCACCAGCCTTTGGTATCGAAACCCTTAAAGTTTTTGTTGCATGAATATTCATCACAGTCATGTGATTAGTACAGGAAACGTGATTGGTGTGTTGTTTTCAATGGATATATGAAAACCCATAGAAATAGTTCTACCAGAATGATGTCAGTAAGTGAAGTCTCTGTAAGGCAAAAAGCATTCTCATGAATCCATGTAACAAAAATCCAACAGAAATTTTAGGCCAATGCAACTCGCAAACAGCTTAAAGTCGGAATGCAGTTTTTCTCTGAATTTTTATGTTATCTCAAGAAAGCAAACACTTGTATTTACTTCTGTTTTTCCCAAAGATGTAGTTAGATATCGCACAAACAAATTCTTGCGCTGTACATTCATTTCATATAGCAAATGTTAAAGGCAGAGCTGTTTTGCTTTACCGTGTAAAACGCCGCCTATTATTTTTGGGCTTCATTTGTTTAGTGTGTGAGCAGTCAGTCTGACGTCACTCTGGTGTATTTATTTCTATGGAAAGACCACATTTGACCATGACCATTAGGGAAAAAGTCAAAAGCTGACCGACTTGAATTCAAGTTTGTTGCAAGAATCCAAACTGGCATGGGGACTCAGCTTGCAGTGTCAGTGTCAAAAGAAGAGGTGGCCATTTTAGGATAACAGAAAAAAGTCACCTCATGAATTGATGGAGGAAATAAAAATTATTAATTAAGGTCAGAAAATCAGCTATAATTTGTTTAACAGTTGAATTTTTGTCAAATTAGAAAATGGTTTATTTGAAGAAGTATTTGGATAGGTTATGAATCTGATGCATTGGTGTTAGAGAGACATCATAAATTAAACGGATATATTCTTCATGCATCACTGCCGTCATCCTCTTTCAGTGTAATGTTCACATCGCCTGACAATGACACATACACCTGTAAGCTGGAACCTATAACTCTGCACTTCGAAGATTTCTTTCTGCCTTTCCCGGTGTCGGCGGATAAACGATGGCAGACTTTCAACGATCTCTGGTCTCACATCGAACTTGAAACTCAGAGGTAACATGAGAGAAGAAGTAACTTTTGTTTGTGTTGTTGGGAAAGAACAGAGTAGACTGTTGATAAGTTTCATGTTTGGAAGGGATTGTGTTTAAAAACCAAACTTGTTGCTGGTTTCTTTTACTGGTTACTTTGAATTAATACAAGGAATTTTTCATCAAGAAACATTGTGATGCAGCATAGTGCATTTTAAACTGATTGTTTTGAGATTGCAAAATGATGGCTGTTTTTACTGGATGGAATGGGGTACAAGGGATGCACATCACAGTAGTGTGGATATTAACTGAGCATAGGCACTTTATCATTGGAGGAATGCAGGTGTTCACTATGGGGATATGTACACAGGATAGCAAATTATAAACAGGGATATGTTTCAATTTATGGATATCTGCAAAGGATTACAAACTGTTATCAGGGCTAGATTGATGAAGGAAGTCAGTTCAAGATATGAACATAATGCAGAATGGCAGAATAATGTTGAAAGGGATACCTTCTGAAGATAATTACGATTACAGCTGAATTGATTTATCTTGTGATGTGAAGGTCAACAGAGGCTCACACTTTATGAAAATGTATGTGAGACTGTACTTCAAAATGCAAGTAGTTTGTGAATTGTCACACCTACCACACAAGGAGTATTGTAAGATTGGTATATTGTTTTTTTTTTGTTTTTTTTTTCAGGAATGACACTTCTTGCGTGCAATCCATCACAACATTACCCTTCACCGCCTCTCAGCTCCGTCAGTTAGTGATGGAGAAATTACATGAGTACATCATAGCAAGTCCAGACGAAGAAGGTACAGTGCTTTGTTTGACTATTTTCCTTTTCATTTGGTAGGAGTTAAGCTCTGTGATTTTGATCTTTTGGAAAAGAATTTCCTCCAAAAAATATGAAGAAGTAAATACAGATCAAAATATATTTGTATTTGTTATTATGCTTTTTCTTCACAAGCATGTCTTAATACAGGCTTGAGACTACACAATGCCCCATAATGTCAAATTGAAAAAGTAGACAATGTTTCTAGGGAGAAGAATTATTTCTCTTAATAATATGGCTTTGAAATGTTTGTGTAAATTGTAAAACTTTACCAAGACAGTGACCAAAAGGGATTGCAAATTTCTGAGTGATATTCAGTACCAGTCATGCAGCATTGCATTTATGTTTGGTAAAGTGGATCATATACACTGTCTTAATATATTCCTCTGCATAGCTAAAAACAACAATTTGCAACATAATACTTTTACTTAAATGTCAGTTGTGACTTATTCTGCACCTATGATGCTTTTCTCTTTTATTTCACCTTTTTGCATTAAGTCACTGAATTATTAAAGATTTATCCCCTCTAATGGAACAAATCTTTCTGTGATTTAGAAGTGGTGACATACATATGAATAATCAGCACACCTTGTATTCCATTTCATTCAATATGTCGCATGAGCAGTCAGTGGTTGGACTATTGGCATCCTCTTACCTCCGAGGTGGCACTTGCTCCTGAAAATGAAGACCACCGACGTTACCGTGGTAACAATAAGTACAGATAACTGGAGGGTGCTGCCTCTCGTCTCTCTCTTCCTGAGATCTCTCAATGATGGAAATGGATGAAAAGCGTCGTCCGTCTGCAGTTTTATATGTCGGGATGGACAACATCTTTCCGATCGAATCAACGAGGATGGATCGTAGGCGCCCGTTGTCCCCGTCAGAGATCAGAGAATGACAAGGAAGGAGAGATTTTGTCCCTTAGCCGTGATACCGAAGAACGTTCCCTTTGCCAAGTTGGGATGCCTAAAGTAGTTTAGAAAACTGTGTCTCTAAACAGATTTTGAAAAAGCAAGGTGAGCATTGCCTAAGGGCTCTAGCTCAGTCTCAGTGTTTTGTCTAGGTCACTCTGATGCGATTTGAGCAACAGTGCATGCACAGGGTTTCTAGTTGAAGGGTGAAGTCTCTAGGGAGACAAACATCCTCACACTGAGTAAGTTGACCCTTTGGTTAGTCTCTTTGAGGGTCGCATTGCTCACTGTCATGAAATAGTGACATCGTTTATTCAAACAGTGTGTATACAAACAAATATGGAATGTGACAAACAGACTTTCTTTCTGGTCTGTTGAGGGTACAGCTTCAGTTCGTCATTAAGACTTTCACAAGTACTCGCCATTCAGCTTCGTCTCCTTCCAGGGCAATGCAACGTTATTTGATCTTTAAAATAGAAGACTGTCTATTTCAAGGACGTAATTATAAAGCTCGGTTGCAGGAACTTTGGTTCAGATTGACCCCTGTTCTTCGTTATTCATAGCGTTTTTCCTTTTTCATAATTGACAGATTTTTATCTTCTAAAATTTTTGTCAATTAAGGGTAACTATGTCATGAAAGCCCTGATCCAGAGGTTTCATTAAAGTAATTAGAAATGGAGGTGTCAGCTTTGATGTTACCATTTCATCAATAGTAAGACTCAATTATTCTCGACTTTTCTGCCTTATTTTATTGAACTATTGTTTTTGACATTGAAAACTAAATCTATGACCTTGCAATTTTGTAACTGAAAACTATCTATGAAAACAATATCTTGATGTTAAAAACAAATCCATCAGGGAAGTATCAGATTAGCCCATCTATGAAACAAATTACATCCCTGTCATAAAGTTATTATCGGTTTTGCAGAGTGGAAACTGCAACCTCTCTTGATGATTATGCAAAATGTCGTGACTAAAATGACACATTTCTGTGTATACTTTACGTAAGTAGGCTATTCTGGATCACGACAGCTCAATGAAATTTGTAAAAGCTGCATTTTCATAGAGCACTTTGAAGAGAACCTTTTTGATTCCTTGCCGAAGGCGGGCAAGGAATCTTTGCGATGGTGATTCGGTGTATGTGCGTGGGTGTGTGTGTGTATGTATGTGTGTGAGCAAAATCTTGTGAACACTCTAGCTTTTGAAGGGAAAGTGCAAGGTGGGTCAAAGTTGGTGTGATAATAGGACATATGAAGATCTTGGCTGGGATTGTTTTTGGTGAAGGTCAAAGGTCATCTGAGGTCACCATCAGGCAGAATGTGTACAAACTATGTTTGCAGTATCTCAGTAACGACAAGTTGCATCATTTTCAAACTTGGGTGGTATGTACTGCCCAGTAAGTAAGTGAGATTGTGAGGGTATTCTTGTAGGTCAAAGGTCATCTGGGGTCATCAGAGGTCATAACGTGAAAAGCTTGTGAACACTCTATCTTTTGAAGGGAATGTGCAAGAGAGTCCAAAGTCAGTGTGTGGGGAGGTCATTTAAAGATCTTGACTGGGATTGATTTTGGTGGATGCCAAAGGTCACCAGAGGTCATCTGCAGACAGACTATAGACAAAACATGTTTGCAGTGCTTCATGAACTGCACATTGCACAAACTTTGACCTTCAAGGGTATGTAGGACTTTCTAAGTAAATAAGGTGAGGGTGTGTCTTGTGATCAGAGGTCATGTGGGGTCATCAGAGGTCGTAACATGAAAAAAACTTGTAAACACTATTTACAAAGGAGGAGATAATTTCAATATTTACAAAGGGGAGACAATTTCACACTTTAAAGTTGTTCTTTTAAGATGGAGTACATAAATATAATTACTGGTTTAAGTTTTGATGTGGGTCAAAGGTCATCTGAGGTCCTTGAGTACAAAGTGTTAAGACCTTTGATGATGTTTCTCTCCTTCTGTCTTTTCCTATGGGTGGAAGGTATTTGAGCTCCCTTCCAAGCAGAGACTAGCAATGCTTGCATATTTAGGAAGTTCCAATTTGAAAACTTTTACCTGTCAGTTAGGTAATAAAGTGTAGTTGCTGTACTAATTTCAAAAGTTTTTGACATATAATGATGAAACTACATCTATGGATCTTCAGCTGGCATTATGCTGGTTTCTGATAAAATACTGTATGTCTGAAAGCATCTGTAAAGTATCTAAAAGCCCAATTTGGTTAAGTTCAGCAGGTACAATACACCTTTGAGTTTCTATTTAGTCCCCAATTCAGCTGTATAGTATTATTGTCATACTTCTTTTATTTATTACTCTTGTTTTGACAGTTAAAAGTGCTCACTTAGTTTTCAAAGCCATAATTGGCTTTTAATTCCATCTGAGACATTTGTTTGGTCTGAAAATGGTGATTGACCAATGACCTCTGTGGAAAATTGGAGAAAGGTTGACCCTTATCTTTCCCAGAGGAATCATTATCTGAGATACAGGCTCCTTCTGTCATCAAACAATGTAGAATAGATTTGTTTCCTGAAGTGGAGACAGTTGAAGTGGAAGATTTCTGTTAGGGAAAACTCATATTGTGCAATAGAGATAAATAAGTTATTACTTGGTCATATGATGGGATAGATGGAGGAATTTATGTAGTTTATATAATTGGCAGTCATTTCAACTGTCATATGAGTATATCTCTTGTTCCTTGAAAATTTTTACTGTACCTGGGCTACCACTGTGCAGGCTGCATGGAGAATTCTTGGCCACCAGTGTTATCTTACATTACATGCATACAGCAGGTATTGGAAAATGGTGTGCAGTATTAATGGCGTCATCTGGTATATCCTGTGGTTACTACAGTAAACTGCAACTTGAAAAAAAATTAATGGAAGTGCATGTATTAGTGGCAAGGAATCACTAAGCCTCTTGGCTTTCTTGTTAAAGAAACATTTTTGAAGAATTTTGAAGAACCTCTCAACCACGCTGAGGTGATTGTTGCATAAACGAAAGCTTTATAATGCCCATCAAGTGTCTTATTGCAGGTCAACTCTCAGGTGTTACTGTAAAAATGGGAGGCAGGTTAAAGTAAGAGATACTCCACTCCACTCAATGGACTGCTGATATTTAGTTTCAATTTAGGTAATGAGTGCAATACTGCTTCAAAATTGAATAATCTTCCACGGAATGTTTGATCATTAATCAGCGATAGCTTTGTTACCACAAGTGTGTGAAGTTTCTGAAGGTTAAGCATGTGCAGTGTTCAATCTATTACCAAATTTGTACTGATTACATCATAAACTCTTTGTAATCATAAACGGTAAAAATACGGTGCGGGATGTTGTAAGTTTGTTCCTATTTTTCGCCAGAACTAAATGAAATTCCATCAAATTAGTAGGAACGAAAGGAAAAATGGCAATTGTATCAGTCTTTTTCTTTATTTACCAGAAGGTTTGTGACGTCCACTCAAATACCTGGATGTCTTCTCATCATTAGAGAAATTGCCTGATTGTGAAAGTAATCAGCATTTTACCCAGAATACTGATTGGGAAACTAGCCGTGAGGATGTCGTATGAAGAGCCATCTAGAGGATATAAGCAACTAATTCCTAAGCAATATTTTTGGTAAATATTTGGTGTTTGTTTTGGTAAATATCAGATCTCTTTGAAATATTTCCTGCCTTGAGTGGGTTCTACCATAGATGAGGACCATGCTGTTTTATGGAATTTTTATGTCATATTTTGTGAATCCAGTGAAAATGAAATCAAAGAGTTTTTCTCCAGACTCGGCGAAGGTCACATTGCGTGATCGTTCCTCACTGGAGTTGGTCAGAAGTTGTTTGCAAGTGTACAAGTGAAAATATGACACGGTTCATACGGAGAGAATCTGCTAGTGCCTGAACACATAAAAGATGGATATCATGCAGTGAGGATGTTGCCTTGCTTGTACTAACACAGGGGAAAGATAACAGACAATGGCGCAGACAAACCTGGGCACCTGTCATGTTTCTAATTCTCCTTTCCTTATCGATTGACTCCCATCCTGCCCAACCCCCCCCCATCCCCACACTTACCCATCACCCTTCAATAGGACCAACTTAAAGAGAAAATTCAAACATTTTTAGGCAGACAGCTATTAAAAGTTGTTTTTTTGCCTTTTTGGTATCCTCAGAATCCAGCACAAGCCTTTGAATCTCTCTTAAAATTGGACTGAGAGGAACTGTGTGTGTTTCCAGCAGTTCACTAACACTGATCTACCCGTTCAAATGCACGTTCCAACAAGTGTATATTTGGAAGGAATGCTTTGCAATCCAGATGTGGCTGTTCAAAGGTTTTGTAAAATGGTGTGTTCTGGTGTTGAACAAATACCTACAGTTCACAAAAGAAGCACAGAACAATGGCTTGATAATGTCATTGAAACTGAAAAAACAAGTTTTTTTTCTTTTATGATGCATTATGAATTGTGAAAAATGCATAAACATTTTGGATCGGTACATAAAGTTTTTTAAGGATTTATTCCTGCATTTGTTTGGTCTGTGATCTTTTGCAGGAGGAACTGAAGGGCTGTCTTTTGTCTGGGGTGTATTGGCTTCAAGCATACAATTTACTCTCATTGCTGTCTGTGATTCACTGGTTTTAATTGTTCCGTATGTAAAGAATACTGAAAGGATGGTTAAAACGTGATCCTTGTTCAAGCTCTATAACTGTTGGAGTACACAACGTTCTTTTCACAGTGCCTTACACAGTTATGTTTAAGCACAAAGGAAGCATAGTTTCACCTTGGTGGCATGGATGTATACTTGGGGGGGGGGGGGGGGGTTGATGCTCAATTGGTGCCCATCATCACATACATGATGGCTTAAATTATGGGAAGACTATTTACCTGGAGCATGACTGTCTGTTGGTGTAGAGAGTACCAAAAACTTTTGGGTAGAAATCACCCTCGGTCGCCGGAATTTACCCATCCATGCTCCACAGGCACCCTTTCATTCTTCAACACTCCTGAAAAACTGCTGTGGGGGGGGAGGGACTGTGGACTTCTCAGCCACACTGCTACTGTCAGTTTGCAAGCATGAGGAAACCCTCCACCCCAGCCTCCTTGATTATGGGACTGCAATTCTCAAAGGTTTGTCCAAAGTTAGTAACACGAACATGAGCATTTCAATCAAAACAGGACACAAATGAATAGAATCTAAATCATTTCATGCACAAATGCATGAAAGTTGGATATTTACAAGTTAGCAAAATTCAAGCACTTTGCAATCACTCGGTTATCAGCTCTCAAACATATATGGTCATTTTTGTAAATGAGAAGTGGAAGATAGTCTCCTGATTCGAGATGTAATAAAACAGCGTATTAATAGAGCTAGAAGGTGGTCACTTTAGGTTAGTCTGGTTAGATGATGGGCTGGGGGGGGGGGGGGAAGGGAGCTTGATTGTGCCTGCAGCGATCAGTTGTTTAGAGGTAACCGCCACTGCCGTGCAACAGGTAGCAATAAGGCTATAATAAGCTCTACATGTCAGATTCCCTTGCCTATAAAAAGTGTGTCCACACCTTTTTGCTTCAGTGAACGAAGGTCAACAAAAGTAAGATAAGAAGTTGCCCTAAATGCTTGTCTTTGTATTAATCCACATTTGTTTACATCTTCCGCTAGCGCTGCTGTTTTTTATCGGGTTGTAGTGATATTAGGAGCGTGCTCAAATGAGTTAAGCCGAAAGTCGGGTGAAATTTGATTACCCCACCAAGCCTCGCTTTTGATGGGGACTCGGGTGACAGTAGTTGATAGGGTAAGGAATTCGACATGTGTAGAGCAAAACAAAAGATGAATATTTATTATGAAAAATGACATAACAGAGAGAGGTCCTTGTTAGTGTCCACCGTATATTTATTTCCTGTTCTCCGTACCAGCGGAAACAGCAATCCTGTTCTGGACTATAATCATGTTTGTAGCTATGTTATAAATTGAAGAATGTTACTGTCAGTACTACTAGGGCTTTACACTAGAAATGAGTTTTCTTTTACAGGTCTCAGTGCTGTTTAAATCTTTCCAGTTTGATGAGAGGTGTCTTTAACTAACGAAAAACTTAAATCATTTAATGGTTCTTTAGAGTATCTAGCTCTGATTAAAATCATACTGTCCGTTCATTTACATATGGGGAGGTTGTGCCATATCATGTGGAATCAGGGCGATATCAAACCCATGAAAGAATTCATATTAAAAACTAACAAATGTTAGACTTGCATGATCAGCAAAAGTTTTGGAAATTGTCCCAAGTTCAATATTCGGGTAACATTATCGATTTATGAAAAATGGAGAAATTTCAGGAAAGAGTTGAAATGAAGTTTGGATGCACTCAAATATGTTCATGGAAGCCCTGCAAATATTTACAAATCACATACTTTTGTGCTCAGCATATTGAAATGGCATCTGAACGAAGCATTTCAACAAATGTCTCGTTGGGTGGTATGCTATCAAATGTGGATGAAAAGAATATTTACTTATTACAAAATATAACTCTTAAGAATAACACCTATATACAATGTATAAATCAACACTAAATATCTTGACAAGAACATTTAAACATGAACTCTTTAAAGCAGACGGAACGACATCCCACACCTATTTGAAAGCTACCTTTCCCCTGTGAAATACTTTCTTAAAGTTTAGCCATTATTTTTTTGTGTGTCTAAGTACAATGAAAGACCAATTTGAAGAATGGCACACGATGAAAGATTGAGAAAGGAAGAGCATGTACCACTATGATTGAAAGAACCACCATTGCTAGCAAATTGCATATATCTGTTAAAACATTTTAGGATCCATTTGAGCAAAGTGAGCGAGGAATGACTTCACCCACTTTACATATCAAGGTCTCTGCTTGCATTTACAAGCATTGCAAGTGATTTCCTATTTGTGGCAAATATGTAAATACTGTTCATGACTTGTAACCTAAAGAAAGACTTCCGTGTAGATTCCAACTTTTTAACCAACCCACCACCATATTAAAAGCTGATAAGAATCTGGAATAAATTAACAACATCAGATTGCCTAAAAACAATCACATCCTTTTTTTTACAGTGATAAAATGTCTCCCTGTTTTTGCACCGAGTGGCAATTTATGTCACAGGAGGAAATGACCTATCGATGTTTCCTCCAACCTTCCCATCTTCATCCTTTCTAAGTGCTGGCTAATTCACTACATAACTGCAGTCTGTCTACGATGTGTTTTCTAGCATGGGTAGAAGCATCTTTGTCTCACCCAGTTCTGGTAAAATGACAAACAACAGCCTTATCGAACATGTCAAAATTCATCCATAGAGTGAAATGGGAGCATTGTGCAGCTGACACTTCAGCTGTTGGCTGTGTTGACACACGATGTGAAGGTTCAACATGTGGTATAAGTTAATCCAAGTACCAATCTACACGTTTGCGAAAAAGAATTGCTCGAGGGCAGTAGAGACGTATGATGCAAATCTAAATTTTGAAAAGCCAGGTCAACTTGATGGGTTCAAAGAAATGGAGGTATGGCCACTCCCATAATGATGATGTAAAAGTTGTCAACAAAGTCACCAAAAGGGGACTTGAAAAGAATCTACACTTTATTGTCTGGTGTCAGAGCTGATTTTAATCCCGTCCACTTGTCAGGATTCAACACGAAGAATGCCACTATGCCTGCTATGACCAGAATGAGGGCGACGCTCCCTACGATGATACCGACGATGGCTCCTACGGACTGGCGTCCCCTGACGATGTAGGCCCCTCCCTGCTTAACATCCAGCCGGACCATGCCGTCCTCCATCCTGTAATCCATCTGGGTCCACGTCGCGAATGTCTCGGGGAAACTGTGGTAAACTTCCATATTGCTGTCACCAGAGACTTTGATGGACAGGGCGAATGTGGAGTCATTGGCGGTGAATGCCTCGGTCGGGTAGAGCAGGATGAATTTGCTGAGGTAATCATCTCCGGGGATCTCAGTCTCTCCTCCGATTTGCTCGATCTGCTCTTCGCCACGGCCAGTCTCCCATTCCTCGAGTTTTATGTCGAAGAGCTGGTTCAGGGTGCCCTGTTCGAAGACGACGATGCTGTGAACGGAGCAGAGACGAAAAAACCTTGAACGATTGTCTTCAGTTGAGGCTTTTACGTAACACACATAGAGACAAACTTCAATAAGGGTATTGAAAATTTGTTTTCTTTTTCTAAAACTGAGCAATGATGTAGTGGTTGCTGAGATGACTTGCCATCTCATCTTCTAAGTTACTGGTATCAATTTATCGTAATTCATCTTAGTTTGAGTAATTTAGTGGCAAAGCTAAAGTAGGGCAACTACCTGCTTCCACATATTGCAAAGAAAAAGACATGGTGACTTCACTAAAATAGACACAACTTTGCAAAAATGTAGTAGAGATTTAATCTCCCACCGTGCTTTGTACAAGGCTACTTATTGGCATGGCACACTCCCACTTGTATTCACAACTATGCATTAAGCATCAAGTAGCCTTGCAAGAGACAAACCACCCAATTCACCGAATGGCTTCATTCTCGCTGATGCTTTGAGAAGATGCAATTTTTTTTGGTTGTGCTGAATCGACTGTAAACTTACCTGTTCTCTGAATAAATGGTACCACCTGTCCAGCCAATGGCCTGGTACATGACTGCTTCATTGCTGCAAACGATCCTACCCTTCTGGCTTCGGTTCGAGAAGTTGTTGTTTCTGGTGCACATGTAATGGTAGTGTCCTGTTTCTGTAACTTTCATAGGCTTGCTATCGAAGTAAGTGCCAGCGTCGTCAAGCTCCGAGAGCTCTCCCCGGAACTGATCTGTCGACGGAAAAAGAAATTGCACGCGGTCATAAGACGATGGCACATCTCACCAGTTGGATTCACTATAAGTGAAATCACCAAAACTCAATAGCTGATGTGAAAAGTAACATTTAAGGATCCCTCCCAAACTGTATTTGTGCTCAGTTGGTGTTCCATTAATGGCTTTGCAAGTACCTCTAGGCTCACATCACTGTGCATGGTAAACCCTGAGCAAGGGTTTTTATTTTTTGGGCCACCAAATGGTAGTGGTATTTCTTTTGATTGTTCCCATTCAGTAGCTCCATTTAACCTACAGACAATCCCAAATGAGATATATCCATTACTAACATTGTGAGAAAGAGAACTTCAATAATAATGCAAAATGAAATGTGAAAGAGCACTTGACCAACCTTTCACATGTAAATATTATTTGTTACTTTCTTATAGGCAATGATACTCATCGAATTCTGGAGGGCGCTTTTGATCAATGCACCTGAACGAATAACTCAGTGTTGTAGTGTGTCATGTGAACATCTTTTCTCACTTATCAGATCAGTGTCCCATGAAGTATTTTCGATTTTTCTCAACCCACACGTGGGTTCTGAAGGTAACATCCAGACACCGCAGTCTTATTCATCACAAAAATATTCTTAGGCCAGAGTCTTGTCACTAGTTCTTATCTCCTAAGTAACACCTTGTAACACTTTTAGCTGCTGATGGTATGTATTCATTGGGTGAATGATATTACAAGACTACAACCTTGTCATGCTCGTAGGTCACAAATGGAGTAATTAACTCTGGATTGTTCATAGACCACCATTAATAATATCTACACACCTACCACAAGTATCTACAGGTGAGTAAAATATACAAACTCCAATGGTCAATGGGTAAGTTAGGTGGACTTCACCCCTTGATTACCAATTCTCTTTATTTACTTATGAGATTTTAATGCTTCCTACACAAAGGTACAAGCCACCCATCATTTGCCTTGTCTTTCCAAAGACTGGAATGCAGTGCTTGTTCAGACCTCATCACTTTATTTACCAACTTGTTGACTGTTCGGTGTGAGCCACAGTCACCATCCTAGCTCATGACAGCTATGTGTAAGTAAGCCAACACTGCCAGTCTTGTATTTACGACAGATGTAAAGAGGTGCTTTGCTATTCATGGTTAACTTCTACACCTAATACTTGCCCATCTGGTATTGTCTATGAATACTTAGTTTCACATTTTTTTGCTGCAATGATCACAGGAATATTTTGCTGATGATTGTGGGAGTATTAATTTCATATGTAACAACAAGTTGTATTTAAAGGTTTGGCATGTTACCACTACAGTCTACAGTTTGGGGCTGTTTTTTTCTAATCCTGCAGTATTGGTAAAATGTGACCTACTTGGACGATTTATGGCCAGATCGATCAGTGACTCCCTATCAAGACCCAAGAAAGTGCTGTCTCTGACATGCATGGGATAGTTTGTGCCCCAGTGGCCACTCTTGGTGTATGGGCTGTGATATGCATCTGACCCCTCCGGATAAACTTGTTCTGCTAAGAGGACCATGTTGCTACGGTCTGTGCCTGCCAGTCCCTGACCATCGTTGTTCCTTGGATTTGTGTTGGAACCTGTCCACCTGAAAATAAGAGTAACAAACCATGTCCCATGAAACCACCAGTGCATCGACTACATTAGGTGTTCAGGTCTGTGCATAACATTTAATGTGGACCAACGTGCATGAAAATGAGAATGTTGAAGTTATTTATGCACTGCAGTTATGTGTGCAGGGACTGTGTGCACTGAATGAGTAATTCCTCCATGTGCATATGGTGCTCCAATGAATATACTTTGCTTGCAGCTATCACACATTAATTTTCTTACAACTCTGCACAATTTTAGTGACACATTTCCTTGTCTGATAGTTACTCCTATAGCCTCATATGCAAATTGCTGCATTTGCATAATGAATGCACAATCACTCATCAATAAAATGAATAACGCCTTATCAACTAAAGATGCAGTGATCTGAATCAGGTACTCACTGTACGTGTACATATTCGTTGGGTTTCATGATGACGGTGTTGGGCACGAAGTCATACTCTACAGCAGGGAAAACCTGCACGATGTTACCCCTCTTGCCTCGGACGTTGAGGTTGTGAATAGTCTGGTTGACAAGCTCTTCCGGACGACGTCTTATCTCGAAGGAATGTGACCTGAAAGGCGACAATTTTGAGAGAGACTGGTTTTAAGATTAGTGATCACCCTTCATGGGTGTATCCCTCAATGTAGTGTATCCCCATATAATATATCACCCTATGGGTGTGATCCCAAATGGGTGTATCCCTGTTTGGTGCCAAGGGGGGGGGGGGGGGGGAACTGCCACTGTCTGACTAATTTCAATTGTTTCAACAAGAATATTTATACCCAAACATCCATCTGTTAAAGTGTAAGCCAAACAATCAAGAAAAATGGCCCTTCTTGTCTCTCCACCACCCTCCACCTAGATGCACATGCCATCAACAACTCCCCTCCCCCAACACCACAAAAGTTAGCACTTTGAAAATGTGGCATTGGAAAAAAAAAAGGACATTTTGTCAACATCTATGCATCAAAATTATGAAAGCAACTTATGGTAGGATTTTCTAAACTGACAAAAGTTTCACAGTAAGCATTATGATAGTTTAAATGAACATAGAGTACTCACCTATCTTGGAATGTTCTACCATACTGGGCTGTGTTGATGGCAAGCTGAAGCTGGAATGTATCCCCATTGGGTGCGGGTGTGAATACCTCTACTTGGGGATTCCCCTCATAAACATATCCTCTCTCTTCTGCCTCCTCCTGTGTGAGTCCGAATCTACAAAAAGCATTGACAGAGATGAGAATGAACACAGCCACACACACATTACTACAACAAATGGATCACAGAGTCAAAGGGAGACATTGGGTTAAGAATGCACGAACATAGCATACAAAGAAAATAGCTTCAATAACTGTCAGATCATTCAGTCTGAATGATAAAACCATAGCAATAGCTTCTCCTCCTCAAAACAAAATGTGCAAGACGAGCAACGGATGATGCATCATTACGATTTTTGAAAGTTAGGGTGAGCAAATTACTCTAGTGTACCAACTAACTTGATAACTATTAACTGACTTAATTTCTATCTGTAACAACATTTCTTAACAAGTTGACTGACCACCTTGCCTTACTATACAGAATCTATCATTCAGGGTCCATAAATATTGCTTTTAGGAATATGTTTTTTTTTTACTCAAAAAATTTTTTTTCCAAAGCAAACAACAATTTCCTGTAACATGGACATCAATCATGAAAATGTTCTTTTCTTTGCTTCATGAATCAGGTAACCGAACAGTATTGTGACGATGACTGACCTCTCTGAAATGTCTAGCTTGGTTGGCTGATTATTGTTTTCTGCGTTCAGAGATGAATTTGTGCTGCCGTCCCATCCATCAAACTCGCCGGTGGAGATGTTGTACCTGGGAATTAAAATTGAAGGCAATGCAAAAGGAACAGTTTTCTTTTTATCACTAATCTGATTAAAGTTGCATATTCCGTACAAAATCACTGCATGGAAAATTTGCTGGAGGATCTCCAACCTGCCACTAACGAGGCAGCACATTCCTGCACAGATCTCTCTCAAATTTATTTTTATTTCAATCCTGTTTACACAAAATTCTGAAATCAGATATTCCAACCCTCTCATTGGGAATGAAGAAATGAATTTCAGATAACACTGACAGTACCTCATTCGGATGGCACATCTTTCATGAATGATGTTAGACGGGATGGTCCAGTTGTAGACGTTAGGAAGACCGTTCAAGCCGTTGCCAAGGTGATTGTCTCTTGAAAAGTGAGCTTCCCTGCAGTCAGGTGCAGCCACTCCGTGGGCCTGGGCCTCTGTCCAGACGCCACGCGTCCCATTGGCAGCCCCCTCTGGGTAAACAAGAGCCTGGTGAAACAGGAAGGAGCAAAATGGCCTCTTCATAATTTTAATTGATAACAAAAATGACACATCCAAATACAGGCAATATTTTGACAAAAGTTTTAAGGACAAATCCAATTTGCTGAAATGTAATATTGTTGCAGAGTGCAGCCATCGTTGTTTTCAATGTCTCCTTGTATTGCAACAGACAACACAAAGTGAGACTCTCTGGAGTCTATTCACCGATTCAAATGGGTCTCCTGCATGTTTAATACTTAAATGCTAAGTTTGCTCTCCCTACCAGATGACCAGAGGTGGGCACAATAAGCAGTAAGAACAAAAACCACACAAAAGTTAAATAAAAATAATACAGACAGTGTGAATAGCTTGTCAATGACAAGCACGGACTTATACACCATCAGAAACAGCACGTCTGCTGATGAAGCATTCGACCGATATTTCTCCAAAGATCACAAACACATACCTCGCAGTCGGCTTGGTTGTTAGGAATGACTGGCTGATTGGTCAGCATCTTGTCTCGGATGAGTTGCGTCGGGACCCTGCAGTAGAAACGTGATTTCACATTCTGGCTCTCAGCTTGGTAGTAGGCGCACCTCGTCGCATCGTTGGTCATGATAACAGCATCCTGGGGGTTGGGAAGAAGAACGGATTGGAAAATGTTTAGCAAGGCCTTCAAATGTACTTCACAACTCTTGCAAGACACTGTGTTACCAGTTAGAGTGCAATGGGGGTTTTATGATGTCGCAAGAGAAAAACAATCACACTTTGGTGTTGAAGGTTGCTGGTCACATTAATCAGGTATAGAATATTTTGTGATAGATCAGCAGAAAGAATCTATCTTATTGACTCAGGTTCATTTTGTCTTCTCTCAGACTATAGTTCAGAATTATTGGTCTGAGAAAATGACAAAAACAGATTACTAGATTAAATCTGAAGTACAATTACAAGAACAGATGATTGTACCATTAACATAATGGACAAAAGGCAAGGAAACTTACCACCCATGGTGAGGGATGCCAGTAAGGGTAGTAATCTCTTTCTTCAGGGCATTCATAACCTCTCCTTGTACCCTGGGGGTTCTGACGGGTAAACCTGGCAGTTCTACCTTTCACATTCTGCATGGGATGATGAAACAGATAAGTCAAATGATCATAATGAAATCAAAAACTAGAGAGGAAATATAGAATAAAGATCTGCAAAATTCTTTCAAACTTTCTGTGACAGAGCCAGATTCATCTGCATATTGCTTTTCCTGCCTTGAAAAAATAGCTCACTGGCTGCCAGTGTGCTCTCCACTTCTCATTCCATGATGCATTGGGATTTCTTCAAGAGTTGCACAATTGCCTCATTATGAAAAGAATATATAAGCTAATTGATGCCATCAAATGAATTTCTACTTTTAGATCTTTTCAGGTCGTGTGATTTCGGTTTCACTTTTAGTGGCTGCTGCAGAGACCATTATCTAGTGACCAGCAACAGTCTTCTGCTTTCAGCAAAAAAAAAAGAAAAAAAGAGATGACTGCCACAGCAGCGATCAGAGCAAACCTTACCGTCTGTGTGTTGAATTTGGTCGAAGGAGAATGGGTGTCACCCCTAAATTTTACACTTTTCGCATTACTTTGACTCAGACTGGTGGAATTTTATACAGCAGCTCCTTAAAAGACATAAATTCTCCTGAGTTTTCTATCTAGAAAAGGACAGAAGTTTATTGTGATCTGTTCAAAAGCTCTTTTTTTTTTTTTTGGAATTGTTGCATAAAACCATTCAAGCTATCTGTATTGTTTCTTGATGCGGGGTAGTAAGATCACATGTGGAATGTAAATGACCCCATCAAATGATGATGACACCGTAACTCTTAAGACAACTAATGTCACTTTGGTATTGAGATATCACAAAAAGACAAAAAGAAGAAAAAGAGGACCAAATAAAAATTCAATGCATCTACAAGATGAACAGGTAATATTCTATAGCATGTAACTAAACTGTCAAAATGCATCACAATGATATCGTTCACTTCCTCAAGTACACAAACTTCACAAACGATGTACATGACAGAAAAACTACATCTCGTAGACGACGTACCTGATCGGCGGTAAAGAGACCTTGGTTCCTTTGTCGAAGCTTGCAGCCGATCCAATAGTCGAAGTTTTCATGCATTCCAAACTGCATGTCTGTGTTGCAGTCGTAGTTATCACAATTACCGGGATTATCAGGTATGGTACTGCAAAAAAAAAAAACCATAGAAAAAAGCATAAGATGCAAGTGACACATATTCCAATAAGTTACGCCTTGGGTGGCATTCTGTGGCCATTTGGCATGAAATTGTAGCAATGTACATGCTACACCAAGTGACTTCATGTCAACACTTAATAAGTCAAGGACTTTGGATTTACCTGCAAACTTGCACAGTCTATAAGTGGGAATTTGGCTAAAACGAAACTAGCTTAGACTGAATGCACATGGAAAAAATTCTCACATTTTCACAATTCTATGAGTCAGAGTCTGAAAGATACATTGTACACTTCTGGTGATACCACGTTGATACAATTTTCCCATACTGACTTACATCAATGAGTACCTGCATTATCACTATAACTAATACAATTTGTGCCCTTTTGAGAAGCAAGTCAGGCTGATTTTAGCCACATAAAACCTTTAAGACAATTAACATACACATTTAATTCCAATCTGTGCCACAAGGACAAAAGACTCACTTGGACGGCTGTATTTCACAGTGCTGTTACCAACCACCATCAGCAGAACCCAAGCGTATGCAAGCTGAAATTACATTTGCATGCTCTTATTACATTTGCATGCTGGTATTACATTTGCATGCTGTACTTGCATTTGCAAGCTGTAGTGATATTTGTGCCGAAAGATTGCCACAAATTCATTCCATGAGATTTAGTTGAGAGTGTTTTATACACTCCGAATACATTTAACTAAAAACACAAGAGAAATGTAATAAGGGAGTTCCCACCTTTTCAGGTGGCTACTAATTTACCTGGTAACAGAGCCATCTCTGAGCAAGTCTCCACACATGTACTGAATAATCAGTTCACAGTGGTTGTTTGGATTGCCACAGCTGTGTTGATTAGTCCTGAAAGAATAAATGTCACATTATCGACCGATTAGATATAGTGCAATGCTGCCCTCACATGGCACCCCCCAAAAAAACATTTAGCAACCTCCCTTGGCATTTACTATATCCTATTCTAAATATGACACTTGCAGTCATTGTCTCATCACATTGCAAATTCAGACACCTTTCTCCTTGAATGACACAATAATTTATGAAATGATACATTTTGTACTATCCACTATACTGTACACTACAGTATATTACACTCCACTGTTCCAGGTTTTGCAATTCTTGAAATCCTTGATATGTCAATTATCATCCTTATGACTTTCCTTTTTACCTTTTCCTCTCACCCTTTTGGTATTTACACTTAGTTGATAGCACGCAATGTCAATACTTCCTTTTAGGAAACTTTGACCCGTGTTTGGTCACATTCCAAAGTTTTCACTTTTGGCTATGAGGCATAAATAGTTTCCTGGAAAGATTCCTTAACTTCCATCCACACACCGGTACGACATTTGGCGACTGCGTTTGGCTGTTAGTACCCAGGATGTGCTTTACAAAGCTCTCAAATAAGAAGCCAGGTTCAATTGACAACAGAAAACATTTCATGGGCCAATTGCAAGTGAAATACCCTAGGATTTTAAGAAATGACATGTTGTTGGGTATTTGACACATGCAGGCCTGCCAAAGACCATACTGGGGGTGCTCATAGACAGGAAATATAGAAAAATGATGACAAGACTACAGGACTATGTTAGGGAAGGGGGGGGGCTGGAAGATGAATTTACTATGAGAGGCAGAAGATGCTACACCAAGCCAGAATGCACAAGTCTTAAATTTTTGCATTGCTTCACCTGCACTAACTATAGCAACAAATTTTCATTTGGAACTCTCCAAATAGGGATGTACTATAAGTTAGTAACATGGTACACTTACCACTCAATCTGTAGCATCGAATCCGCGTAGTAGTAAAGACCGCCGACATTGTAACCACCTCTGTTATTATTCTGGGAATCAAACAACCTGCAAAAGGTCAAAGAGTAAATACAGCTTAGCCTCGCAGTGAAATGCAACATCTCCAAACCTGCGATGCAGACAAACATTGTCCCTTCTGTGTGGGATGGATTTCAAATCATGTCCTACTTTTCTGTAGACCTGTGTGGGCTTAATGATTTTCACTATGAAACATATGGACCGTGCCCAATTGCCCATAGTTATACCGATTTCAACTGCAATATATGCAAAGCACAGTGTATACATGGGGATATGGCTTTGACTAAAGAAACAGATGTATGAAAGAAACAAGATATGAATACACAGCATGAACTGTCACAAAGTTGTGACAGTATGAACAGCACATAGCATGCTGTCACACACTACACATTTAGCATGTAATGGCTGAGAGCAGCAACACTTTTTCATCCAGATGTTCTGGGTCATGAGCGACCATCAAATTTAACACACAGATTACGTAAAATAAAAGCTGTACCCCTATTTACGCAGGTCCATGTCACAGTCACTATTTAAGTCTTTCTTTCACTTCCAATAAAGTTTTGAATAACATAAGTAACTTCAGAAAAATATAATGTGACGATGCAGTCAAATCCAGCCACAGTACCTTTCAGATTTTTTAAAGGCTGGTCACCGTGTAATGAGCATCCTCAGTGTAAGGGATGTAACCTCACTGTAATCCAAATGACACATTTATGCATTTTTTTTTTTAATGTGAGATGCTCTGTAATTAAAACATGCAAAGATTTGAGTGTGTGCAATAGTATCAAAGTTTTTGGTCAACTGGTCGTTAAAACATGAACTGTATAACAGGCATACAGTAGTGTTTTCTCCTTCCAATGCTTTCATGCCTTTTCTGCTTTAGAGGAGGAGAAAAAACAGTATATCGATAGGAAGTTACGAGACCGTGTACATTCACAGCTGACGGCTACAGATTCTTGTACAGGTTCAGCTTGGATAAACAAAAGTTCAAACCTACTCATACCATCCTCCGATATACTGTGCTGTACCATGGAACAAGTTACAAATGTTCTGATAATTGCAACCGACTATTGAAATCCAACAATGAAATCAGTACCAACAGCAGCATGTTCCAAATGGTTGCCATGGAGATTCCAAATGGTTGTCATGGTATACTGCTACTTTAAATTATTTTAGAGATGTAAAACTAACTTTCAAGCCTTATTTTTCAAACCGAATAAACATACATCAGACTTGATCAAGTTCATTATGCACTATTGATATTTCAAGTATACATTACTATATCTTATGGTTTATTATACAGTACATAGTGCTCTTATCACTGAGATCAATAGCTTGTGCCGTGAACTGTGGAAGAATCACAAAAGGCCTCTATGGCTCACTTGCAAATATAAACACTGTGGGTGTTCTGCACAGTAACTGCAGTACATTTTGGCCTGCAAGAAGTGGTACCGTGACTGATTAGAGGAAGTCAAAACCAGAGTAAAAATTGATCATGGAACACAGTTGAATGGATCCCAACTGGGTTTCAACATGGAATTTGGACAATTTTATCTGAATTCCAATCGTGTTTTCCAATTGGGTTTTTGACTGGGTTTTCGAAGTTCTACAATTGGGGGGGGTTCACAATTCATACTATCCACCTATAGTCATTGTTAGAGACTGAAATGTTCTGTACACACTGCATAAGGTAGGGCAAAAAATTTAAACTTTTTTCATGGCAGCATCTGTAAAACGTACATGGTTTGTCCTACCAAGGATAGAAATACAGTAGCATCACTCCAAAGAGTAACTCATTCATCTCATACACAAAACCACAGAGTGATCTGGATACCTCCAGCAATTAAATGAATGTATCAGCAGTAAATGTTTTGGGGGTATGTTTTTTTTTGGGGGGGGGGGGGAAGAGGAGGAATGGGGGAGGAGGAGCTTCAAACACTTTCACGCACACACAAAGAAATAAAAACTTTGCTGTTCTGACCAAACTCAGTCAAGGTTGACTGAATGTTCAGTTTTTGGCGAGCATATTGTGTGCTAGATTTCCATTTTACATGGTCCCTTGGTCACCGGTCATATTTATTTTTGTTTTTTCCAACCAAATAGTCAGAGTTTCCAAGGGATTAGTTTTCTAACCAGGGAAATGCTTTAATCTGTGCCAATTTTCAACACCAGCTAAGGGCAAAGGCATCCAAAGGAGTGACTGCCTGCCTGCCTGCCTGCCTGCCTGCCTGCCTGCCTGCCTGCCTGCCTGCCTGCCTGCCTGCCTGCCTGCCTGCCTGCCTGCCTGCCTGCCTGCCTGCCTGCCTGCCTGCCTGCCTGCCTGCCTGCCTGCCTGCCTGCCTGCCTGCCTGCCTGCCTGCCTGCCTGCCTGCCCTGCCTGCCCTGCCTGCCTGCCTGCCTGCCTGCCTGCCTGCCTGCCTGCCTGCCTGCCTGCCTGCCTGCCTGCCTGCCTGCCTGCCTGCCTGCCTGCCTGCCTGCCTGCCTGCCTGCCTGCCTGCCTGCCTGCCTGCCTGCCTGCCTGCCTGCCTGCCTGCCTGCCTGCCTGCCTGCCTGCCTGCCTGCCTGCCTGCCTGCCTGCCTGCCTGCCTGCCTGCCTGCCTGCCTGCCTGCCTGCCTGCCTGCCTGCCTGCCTGCCTGCCTGCCTGCCTGCCTGCCTGCCTGCCTGCCTGCCTGCCTGCCTGCCTGCCTGCCTGCCTGCCTGCCTGCCTGCCTGCCTGCCTGCCTGCCTGCCTGCCTGCCTGCCTGCCTGCCTGCCTGCCTGCCTGCCTGCCTGCCTGCCTGCCTGCCTGCCTGCCTGCCTGCCTGCCTGGCCTGCCTGCCTGCCTGCCTGCCTGCCTGCCTGCCTGCCTGCCTGCCTGCCTGCCTGCCTGCCTGCCTGCCTGCCTGCCTGCCTGCCTGCCTGCCTGCCTGCCTGCCTGCCTGCCTGCCTGCCTGCCTGCCTGCCTGCCTGCTGCCTGCCTGCCTGCCTGCCTGCCTGCCTGCCTGCCTGCCTGCCTGCCTGCCTGCCTGCCTGCCTGCCTGCCTGCCTGCCTGCCTGCCTGCCTGCCTGCCTGCCTGCCTGCCTGCCTGCCTGCCTGCCTGCCTGCCTGCCTGCCTGCCTGCCTGCCTGCCTGCCTGCCTGCCTGCCTGCCTGCCTGCCTGCCTGCCTGCCTGCCTGCCTGCCTGCCTGCCTGCCTGCCTGCCTGCCTGCCTGCCTGCCTGCCTGCCTGCCTGCCTGCCTGCCTGCCTGCCTGCCTGCCTGCCTGCCTGCCTGCCTGCCTGCCTGCCTGCCTGCCTGCCTGCCTGCCTGCCTGCCTGCCTGCCTGCCTGCCTGCCTGCCTGCCTGCCTGCCTGCCTGCCTGCCTGCCTGCCTGCCTGCCTGCCTGCCTGCCTGCCTGCCTGCCTGCCTGCCTGCCTGCCTGCCTGCCTGCCTGCCTGCCTGCCTGCCTGCCTATAAAACTTCAGTGACAGCACATTGGGTACTAGACTTGGCATCTTAACACAGGGCTAAAAGGAGCACAGGTAGTTGTGACATACATTTTATACAACTTTTGCACTTTCTTTCTCCAAATATATCTCTTTTGCAGATGTTAGTCTCAGATATGTAGATAAAAAATTATCTACTAAAGACAAATTTTGTCATAAAGTGCCCCAGTAGATAGAAAATCTCTTAACTGTTAACGGACCTGTTAGATAATATTCATGAGTATGTGTTTTATGCCTCTCCCTACAGTAGTTACTTTACTGCAAGTTACTTGCAGAGTTCTGGTGAAAAGGGAATAAGGCATTTGTTTCACAGACAAAACAAAACTACATAAAACCAATATTTAGTTACACAGAGAATGACAGATTATTCATTATAGGGAAGGACAGAAGGGGGTCCTCTTTTCAAAAAGTAGGTTTCTCACAGACAGAAATTGTTCCTGAAACATACTTTGTTCCTGAAAAATAATTTTGTTTACCAAAACTTTCAGATCTTCAAGTGTTCAATGTACTACATTATTTCATGATCCAGAGAAATTAATGATTGCATTATATATGCTACTTTTTGAAGAAAACCTGAAGTCCAATAACTCAATACTTCTGAAGTCTGTGTTTTGCTGCACAGGGATTTATTTACCTACCTGTTACCATTATTCCGTTCTCTTCCAGGTTCAGCTAATCTGTTGTTACTTCCTCTGGAAATGAATAGCAAAGAACACTACATAAAATTTCTACATGGCTACAATTTAATAACAAGAAAGTGGATTACACACTATCTGGATCCATTTTTTCTCAAATTTTGCATAACGATCGATAAAACAATTTGCTAAAACTGTGAGGTGTGAAGGTGAGCTGTACTGCAGGGTACTGTTATTTTGAGAGTGGAGACACAGTCACAGTGGAGAGTGGAGGCACACATTACTGTATGTCTACATCCCCATTAGGGCCTTCTGCAAGAAACTGATGCCAGTGAAGCAAGGAAGTCAGTGTAAATCTTGTCACGTGACACCCGGCTTTGAAAGTGCGAAGTCGGGTCCAATCTGCATGAGTCTCTAATGAGCTGGTACACATGAAGAGTGTCGTAGTTACTGTGACTGCCCCTCCAGAGTCTCAAAGCTATATGTGAAAACGGCATTTTGTTCTGCGGTTGAATCAATGATTACCATGACAAGAGATCATGCAATTAAGTATTCAAAGTCAGTGCATGTTGTCAGGAGTATCTTTGTAACTGAAGTCCTGAAATTTGAGCTCTAACTTCAACTTAGAATTAGCTCTAGTCTAAGCTAGGCACTGTGTGCAAATTTCATTTTTTTTGGGCAACATAACCAGTCCCATACACATGCAATTTTGGAATCATCTACCAGTATTGGAGTCTTCTACCTCACCGAGGTAACATAGTCTTCCGCCTAGAAAATGAACTTGGCCTTTAGTTGGGTCTTACTTAAACGAATATGTCACCCGAATGCCAACTAGACTGTGTGCAAAACGAGCGAATGCCAATTTAATTTGTGTTACAGACAAGTCCAATACAGAATATGATAAAGGACATCAAAAGGTCACCTAGTGGTTTGAAATGACACTATTTGTAGGTACTGACTGATGATCACACAGTAGTAACTATGATCACCCAAACCTTTGAAACTCCTTAAAATTTAGAGTCCAATAAAACGAACAACTTAAACCACGTTGTTGTGTTTCTCAGGAAACCTTAGCCTTATTCTAGATCAAATATCTGTTATCCGTGCCTCCATGTAATGTTTGCAGACAAAATGAATGAAGGTTAGATTGCGGCACACTGTAGTTATGCATTTTATAAACATACAGGCTGTGTGTTTTTTATATGTTCTTTAATGGCTTCCATGTATAAGTTAACCATTAAGGTATTGGCATTCGTTAATTCAGTGGACGTCAATTGGCATTCGCTGGCATTCGTTTTAGCTTTTTCCCTTTAGTGCCAACTGAGCCAAACCTGCATCAGCAGTTGTTCTTACCCAGTTGTCCTTAAGGTCTAACTTAAGTCGATGTACCATCAGTATAACAACTTGTGCGATTACCTCTACAATCTACCCTGCGTTCAGTGCATAGGAATAAGGATACTTACATTTTACTTTTTTAGCCTCAGATAGTATGTTACTTTGTTACAAATACAAATGTGTCAACACTAACTAGTAATAGCCTACGCAATTACTGCATTAGACCTACGATTAAGTACGATTACGAATATGATCGTGGTGAACATCGGTTGTACACAACATTTTACACTGGTCTGTTTTCATACCATACGATCATGATCGAATTCGACGGGTAAAAGGGTGACAAGAATAATTTACCGTGGATTTTGCATGTACAAGTCAGCGGACACCACTGCGAACGCCAGGGACAAAATCAGCACACACTTCATGATCGATTTCGTTGGTTCCCTCTGTTCAGTGTAAGGAGTTATTCTCCTGCACAACAGATTCCACAAGTTCTGTCAAATTGACGAGCCTACTCTTCTGTCACAGGCCTTTCTAGTAGTAAAAGATTTTTTGATCCTGTGAACTTCTCTTCAGTGGATATGCAGTCTGTTAGGTGTAATTGGTTTCTTCACGAAGTTAACACTTTTAAGAGTGTTTTCAAAGAGCCTGTTACTTCGATTTGGTAACAGCTTTCCGCCTAATGCAGTTACTGAAAGGTGGACAGAATTTCGTCGAATCACTATTTTTACGGAGGGCTGGTCTTGAATGGCCGTGAAACTCTCATGACTCAGAAAAGTGGGTGGAGCTAGAAGCGGATGAATATATGGGAGTGAAACGGTGTGAATACATAGGGAGAAAGTAAGATAGATCCTGTTTTTGACGGGCAACTTAGCAACACTTCTCTGCAGCAGATCGCCGAGCACCTAACCCCGTACGAAGAGTAACCGTAACCTCTTGTCTATAGTAGATGGCGAATTACATCACTCTTAAGAACCAGGAGGAAGGGGTGGGGGGAGAGGGACACCAAAGACAAAACCCTAAATCATACCAGGGAGTTGCTAGAGACCTAATCATTGTCATTTATTCCACTAACTCATTGAGAACCTCGACGTTTGAGAAGAAAAAATTCACGAGGGGCATTTATTCTGTCATGCTCCTTGTGGAGTGTTGAGACAATGGCCTCTGGTATTATCTCTAATTGGCCAAAAAAAAAGTAACTAAAAGACAAGTTATCATATGTTCATTTTAAAAACCTGAATTAGATCACTCTGTGGACTCAGGCCCCTCAGAGAGTAAAGTAAAGATCATATGGGACTTGCATCACTTCACTGCAATTTCTCAATTATATATGCTATTACAGTTTAAAAAAAAAGGGGGGGGAGGGGGGAAAAATTGATTGCACCGTATATTCCAGATGAGACCTGACCAACATTTTGTAAAGTCTAACCTATAGTTCCATGATCTGTAACAGCAATATCTCCTCTTTTAGTAAATCGAAATTTTTTTATCAAACCAAGAACCCAGCTAGGCCGCTATACCACCTTTCGGCTGCTGCCTCTCGTTATACCGTTGTTTTGAGGGTTGTAACAAATGAGATAATAACATTTAGTTACCCTTAGATCCTTTTCAATAGAAACAGCCTGCAAAGTAATTCGGAGTTCAAAGTACTACTGAAACCGTATGAACTTTAAGTATGTAAAAACCGGCAGGGAAAGGGTATAACGAAACATAGTAGAAAAGGGATGAGTAATATTTGGCATCATTGATTTCAAACTTCAACATCTTATTTTGACTGCCGTTACTGGCACCTAAATCATTGCATAATGTAATAATTTCGTAAACATTGTCATAAAGCGGTTACAGAAGGCTTTGGAAGAAGGCTATGATTTGGTAAGTATAGATCTGTACATGAGACTGAGCGAACTGGCTTTGAAAGAGGTATGAGTTGTCTCATACATTTCGCATTAACCTTTTTGCAATTTCCTCTTCCAAATCACGCGCAAGCATACCCCCATAACAGATTTGTGGTAAAAAATATGATCATCTAATGTGCCAAATTCACTCAAAATCTGTCCCAATAAAGACGAAAGACATTTTGTTTCCTATTCTTATGTTGACGTCGAACATGTGTTCATGCATGAGTTCATTTGTTTTTTATTTCTTCGCCTCTGTCCCGAGCTTTGAACATAAAAGTTTGTCTAGTCAAAGGTAATCCATGTTTAGCTGAGTTCTGCAGGTAATGACCTTTGACCAAACTAACATTCTTCAGTCCTGATGTTGACGAAAACTGTCAAAACTGATCTGAGATGTCTGACACACAACTATCCTCCTCCGTGAAGTTTGTTTGCGGCATGTTTTGTGTCGTTGCCATGAAAAAGGAAATTACAAGTATAAGAAGAAGAGAAAGAACTGGGGAGAAAGTTGTTCAGAGCATTGTGAAAGAAATAACATTAAATGATAAAAGATCGTCAATTTAAAGCGGTCTTTCAGTAACTCAGTATTTCACTTTTGTCAATAGGTGTAGGCTAATATACCAGACGCCATTCTCGCAGACTCCACACTGATAGAATCAACATCATAATTTTTCAAAGGGTCGTAAATGAGTGGCACAAATTACTCGAGAATATGGATCTTATACTGGTAGTGTAAATGGATTAAACAGTTATTTCGATAACTTGAAGTAGCCAAAAGTTCGTTGCAGGGTCTAAAGGTTGCTCTTCAGACTTTTTTCTCCACAGTGTTAAAGACAGCAACATATAATTGACCTTTCTTATACATTTCTTTTTTACTTCTAAAACTAAACTAAATTACAACATTTTCTATCCTGCAAATTAACAGTCCCTGCCCACGTCCACCTTCCTTTCCCTTTAGCGTGCAGCCTAGTCCTTAATGTTTTATACATATATATAGTTGCAGACAGGAGGAACACGTGGACCAGTGTAAACATCTGCTAGAGGCAAGCTTAGAAAGTTTAGCTGGAAAAAAAATAAACCTGGAAATGATCTGTCGGCCTAGATACAAGCACCTGATGTCCATCTCAGGTGAAATGAAGTTATAAAAGTGTGTTTCCTCGTACTATAGAAGCCAAGTCATCCCAGAAAACGGCCTCGAGAAAGTTATCGCGCTTTTGTTTTTATTTTTTCCCTTTCTTTGAAAGCAATCCATATTTGTTTTGGTTTTTATCTCTGTCTCTTTTTTTTTTCTTTTGCTGACCCATCTTACTAGTGAGAAAGTGATGTATCTTTGTTTTGCCGTTGTAAGTTATCTCCCATATCAGCACTACAGTTATTCAGGGGTCAAATCTACTAACAACCTTGGACTGGACTGTTGGACACTTTGCCATACACTGATGCCATTATAAACCCCAGGCTCAGTTCAGAGGGTAACATGAAACCCTGCACCCCTTCCAAATGTTGCACTGAATGAGTGAGTGAATATTCTGTGAACAATAACCCTATAGCCAACACAAAGAAGGGGGGGGGGGGCTATTGCTAAAGAGTTTTCTCAAGAATTGTAGCTTGATTAGTGCACCCACTTCCTTGTGATTAGTGGGTTCCATTTATCTGGTCACCAGGAAATGCGTTCGAAATGGCTGCATCGGGTGATTAGCTCACGTAACTTGTAGTAATGGTTGAGAATTATCCTTGATGCCGATTGCGTAAAAGCCTATTGAGAATAAAAAGTGACGCACTTAAAGGATAAAAACAACAAATAAAACTTGGAATGAGGAAGTATCAAAAACTTGAAAGGAGAAAAAAAAACGGGTCATTGTGACGGGAGATTTCTTTAACCAGGAAGAAAGTTTGAGAGTAATTCTTTTGTTCTGATTGCCTCTCTTCTTGGACTGGTTAAGCTGTAGCAGATGAGTAAGAAAAAACTGCCTTGCTTAAATAAGAATCGAGTCAGACCCGAATACCGAGGGGTGCCATCAAAACAAGGACTGAAAAGTGGGATAAATGAAAATCTATAGCAAAAATAATTACAGTGAAGTTCTCTATGCAAGTGCCAATTTGACTCATAGATTCTCCAAATGAACAAAATGAAAAGAAAAAAAAAAAAACAAATTAATGATGCAGCCGTTTGCTTGCACTGGTTGCAAGTTTGACATAATCTTTTCGGCGATATACAGCAAGTAGTTGACTTGCCGAAGTTTTGTGAGACGTTTTGAATGCCACATGAACTTACCGGTATATAACTGATGTAAATCAACGTATTATGCATCCTACGACGGATTTCATGAAAATTTAATATATTTGTCATTTCGTTTAAAAACGCTATGATGCCAGTTTAGGAGATGATAAACTTTTTGGTCAGTATTCGATCTATATGGAATAAGAAGGTCGAGGAGGGTAGGGTCTATAGCCCATTCTCTTCAAGAGTTACAGACTTGCTGACCAGGCATACGATTTGGCAGCTAGGGGCATGTGATTAGTTTCTTTTCATTCAAAATTTATCATGTCCAAAGAATCATCGCACTTTTAAGACAACTGTAAAAAATTCTGTCATGATGTATACTCCCTCCTTCTTAATTGTAAGATATATAAAAAGGAATCAGTGTTCTAGCTTTCAATAAACATGACCGATTTCACGAGCTTTCTTTTTTTCTCCACATTATGTGATCTGTATTAAGTTTTGACCTATCAGTTATTCTTGAATACAAAACCCTGGTAAGATATAAGACACTACTCGGGATATTATACCGACATTATTACTCATGCACTGCGAAGCTATTCGACTGTATAATTTTCAATGACTTTTTTTTTTGCATCATACCTATGACCTAGGATCTATTTTGTCTCTTTCAAACTAAAATGATAAAAAGTCATAAAACCTTTAAAATGAAAGTAATTGTTGATGGAAACATTATTGAGACATAAATAACAGAAACGTTATTGTTTTTTAGCCAAACAGTTTTGAGGAATTAGAAACGGAAACTTACATATACTTATGATGTTGTAATAACGTACTTGTAGCTCTTGATATAGTTTCAATTTTCAATTTTAATACCTTATGGATTACACTATTTGTCAATCCTGCGAACTCTAATAGTGTGAACTTTTTTAAATAGTTTTCCAACCACCCCAAAAATAAACGTAGCCTGGCTACTAAGGCTAAAAAAAGAGGAATAATTGGTCTTACAGCCGTATAAATGTAGTCGTGGGACGTGCAAGGGAGTTTGGGGTATACCCCCGAAAGTATAGGCCTATTTTAATTTAGACTGCATGTACTATGCTGTCTTTCTTCCATTGTTGTTTCATCTCCCCATTCGTTTTTCCTCATTAACGCAACGCAGGGTTTACCCCAACCATTGTATCCGCCGCCATGGTAAGTGTATAGCAATCTTAGAGCTCTCAGTGTATGGCGAGTGAGATATTCCACAAATTTGTTCACCACACTATAGCCAGTGTGCATGCACTTCTGCAGGGGTGGTGTAGAAAGAACTGTAATCGTTACTTAGTCACATACGTCATACAATATGTTTTGTTTTTTTTTCATAGGCTGAGCTGTGGTTCATCTTTTTCTATGTCTTCTCACAGTGGCCGTTTCATAGCTTTATAAAAAAACAGTCTCCCTCCGAAAGACGAAGAGGAAATTTCAAACTCATCATCACCATTTTGGTGGGAGAGGTTTGCCGACTGATTGGCAAGGTATTGCGTACGTCACGTCTTGGCCTTTAATGATGCAAGATTCAAATTGTCCGGCACAATTTGAGTCCAAAAAGGTCAAGAAGGACAAGTTTTGAAAAATGTCGAGGGTGGGGGGAAAAACAGTGTTTTCTGATTGGCAAGGAATCATCGACTTCAGTATAGATGAACTGATATTGACGCTTGCCGCCTACACACCACCCCCGCGGTTCGTCTGAAATATGCCGAACAGCAGTCCCCCTTTTAAATCTGGAGAACAGATTCTCTAAGTCAAAATTACAGTGATATACTCCAGCCATATATGTTTGTATGAATGCGTTTTGTGATCTGTGTTTATATGTTTGGGTACTGGTGAGGGTTTGCTTGTAAACAACCTAGATACTTCTTTCATTAAGGAAAGTTTGACCTATAGTGACCTATAGATGACTCATATTTAGCATTGAATGTGAATTCGGGGTACAAGAACCCTGCAGCTGGCCATTGCTTTTGGTGGGGGCCAAATGTCACATAAATTAGTGATCAATTTACAAATCCCTTGCAAACACAAATCTGAAGTAATGAACCTCTCAAGTAAAGAACTGATCTCATATTTGGTATGTGGGTAGTCTTTTTTTGGCGGTGGAGGTCAAAAGTCCGCCTGTGCCAAAATTCAAAAGTCGTGGAAACCCAACTAAGCTTGATTGAGTAAAAGCGACATGTTGTTATTGATCAAAGGTCATTTATATTCCAATGCGTGCATGGTAAATGTAGAAAAGCGTTTTGCAATTACTTAAAGAAGAGAAGACAGAATTTAAATTTGGTAGCAATGTCGTTTTCAGTGTACAACGTTTTGTGCTAACCCAATAGTGCTGCTTAACATATTTGTTATCGTGATCACGGAGGAGATCAATCTTCTTTCTATCGTATAAATGAACACGAAATTGGTGATATTTCTCCTGTGACTTGAAGAACGTGACGTAGGATATGTGTTGTTATCTCATCGCCCTATAGGGCTAGATGAGATATTGCAGTCACTTGGCTAGTGGAGCTATATATTGTACTGTGCACCCATGGGAGAATGGTTGCCATGGAAACACTTGGAGTGGATGAGTAGCGACACCCCAGGGGTACCCCATGATAGAGTTACCATGGGTACAGGAGGGTCCTGTTGGGTGGTATAAATGAAAACGTGTCCCTGCCAATGCGTGTGCGTGTGTGTGTGTGCGCGTCCGGACCTGTCCAAATTGTGGTTTTTCCAGAATAGTATGAAAAGCGTATGAGCGATTAAGTTGAAACTTGGTAAGGTTGTGCATATGATGCCAATACCTGCAAGATGTATGAATTGTATGGTAAATCGAGTCAAATTTGCTGATTTTTAGGGAAAAAAAGCCTATCTTGCCCCAAAATTGCTATTTTCAGCATATCTTGAGAAGTATTTGAGCATTTAATGCAAAATTTTGCAAACACTTACATGAGAATGAAATATTCAAGGTATATCACTTTTGTAGTAAAGAGAGTGAAGTTTGCTGACTTTTTATAAAAACCAAAATTTGTATTTCTAGCGTATCTTGAGAACTATTAAACCAATTAATTTAAATTTTTGTAAGTACTTAGCAATAAACTATTAAAAATTTCCATGTGCAGGCCCTGTATTGAAATCAATGTGCATGTTGGCAATGACATATGCAACTCCGTGGATTGCCCTCTTGTTTTCCATTGTTGGTATCAAATGGAAGATAAAGATATGGAAGATTAAAGACAAAGGCTACTCTTTTTTATTTAAAAAGGACATCCTGCTCTAATTAATCTAAAGTTTGGTTATGTCATCGAAGTTATTGCATTCTTGCATTGTGGTTGTTATTATTGTCATATTATCATTTTTTCAGCTGATATATGGGGCTCAGCATACATCACTCAGAGCTGCAGTTTCCTTTTGAAAAAGTAAACTTTTTGGAGAGTCACGGTATGAGATTCATCTTACTTCCTTACACAACTTAAAAATGAATTTTACCCAATTACCAACTAACAATAAACTAAATGTTGCAATGGATGGGATAGGGGCTGTTAAGCCATTGTTATCGGATTTCTTAGTTTTCCCTTCCTTATTTGGTAAGACCACCAGCGTGTGACAAATACATTGTTGCCAAGTTCTGGTGCAGTGTCGGAACTGCTTGTTCAAATGACGTAATGCATTTTGTACCGCCCCTTACGAAAAGCTTATCATGGATCGTACAGTAAAACCAGAGGCACGAACTCCTGCAGGAGACACACAGTCTGTTTCCTTTCCAATATAGTATTTATTGCACAAACGCTTACCCGATTGAAGTACCGTAAAGGGGACAGAGAGAAGTCGAACATATAACCCGTCAAGTTATAGAACCCAACCGATTAAGGTAAGAAGGTTGTTAATTGTTTCTTCGGTTTGGGTAAAGTTGTGTAGCCTAATGGTATTGGTATTGTATATACGTATAGTCAGTCACAATGTATGTTGTTGGTTGTTCTCAGTCATGTCATGTACAAATCACGATCAGTACAGAGCTCATGTAAGTGGTTGTATACAGCCTGGTTCTTGACATAATAAGTTACCTTCAATTCATTACGTGCACCCCTGCGTTTATTAAAAGTTACAACCGAGTTATGCGGGATTGATTTGGCAAACTGCAAAGCTATATCCTATGGCTACTTAGTTAGGATTATTAGTCGCCTAGAAGTGGTGATTTTACTTGTCATTCATAAGTCATAATAATGCTAATTCCCACCATGTAAACCCCATGATCGTACACCTCACTGTAAACAACATAATGTAGCCTAGGTCTACCCAAATAGAGTAAGTGCCTGTGGAAGGAGCCACTGCTTTGATTCTTCCATAGTCATTGACAGTAAAAGATTAGTAAAAACATTGATGGTCCAAGGGCAAGCCTGCACGGTTAATTGTGTTGGCTGATCATACTCGTAGGCTACTGCACTCATTCTTTTCAACAAATCAACCGCTTGTATGGGGTGACTGTTGAACATGCATTGAAAAATATCTATCATTCAAGGATTGTCGTATGGATTGTTAGGCTAGACATGCACGACGGTCCGCACATCTGCGGTAGCCCACGTCATAATTAAGTCTACATGCTACAACTGTGGATGCAGTGGATACACCCTATCCTTGATCACTTTATGTACCCATATATGCCCATCACAAAGACCCCATATTTCCCTCCTCACCACCACCCAAAAACACCAGAGTTCTTCCCGATGTCCCACTGACTAGGATTCTGGTGACAATATTCTACAGTCTATCTTTAGTTTTTTGTGAGGCCATTTAGCCTGCATGGATTTTCAAGACAGAAAATGTTGATTTTACCTGGCAGTTTTGACCCTCAGAGGTCTTTGTTGTTATCATTTTACGGCAGAATTTCATCGCTGTAACGTCAAATATCTTACCAGAGTCCACGATGCTGTTGCAATGTGCATCAGTACTAGCCCTGATGGTGGCAAGTGTCCTAGGGGATGTCTATCTTCACAATCCAAGAGGGAGCAACAATCGCCTTAACGAACAATCTGCCGAACGAGCGAATGCCAATCGACTTTTCGATTCCCAGGTATGCACTCTGCAGTTATATATTGTATGGATGTGTCTGTTTCAGTACATTTATGTGGAGTGTAACATTTGAGCTTGTGGATGATGCCAAAAAGCATTTCTATAACTTTCTGTGTACATGTGCAATTTTCCTGGAAACTTGGCCTTACATTTTGCTCACTCCATACAGGGCCCCCACTTTACATTGAAAGTGTTTAGAAATCTTTCTCAGAAAATTCTCACTATCAATTGTGGTCCAACATTTGAGATGTAAAGTTTTAAATGATTGGTTCCTGCAGGAGTCATTATCCCCAAAGGAGGGAGTTTGGCTAAGTTGTTATAACAAAATATATGGTATACAATACAATGGTATTTTTCTAACAAAAAGCACTGTTGTGGTAGCAAGAGGTCATACTCAGCTGTCTCTCCTCAACTGTTATCCTCCATGAGTCTTATTACAGTGTCCAACACTTGTGTCTTCCTGTGCCTCAAAGATGTTGTCCCAAACCACATGCATGATCTCAGGGATACTTTAGCCCATCCAATTAGCTTCCTCACACAGCAGAGGAAGGCGTAAGGGATTGGCCACTGAAGGAAGTTGATATTTCATAGAATTTTAAAATATTTTCCTCTCTTTTTATTTAACATGATACCTCATTTGCATGTTTTGTCAAGAAATTATGAATTTTTGATGAAAAACAAGTTTCAAAATGGTACATTGTGTAATGAGGAATTTATGACATCACCCAAGTACAATATCTGTTCTATTTCTTCAAAATTCTTGAAAAGAAACATTATCGTAGTGTAAGACTGTAGATGTGACCTTAATTTCCACTATATTTTTGGTTCCTTGCATCAGCAAAGGAACCTATGCAGTCAGGTTGCCGTGTGTGTCTGTGTGTGTGCATCTGTGACACTTGCTTAGGTTCGCTGTAACTCAATTGGGGAAAGTCAGATAAAAGTCAAACTTGGTATGTAGGTTCGCCATATTGAGAAGGTGTGCCCTATCGTTCTTGGTGGAGGTCAAAGGTCATCTGGGGGAACTGGGCGAAAAGTCTGTTTTGCTTGGGTACGCTGTAACTCAATAAGGGAAAATCAGATGAAAGTCAAACTTGGTATGTAGGTTTGCCATATTGAGACGGTGTGCCCTATTGTTTTTGGTGGAGGTCAAAGGTCATCTGGGGGAACTGGGAGCAAAAGTCTGTTTTGCTTGGGTACGCTGTAACTCAATAGGCAATAGGGGACAGTCAGATGAAAGTCAAACTTAGTATGTAGGTTTGCCATATTGAGAAGGTGTGCCCAGTTGTTTTTGGTGGAGGTCAAAGGTCATCTGGGGGAACTGGGGCATAAGTCTGAAAACCTTGTTATGCTATGGATGCTCATATGTTCCATCAGTTCCCCTCCAGTGCATCATGGAAGTACTACTTGAGTTAGCAGTTTCTTGATCAAATGAAGAAGCAGCAATGTGCTGTTTGCAGTACTGTAGGTGGTCACACCAGACAAGTTTTAGTTGGATCAGTTTACCTCCTCATGCGTGAGTGCTAATGTGTTCATTCATGTGTCTTTTCAGTCAGTGAAGAGAGCAGAACACAATGAAAGAAAATAAGTCAGTTGGTGTTCTTACCAGTTTACACTAGACCCCAGGAGTTCCCTCCAGGGCATGTTGTCAGATTGATGGACTTTAAAGGGGCATAGATGTGATAAGCCTTATTGCAATTTGCAGAGATCTACAGCTGTTTGTGTTTTGTAAAATGAATGGGAGATTGCTGTATATTGCAGTTCTAAATCAACATCTTCAATTCATTGCATTCATTGAAATGGCTTTGATATTTATGAATTCAGGCATATCATTTTACAGTATGTGTATTTCAAGTACAAGGAACCATGGTGCCCATAGTCTGTTGGGAAATCATGCAAAATACTCCTTCTCTTACAGATTGCATGTATTACACTGTTGATGGTCACATTAGTGCTATGGAAGTGGTTCCATGTGGGTGCATGTTTGTCATGTTTGGGGTCCAATGTCTGAAATGGGCCATTTTATAAAAGCATGAAATATGTTTTTCTCTCTACAGATTTTATGTTACAAAAGTGAGAGTTCATGGTCAGAAATGGACCATGTAGGCTATTGTACAAAGTAATGCAATATGCTTCCTTTTACTTCATAATTTACATTATGTTCTCTCCATCTGTGCAAGGAACCACAGTGCCCTTGGGTTCTTGTTAGTTATCTGAACTATGTGTAATACATCCAATCTGCATTTTCACTAGTGTCAAATTTCAAGGTTAAATGAGGGTTTCAATTTCAAAGAAAAACAAAGGCTTCTTGAAATAAGTTTGCTGCTGTTACATGGCATTTTGGTGACCTTGAGGCAACAGGAAATTTTTCTTGAGCAGAGAAGTCCTTTTTCAAAAGGCAGCATCTTGAGTTAAGAACAAAATTTTGGCATTGGGTGTGAAATGCCCATCTGAAATGCCCGGAAATACGTTGTGAAATTCATGGAAAAATTATTAAGATCTGTTTGGCATGGTGGTTGTTCCAGTAAGTTTCTAGGGCTTTTCAGCTGACATTGATGTCACCAAAATGCGTTACTGAGCTTGATGTCTTCTCTCAGAAATAACCGCCTCCTTTTCGGTTTTGATGCAGAACAACAACCGAGGAGGGTACAATGCCGGCGATCAGGGTGACAATGCAGCTAACAATGAAAACCAGCAATACAGAATGGTAAGTTAATAACTTTCATGGGACCATTCCAATACATTTCTACTTTGAGGTATACATGCATTTGTCGATGATTTCTGCTGATCTATGGAGTGTTTTTATCCAAAAGATTTTGAACACTCCTCGACTGATGGTGAAGCTCCAGTAAAATAGATAGTCTTTCCACAGTTTCCCTGGACCACCCACTTCCTCCCCCCCCCCCCACTTTCTCTAGTAGTTTACCCAACCTACCTTTTTGAAATGTCTGGATCCGCACCTGCATGGAACATCACTTTCTGTTTTGCTCCAATTGCTATGACTGCATGTGACATGGCAACACCCTTTATCTATGTTTTACTGTACATAATTAGTGTGATAAGTGCTGCACATGCTGATCATTTCTCTCCCTTTATTGCTCACCTTCAATAAACTTCAAATTAAGTTCTGGTGGTCAGTCATTCAAGGGAACCTACAAATCTATATTCGTATATTTTTGCTTGTTGGGAGATGTCTTGAAAACCTGAAAAAAAAAATTAAATTTTGTATTTCTGTGCAGAATGAATAGGTAAAGGAAAAAATCGAAAATACTTACAGACTCTTGAGCGGCATAGCTTTGTTTCAGAACAATGAAACAAAACGAGTAAAGGTGTGTTTCTTTATATTTTTCCCAATTTGTGTTTTGGTGCTGTTTTTTCCTCTGATGCGTGAAGATCCACCTATGTGTAGTCTCTGAAATGCCTATAGGTCCTTTTTTTTTTTTTTTGGCACTTGAATGACTTGATGATAAAATTAATGACATAGACCCCATCTCTTCCTGTCTCACACAGAATATTTGCAATGAATTTGTATCCTCCTCACAAGTTTTCAGTGGGTAAACTTAAAAGGACTACAGTAATTTGTTTATGGTTGCTCATTTAGTAATCTTTGATTTATTCGAGCAATTGATTGATGCCTTTGCATATGCAACAGAATTCAAACCAAATTCCCAGTTCTCCTTTCTCTGTCAAACCGGATGGGAGAAGGGGGCGGGAGGGAAATTTTCTGTCCATCAGGAGTTGTACTGATTTTTTTGTGGTAACGTGTATCGCAAGGAATAATAAGAAATGCATATTTCCCTTCCTTGTTGTCATTGGGGGATTTATGAATGGAGAACAAAAGAGAAAGTGGATAAAAAATGTTAGAACAATATTTGTCAGTTTATTGAATGTATGATATTTTGATGACATCATTGGTAATATTCCACCAAAGTTTCATTTTGCAAGGAAGTTAAGTGTTTGCAATACACCCCAACTTTTTTTACATACATGTAAAGGGGAATACAAAGCTCCGGAACAAATATGGAAACACTATTGTTATAAACTTTCTTTTTCTTTTTTTTAAATTGGTGCTTTCATTGTTTATTTATCTAAAATTATGTTTTCTCTAAACTAGCCAGAGAAAATAGATTTAAAAATCGCATGGCAAAAGAAACTTTTAAAAAGAGGGCACTTTGTTTCTCACAAAGTATTAACAGTGACAGATTTTACTGAAGTGCAGACCATCTAAACATGCTGCAGAAGTTTATTCAAATTGGGTTTCTAGGAAAAGAAGGAAAGTGGAATTACAGTTAACCCTGAATTGGCTTTTCTATTTTTCGGCAAACGGCTTTTTTCTGTCAGTGACATTGGTTATTTTGATAATTAGTTACCACATTGCACTTTTGTGAAGCAGACAAGCAGTGCCATTTGTGTACAAGCTACTTTAATTATGGAAGAGCCGAAATGAGAAAGAGTGTTCCATTGCCATATTGTGCCAGACTTCCAATCAGTAAATCCTTTAGGTGTCATGATGTGCACGGTTTTGGTACCCCAGACTCGAATTACACAGCACTTCCTCATGCTGTGCATACATGCATGTCAGGTGTGCAGTGTCCTTTAAAACTGAAAGGAAGTTTGAAAGGTTGTCCTTTCTCTCCTCCTTTCGGTTACTGTCCCCTCAAAAGTTCCTTCATGTATTGTCATATGAGGTGAGACACCCCCGACCCGGGTAAAGACTTTGTTGAATTCCCAACCCAGGTAAACCCTTTTGTTGAATGCACTAGGAAGTAGCCTCATCTTAACAGGTTTGGAGAGGTGCCCTCTCTCTCACCCCCCCCCCCCCCCCCCCCATGATCATTTCTAGTGAAGTTGCTCGGTTTCTGGTGTCTGCTGACTGAATAATACTTACTGTATGTAAAGTGCAATTAACGTTCTGTTCTCATTAATTAAACTGGAACTCATCAATAGGCAGTGTGGATGCAGTTCCACGTCATTCTAGTATAAATCCCTATGAGAGGGATTGAAAGAAAACAGACTTGGCTGTTTTCATTTCTGCAGATATTTCCTCAGATAAATACAGTAATTTCCACCTGCAAAAGAAGTCATATTCGTAGAGGACAGGTTTTAAATGGTTTGGTTGTTATGTTGTTACATACTAAAAGTTGCACCGAAGGTAAAATATTGCACTGTAATTCTTGTAAGCTTTGGAGAGCAAGGCAGGGGGGGGGAGGGTTCTCAGGGAGAAGAATTAAGGAGAGAGAAATGGAATATATGGTACAGTATAGTCAGAACAGACTGGAATTTCTCTTCATGGATAGCAAGTATTGGTAATGTGCTAAGGAATAACATCTTTCCTCTCCCCTACCCTCATCACCCCCCTACTCTAATCACCCCCTCCTTGTCACCCCTACCCTTCACCCATATACTCATCATGTAGTGCATGTGCACTTATTTTATGCAGTTCATGTGTAGTATGAATTAAAGTTTGACCATGAAACTGATTTAAAAAATTAGATTGCAATTTGGAAAGGGTAAGACATTGTGACAAATGGTAGGTTCATGATTGATGATGCTGCCTACCACAGGAAACATCTTATTTGTTGAAATGGAATTGAAATGTCATATCTTTGTGCAAATAATAGTGCATTGAAGTCTAAGGGACAAGACCTTACAAATCTGTACCTCCAGCTCTTTTCGGTTGAATGACTTGCAAACCTTTGGAATCACATTTACAATCTGCCTGAACTATCTTGCAAAAAGCATCAATGTAATATTGACTTAATGTGATGGAATCCCTCGTTAATTTGTAGTACTGCAGTTTCCACATGGTAGTCACTTAGCGATATTAATACAGAGACACACCTGGTTTCCAAAATTTGGAGACCATCTACAGCATGTCGAGTGGTGGTTCATTTCATCACACTTGTTTGAACAAATCTCATGTATCAACATGACTGAGTTCTCTGTCAGTATCTCGAAAGGTGACGTGCAGTGCTCATATTTATTTGGATGAGGTGTGTATTTCAGATGGCAACCTAGCTGTAAAACGTTGCACTATCAATCATCAGATGGTATTCGCGAAATTGAACCGTAGCAGTGCCCTGTTTTGATCTTGATGACTACCGTCACACTGCAAACCATGTGAAATGATCCAATTGTTTTTGAAATGTGACTTCTGGCCCAGTATATAACTGTGCAGTTTGACTAACAAGCATTGCTACCTCATGTGTTTGGACTCCATTAGGAAAGTGGAATTGGGCAGATGGAGGCATATCTCAGCTCCGTATCCATCTATCAAGCCCTCTCCCTGATTTCTGGTCTTTCGCATGCTCCAACTTATGATCATCCTTGTATGCGTTGCTCTAGTTTTTGCATTTTGTCAGATTTGTAAATTATATCCGACACCATTAACACTTAGTGCACAGTATCCTCATTGATTGAAAAAGTTTGAAATTTTAAGCCATACCATAAAGGGTACCTCAAGAAACAATGCAACACACATAATATACTAAACAATGAAGACCTGCTGGAGCAAGAAATAAATTTGCTAGTGTTGTTCTTTCTTCTGTCTTTCTTCTGTTTTACCTCTAATTTGCAACTATGAGAAATCAAGATCCAAATTACCAAAGTGCAATGCAAGACATTGGTACTTTAAAACACTTTTTTCTCAGATTGGACTGTTATGCAATGTACACATGTACAGTACTGTCTAGCTGCAGCACTCCAACATTGCACTCCATTTCCTCATATTATAGTGAGTATTATCAGATAATAACCTTTTTTGTCATAGGCCTTTACCTCTTGATACATCATTCTTGTTGATGCAACTTGATGGTGATAGGATTTAGCTTTAGTTACTTAGCTGCCTGCATCTTAAATACTCTCAAACTGGTGTTATAATGGTGGTCCTGCCTCCTATTAAGATGAGAGATTAAAGCTACTTTTTGCTGAGGTTTCTTTTGAGAAAATCTTTTTTTACCTTTTCCTTGCAAAAGAAAAAGAATTTAACCATAGCAGTTAAGCTGAAGGGAACACAGATTACAGAGAAGTAGTGGCCTCTGTCAAGGTTTAATTTGAATAGTCCTGGTCAGTTCAAAGAAGATTGTGAGGGGACAATGCAACCCAAGGTTATTTCCTGATGGACTGCTTATCATCGGCTCATTTCGCTTTTTGACACAGGGTTACATAACATTCCGCACATGATACTTCCTCCTCCTCAAACTTGAGAACATCCAGTCACCATGTCAGGATGCTATCCAATATTTTTTAAGCCTATCCTATTTTTTTTAGCCAGAGGTGGAGAAATTGATTAGGGTCAATTAATCAAGCACTGGTCAGGCATGCATTCTGTATTTTTTTTTTCTGGAAATTGTTGCTACTACTGTAAGTTCCAATTGCTTCTCAGTCTTCCAGCTAGTCATGTGTATTGAGGTTGTTATTGAAGGAACAAGGGTGTTATGACTTGCCAAAAGGCAGGCAAGAGTAGATGCTCTGAATTCGGTTTACCCTGCATGTTAATAAGTGAAAATTCCCCAAATCCCTGATGTGGAATTTAACGCAATATTTCTCCATGACAACACCGACGAGTCTGTATCAAAAATTGCAATTTCATTTTTAAAAGAAACCTGTGCATGCTTACCAACAGGTTAAGTTTACTTTGATTTTCAGATTTGGTGACAAAAGTTGGTTGTATGTAGGCTGGATGCACCTTGGGAATATCATAGTTCTCTCCTTTTTTTATTTTTGATTTAGTTGAATAGGCAGACACAGGTTTATTACCAATTGTTGTGCATTCAGTCATTGACTCACGTTTTGCTTTTGTTGTGCCACCATATCTCTAGGTGTATTAATCTCTTAATTCCAAAAACTTGCTCTCTGAAGCATGGAGATTGTGCTTTTAGAACTGTTTTCAAAAGTGTGCACAGTCACCGCGATCGGCGACCCGAAGTGACCCACCTCAATGGATTTCACCGAAGATAGTGACAGTGCAATGCTGTACCAACATGGACATATATTCAAGTGCTATGGCTCCATTACTCATAGAACTATTTTTAATCCTAGTGTCATAACAATATTTTGCTGGATCTCACATCTGTCAAAACACAGTTAGCTTCTGCAATGTATACTCTATTTAACCTGAACTCATTTAGGGTTTCCTTGTTTTCCCTTGGTCTTACCACTTTTCAAATTTGTCAATATTTGTCCTCATAGTCATAACCTGTCAATTTAACCATGTGATGAAAGAAAGATTGGCAAGTCTTCTCAGAACTAACTCATGTGACTGCTAAGTTCAATGTACCATATATCATACACCACTAGGTTTTTCCTGTTCGGAGGGGTCAAATTGCTGTCCGTGCAAAACTGCATGAAACAACTGATGTAGAGGGCGCCAGTCAAATACTGTATGAACAAGTGGTCATATACACTTCAATGACATGCTGTATTGTGTGCAGCTATAGGAGCTATTTCCAGTGACGTAAGGAAACAAAGAGCAATTCACACAGTAATTTGCTTTACAGAAGATTGTCAGGGGCAGTATTTGAGTGTTTTTACATTTAATGTTACTACTTACAGGTGTCTCTCCATATTCTGTGTTTCATTTCCTTTGCTTTGCCTATACTTTTCATTTCTTAGACTCTCCCTTTGACAAAGGGGAAAACAAACTGAATGTCATCTCTGGGCTATAAGGGCATTAAGCAAGGTTCTCTGGCTCCAGCTAGGACCCCTTGCTGCAAATGAGTGTCAAATGAGGGATTGCTACTCTCTCCCAAATCGAGATCAATCTTTTCCAGTCAGAAATCATAAATGCAGGAGATGCTTTATATCTTCAGCCAATCCTCACTTGATATCTTAAATGTTTATCCCTTCTCAACAGGTACCTACCCTAATCATAGGTATATCTGGACTACATGTTGTATCATGTAGAAAGGTCCTATCAAGACATGATTTTAGCACATTATGGAAATTCTGTAAGGACTGCTGTAGATGATATCTTACTCTTAGCTTGCTCAGGATATACAGTATTGCATCCATGTGGTTTGAAGTTTAGCACAAACCCATACAAAATAAATTCAAGGGGAACAGATTATTAGAGTGGGTTGTTAGTGATCTTTAAATGAACTAATCCTTTGCCAGGTTACGTCTATTTTGGCTTTCAGCAACATGCAAGCGACACTAACTTGCCACATTATGTGGCATTAATGTTATTTTTCCCTGCACAGTAAGTAATGTATCTATTGCGCTTAACATATCATGGGAGAGTTGCCCTTCATTATTCAGGAAGTGAAGTACTTGACTTCAGTGGTTATATTGAGGACATTTAGAAAGTGCTTGTTTGACTTTTCTATTAAATTAATCTCTAGAGTTTTAAGTAAGTACTCAGTTATTTCTTTTTTTGTGACACATGTGAAGAATTACAGCATTTCCTCTGGCATATGATCACAGGATACCCAGGTGCGATTAGTTACGCTGGTACCCACTGGTACCGTTATAAGCTATTTGTAATGATGTGTTCAAAGTGACATACAGTACCGTACTGTATATTAACCACACAAAAAAGTACCGTACATAAGGAATTGTAATATTATGCTCATTTTCCATGTAAATACTGTACAACAAGTTCTTATTCAGTGATAAAATAATGTGACAGTGTCAAGGATGTACCAACCCTGGGTGGGGTTGGATGTTACTTGTACACTTGCTCGTTTCACCCAGTATCCATCCGGAAATGACCAGAAATACCTGGCACTCTTTTCTGCAGTTTCAACTCAGTGGAATACTTTTTCATGAAAAGCTGATGTGAAGCTTGCTCACTCAAAGTGGACATGTTCAAATTACATGCCACTCAGAATCAAATAGGCAATCCCTTGTCCCTCGTAATGCCTTGATTTAAATTTAAAGATAATACCATAACAACAACAATCGACCTTTTTCATCCTTGAAATTTCCATTGATCAGATTATAAAGCTGTTTGTATGCACTGCTATTTTGTATAAATTGTTTTAGCAGGCTTAGTCATGTGGATGAACCTTTGAAATACTTTTATGGATATGAGTTTTCTCATTCCAACCATATATCCCTCCACATACTGACCTTCCAGGAAGTTAGGTGACTTCCAATAGCGGGAAGTGGTTCTTTTTATCTCTTTTGTTTTGCTATCGCAAAACGCCAAAGATTTGCCAGTACGTGGTTGTCACATCCCCAGTTTGATGACGCGGTGTAAAAAGATCTTCGTCTGAGTCAGGTCAAGTCATCTTTACCATGAATAAAGTCACAAATGAGTAGACCTAGTCATCTTAACCATGAAATTCTATAGTTGAGGTAGGATGTGGATTGCTTAATGTTCTACGTTTAGTCCACATAGTAGTCACAACATGACCGTCAAGTCCAGTGTTCGACCTATAAATTGAACCACTGTATCATCCAATAATCAACAATGAATTACAGTTGCTTGAATGTTCATTCTTCACACACAGTACTGCTACAATACATTGTAACCATTATCACTCATATCAACTGAGGCATACAAGTCACTGACAATTCATGGAGGCAGGATTTGGATACAAAATGTTTGGCTTTTATAGTAAAATGTCACCTTTTGTTCTTCGGTGAGATTTGTAGGGTTGTAAATTAGCTGAGTAAAACTTGAGCATTCTTCGTTCATCTATCCATTATTCTGCATTAGAATATACCCCAGTCTAAGGAACACAAAATTTACAGTAGTTTGTCCTTAAGAACTCTGAGAAAGTCTAGACAAGACTACAAAACACATGTTGAACAGCTCATCTATGAATACAAGATGATATTGAAATGGGGTGCTGTTGTAATGCCATGTCACACAATGAAAAAGAGAATACATTAATTTCCCTGTCTTGATTGTGACAGCTTATTTTCACTTGAAATCAACTTTTCAAAGAATGCTTGGACGTAAAAATTCATCAGCTAACATTGTTTTTTGTAAATTAAAGTGATCAAAGACCTTTGAAGTTGTATTGTTTGGTGAAACTCACTCAGTAGCCTGAGAGGTGCATGTCACAATGACTGGTTAGCAAATGGCAGTACGGTAACGGCTTTCCTACAAACATAGTTTCCCCACAGTTGTCCTCAAACCTCATGGTATGTTCTTTCTCGTACATGCTAAGACCCATGAGTGCAAAGTGGATGATCTACAGTAGTTTATTTGGTATCTGGAAAAGTTGATCGACTTCATTTTTGCACAGATATTGTTTATCCAGGTTCTAGAGCTCTGTAACTTTTCAAAGTCTTTTGACATTTGTAGAGTCCCTTCCATTGTTCATGGAGCAGAGGGTTTTGTTGTCTGTCTATACAATGTTTTTGTTGGTGAGACAATGACCAGTGCTCTGACTTACATACAGTACAAAGTTACATGTTTATGTACTGTCATAAGACTTTCCATTTCTTCTGTGGGATTGTCAAGCCTGATGTACAGTAAAATGTTGGCTCTTTCAAAGTTGAATAATTTTCAAGCATTAATGTCAATTTTGCCTTTTCTTTCTCTTTTTGTCACCTTCAATAGCAATATTTTCAGAGCGGACCTTTCAAGACATTCCAAGAGGATGGGGAACTGACAGGAGAGGGTCAAAGTTATTTAACTCTCGAGTGGACCAATCAGCACGGCTGCGGGGGTACAGAAGACACTGATCCCCACAAAATGAACTGTAACTTGGTCTTGCAGTACATGTGCCAAGAGGAGACAGGTTCCAATGAAGGTGAGTGAGTCATGTCGAGAACGATTCACAGAGTACTATAGTGCGTGTTCGTGTACAGGAATTGAACATGGTAGGGAAGTCCCTCTATGAAAAAATTTTGGGAATGATTTTCAAAATCAAGGAGGGAGTTGTCACGTGGTAAAGATTCTATTGCAATTTACTGTATGCAGTTGTAATTGAAACTTCGATCGCAGCTGGGGAAAAGTGTGCAGAATAGTACATAAACTTAAATTTTTCGGTATAGGTAATTTTGCCTCCTGATCATGGAAACAGAAAATGGTGCAAGTAGTGATATCACATTAATTATTTTTAAGTCATTAAAACATTGATCCCTCTTCTTTTCAATGACAGGTAGGTGTTCTTTACATTTCACCCCACTTAGCTCCTTCCTGTCTTATTAGATTTTCAGATGCTCTTATGGGATTTTTTTGGCTGTTGACATAAATTGTTTCCTGAAGTTGTAAAAGGGAAAGTTCCTTAGTATTTGCTAGCACATTGAATACTGTGCACTGAGTCTTGAAAAAATAATTTATCCCTCTGGTCAGATCGAAAATAGTTTGAACACTCTCAGATATAAAGTTGAAGTGCTCTGCCTGTCTCATCCCAATCGGCCCCTTCCTGTCGTGTTGTATTGTCAGGTGCCGTCACAGTAGTGTTTGGTTGCTATGGTTACATCATGGTGAAAACACTATATCCTGTGGTACTACAGTTTAATGAGGTAGCCCTGCAAGGGGGATTGTCACATATCCTTCTTGAGAAGGAAACTGCCGATTTGTCATCTTATAACAGTCATAGATTGTTGGAAGCTCTAAGGCTTGTAATTGTGCGGTAAATATAGTGTCATGAGTTTAATGAAATTGAATTTTGAAAGGGCTCATTGAGTTGGTTCACAAAATTCCAGATATTTTGTCACATCTGTTGAGTGTATCTCATATGTTCATGGTAAATAATCAAACTAAGAGATTCTGACTGATCTGACACACGACTGAAGCAACAGAGATAGGGCAATTAAATATATTGTAATCACTGAAAATCTGTAAACAGACACTTTTGACCACACAGTACCTACAGTAGCACAGGCAATCCCTGTTCATAAAAATTATGATATCTCACATTTACAAGAAAAGTGGGGATAGATACATGACTGATGAGGCTATTTAAAAGTATTGGCATTAGACTGTTTACTTCAAATGTGTCACAAAATGAACAATACCAACTCCATGAGCCTCTTAAGACACCATTTTTCCATGTAGACTGTCTGATGATGCCAACTTTGCAGCGCCGTTTACCTGTCTTCACAAGTTCACACAGTCACTGCAACAAACTACTTTGCTTGAAAAGATCTTCTAGCCTTTGACACTTCCTGTAATAGTGTCATGGATCCAATCTTTACTGCTACCACTCTTCTGCTACCTCCACTTCCCCCTCCCTCACGCTTTATTGTTCGCCTATGTAGCACACATCGATTAATGCACGCTGTTAAATGTATGTTTATTTCTAAGGTGATCATTCACCTAACTTTTAAAGTTATCTCATGCTTGTTAGAAAGAATAGCAGTTGGATTTTTGCTTGTTAATGTCCATAATTACCGTTGATAAGTGTTGGGTTGTCTGCTTTTTCTGCTTTTTGTCTGATTTGGCTTCATGACCTCAAACTGCACTGCATTGCTGGCTTACCTGCTCCCACACAGTTATTCCACTTTATAAATTTTACCAGTTTGTCTATGTCGACCCTGGAATAAAAGCTTTTAAAGATGCTTTTCATTTTCTTTTTCAGACGATGATATCCGAAATGGACAAAGCACTGACACGCAAAACTACAATGACATCGATAACCTTCAGGAAAATCAGAACACGGCGAACAACAGGGAAAATTCAGTCAGCAATAACCGAGGCCTCCATGAAACCTTTAAATTCTACGATAACTGTTATGCTAGAGAACGCAATCAAGGTACAGTCTATTCTGTTACAGCCTCCCCTTGCCCATTTGTAATGTTCTGTAACGTTGTCAACGTTGAGTTCACTAGGATAGGCTGCTCCAGTGAACTGAAATAGCAGTGAAAACAATAGACTAAAATAGACACAAGACGCAAGAGTTACAATTTCTGTGTTCTAATTACTTCCCCTCTGATTTCATCAATCAGGTATATTTTACATGCAATTGGGAATCAAAGACAAATCAGTGGCAAAATGATGTTATCTGCAACAATACAGTGACGTCTTCAAATGATAATTGGAAAGGCACTCCGAGTCACAGCACCCTACAATAGCCAACAGTCAGCATTACTACCAAAACAACAGTCAGCACTACTCCCAAAACGATGTAAATCGGTTACAGTTTCTGCTCGCGTTACAGTTCCACATCTAATGTGTAATTGATTTCACTCACCTTCACTCATAAATCATTTGTTGTGTTGTTCAGTTGTAGCTGTTTACACGTTTCCCCCCTCCTTCTTGTTCTTTGACCCAATTTTGCAAATCCAGTCTTTTCCATACGAATCTGGCAATTTCTTCAGTGCACTTGAAAAATCTCAAACAAGTTGAAGAAAAATTGAATGAAAGAAGCATAAATTTGTCCTGCTCAATATCTGTCATCCATGAGTGTTATTTGTACATGTCCATGCCACAATACTCTCATGTGTTATGAGAACCCTCTGTTTTATAAATTTTATTTTTTGTTTTTTGTCTCAGTGCTTGTCTCAATGCTCATCCCATCAACTGTCTCTACATTTATCCTGCCCTTCCTAGGTCTGTTTACTGCCGACCAGAATTTGCAGACGAACGATCTTGGTTACAGCTCTGCTATTTTCACCCGTCAGAACCCAAATGGGGATAGGAGGGGCTACGAGTGCCCGGAAGAGAGGGATTACTACCCGTACTGGCACGGATCTCCATGGAAGGACATGGCTATCATGGTCGGCAACCTGTCTCAGTGCGAGTGAGTGGAAACAAAACCTGCTGGGGAGGGGAGGGGGGTGGCTAGCTCACATTTCTGGGTGAGAGCTGGCTGACTTTTAAAACATCAACATTGAGAAGATCAATTGATTTGATTTCCAGTTTCTAGCAATCTCTTGTTGTTGTTCAGTGAAGCAGCAAAGATGAAATGGGTGATTGTGTCATTGTCAGTTTCTACTGTATGATCTCTGCAAGATGAAGGTTTTCTGGCCCAGTTGGAGGATCAGTCCACAACAAGCTGTCTTAAAAGCCCTCCTTCCCTCCCCCCTCCCTTGTGGCTATCTGTACACCTTGAACTTGCTAGAAGTTCTTGCTAGAAATAATTTTCTGAGTATCTTTGTCTTTCAAATTCCCTGCAGTGTAGTTGATTACAATGCATGATGTCATTATATATTGTAGGAAATTACTCCTTAGTTGAATGGTAATTGCGTGTCAGAGCAGATTGCCAATTGTGTCAAGGTGATCATCTCCTTTGACCTTTAACCAAATGAGCATTATATGGTCACATTTCATGCATCATGTTCGACTTCATTTCGTTTTCCTGTCACAAGTGGGAATCCTGAACAGATTGTTTTGTTAGCAAATGTTGGTTCAACAGGTCACTGCATTTGTTGTGATTGAAATGGAGACTATGGAATGCCATCTGCTGTGAAACATGAACCAGCTGAGGATGTTGACACATTACATTGTAGGGAAAATTGCATGAGAATATCCTGTGAGTCAACCATGTCATTTTTCTTCTGTTTGATTTCCTTTTACTGCCAGGTACTACCAAACCGAGAGTTTCAATGTTCAAAGCAAGTATGAGTGTGTGGAGTACTTTGACAACAATGGCAACAACCCCCGCGCTTACTCGAGATGGAACAACGAAGCAGATTGTACGGAGAACGGCGGAGATTGGACCGAATTCCACAACTTTTTGGAGAAAGCCCCAGGTAGGTGTATTGCCTGCCCTTGTGACCTTTTTGTTTTCAATATAATTTATTTGAGCTACTGTTCCTGAAACCTGTGTTGATTGCCAAGATTTGTGTTGTTGGTCACAGAGAAAGTAAAACCATCCACCAGCACTTTTTTCATTTAGTCATCATTTCATACATAATGAGTGTAATTGTCTTCATTGTTCCTGCTATCTGCTGCCTTTATGCAACCATAGCTTGTCGGTCAGTAGGGCTTTGACAGAAGTGTGCTCATGTAACAGTCATTACAGAGATACAAAACCTCTTTAGGCTAAAGTTGGCTGAGCATACTCAGTGAAGAAAGTAATATACATGAATGCATTTTTACCAGATAGTCAGAAGGTTGATTGTTTAATGAAGAGAGCAGGCACTGCCATTGACTTTGCATTGTATGAAAGAGATCGTGTCTGGAAATGCCTGATCGGAGATTTTAAAGGGAGACCTCTCTTTGCATTTTCGATTGTAAAGCTTGAGAATTTTGGGTCTAATATGATTTAGAAATACTCATAGGAATAAATTCACACCTAAGGCTCAAAGATGACAGAAAAACATGTCTTCTGCCTGCTTTTTCTGTCCATTTGAACTTTTTCCAATCTTGTCTGCACATACGCACATCCTCAAGCTCAAAAGATAAACAAATACACTGTGGTAAGTACAATTCATGCCAAAAAAAAACAGTCAATGTTTGAAAACATTTAAATCCTCTTTCTTCAGACCAAATGCAAACATACAGATGGTTGCACTTGGTAATCTGTATTGTACTGCTTTAAACTCTCTTTTCATCTAAGTTATTTTCTGTCAAAGAGTATCAATCAATCATCATGATGCAACATGCATTTCAAATCTAGCAATGAGGAGGGACCTCATCTTTTGTGGTAAAACTGTTTAATCTTGGCTCATTTTTCAACAGAGCTGGCAACACAGGCTCAGTGCGAAAATCAAGACGGCGTCGACGGTGTGCGGTACATCTGGGGGCGTCCCTACAGAGAGCTTGAGGAGCAATGCCTGGTGGCCTTGGATCCCCCAGACTGCTTGGAGGCACCATGGAGCAGGGACAACCACCTGGGGAACACTCGTGGTGGTGACGCCAGCCGGTACACCTGGACCATTCCCATGTTCCCAGCCAACAATGTGATGAGATGCGCTATGAGACTGAGGTAATCTCACTGACAGCTTTTGAAAAAGTAAAAGGAAGGTGACATTTTGAGTAATGTTGAGTGATGAATAACTGAAGAACAGTGTATTCAGGCGTAGAGTTGATTGGAACGATAATATTTCTTCCTATGTGTTTTAACAGTGGCATAGCCTGCATCCATTCCAACAGGTCTTTTGATGTGTTTCGAGGTGAAACATATCTATGTGAAGTACTTGGGGTGTAGGTTTCTACTTTGTTCAATATAAACACAACCATAATCAATGGCAGCATGAGAACTGACAAGGTAATTTTACAAAGTTGGTGGATTGGGAGAGGCAGAGATATCAGGTGTAGCGATCTGTACAATCACAGACCAGTGTTTTCCACCTCTAGAATTAAACAAGAATACTGAGAATTATGCTTTTGTGAAAGGCTCAAGTGGTATCATCTTTTCTTATTAGAATGCTCGTCATCAGCTGATTTGAAGTGTATCCACGAGATTTCGCCTCCTCTCTTTTCTCAGGTACAACATTTCCACAGATGACTATGACCCAATGAACACAGATGCCAGCCAAAACCAAGATGTGTGAGTATTTTGACCATCAACGTTTTTTGCGTCATTCTAATCGTGTAACACATTCATTCCTCAAGTCGTCTCAGAAAAACTGACACTAACTCCACCCCCATGGAAGCTCAAAGCTGCAAAAGCATCGTGTAAAAAGTTGCCCGCATAATTTCTTCGTCTGGAACATATTTTATCAAATTCTGCGGGCATACTCTTTGGGTAAGGGACAAAAGGTGACAAAGACAGAGGTTTGTTTTGGTGAATAGCTGATGTCCACTATGATGTTTTGGCTGTTTAGAAGGGCAAAGAGGGACAGGTTTAACAGTCACAGTACAATGAACCAGTCCTGCTAACAATCACTGAAACTGTGCTGCACACAATGTAGGATGGTTCTTCATCCAATTGGAGAGAGTTAACTATAAAGTAACACAAATGACCTTCCATCAAAATATGATTTCTTTGGATCATATTTTAGAACATTTTTTGATAATTATGATGCAGTCATACATTGCTGCATCATGTATTACTGCGCAAAGGGAAATGAGGTGTTTGTTTCACCAAAAAGAAAATGGTGTTTTTGTAACCTACATTATTGGACACAGAATGATAATTTATTCAAAGGAAGGAGGGATGGTAACAACCTTTTCAGAAATAAGTGTCTCAAAGAAAGTCAGTTAGTTGTTGCTCGAGAATAATTTGTTCACTTAAACTGTCAAAACTTCAAATGATGCATCTTCTGCCATTCATGCATGTTATTTATTATTGTATTATTATTATGCAAGCTATTTTCTTTTTATGACATGTTGATGTATTTAAAAGCTTTACTATCCTTTGAAGTTTGCGACAAACTGGCTGACCGATTATGCTTTAGTTTCATTCAGTGAGGATTTCACTGAACCCTTTGGTCATAAATAAAGATGGAATCCCTAAACATCTGAAAATGTTGAGACAAATTATTTTGTGAGAGCATTTTGGAATAGAGGATTGAAGAACTGATGAAAATGTGTTTTTGTGCCACTCTAAACAAAATTATTTTTTCCACACAGAGAAACAGGTCAGCAGTCCCCAGTTCAACAGAATCCCTATGTCGACATCGGTGCTGACAACGTACCTCTTCGTTTGGCCATCAACACAGCTCAGTATGGTCGCACATTCCAGGACAGGTCGCATGCATTCTTGTTGATGCCAAGACCTAATGGTATGCAATTTGGTCTATTCCATTTGTTGTTTTTTTTTAAAGTGTTTGAGTTCCACACTATGTTGTCATGTTGTAGAGTAATGACATATTAAAGCATATTAGAGTTTTCAAGATGTGGTAATTCTTTGGGGTTTTTTTTGTTTTTCAATAAAATTTTGTGATTTAATTCTCAACTTGCAACCTTGTATGAAAGGTGACTCTTTTCTTACTTATTTCAGCATTTGAAAAAAAAAATCACATTTTTTTTTCACTTTTAAGAAACAAAACATGTAACAACTGGAGGTGGTTGATATTACAGTAATACGTACTCTCTTTGAGCCTGACACCAAGAGATAACTTTTGAATTTTGAGCATTACCGGTACTTACAATTTTTAATAGCAATAAGGAAGGGAAAACAAAGAAATTACTTAAAGTCTTGGCCAGGGAATCATTGACACAGTTACTCTCTTCTATACAGGAATCGAGGACAAGCAGATTTACAACCTCAATGTCAGAGGAAAAAGAGGTAACATCGTCCAAGTTTATCCTGCAGTGGAATACGATTTTATCCCCAACGACCTGGAGATAGAGGAGGGCAGTTTGGTGCACATGCAGTGGACAGGTAAGACTGCAGTATAATTCGACTGTACCAAACTCAACTTTCTGAACAGTAGTTTTTAGATGCAAAAAGTTCAGTGGTGTGGCTCAACTCCATTTTTCATGACCACAAGCAGTGTTGTCATGTCCGTAAAAAAACTTGTCTGTGACGGTAGTGTGACTGACTGGAGTATTCAATTTTTTTTATTGCAAATTACTGTAAAACAACAAATGTCCCAACAAATCTCTGTTTCCGAAAGCAATGTTTTCAATGATTCATTTCTGTCCAATTTGTGAAAGAATTTTGAGTGGACTTTTGAGAAAAGGGGGATCGTAGTTTGCTTCAGTGTGATTCATCTGAATCTATGCCACAAGGAAAAGGATTAAATTTTAGAAAACTTGCAAATTTTAGTTCTCACTTTTCTTTGTTCAGGGTCCAACACTCACAACAACAATGCCCCCGGAGGAGATGGCCAAACAGGTGATGCTGGAGAAGGAAGAGGAGGTATGTTAGTGAGATAGTTAACCCCCATCTTTCCACACACCCTAGAACCCTCTACTTGCCCCTCCCCATCATCCCTTCATCAATCGATTGTCCAGCACCTCGCAAAATTGTGTGAAGACTTTACAAAGAAACAGTCTACCTGAAATACATTTGGGTTGTAAGATGTTTTCAGTAATTAATGACTTCGTTGTGAATCAAAGCTTGATCAATGGTTACAGCGTAATGTATCTTTCATAGCACAAGATTGACATGTGGAAGCGTCATAGTCATCAGCTGTACTTCACTTCCATCTCTTTCAACTCCACAGGCACCGATCGTAACAACATTGTGCAGACACGGGACGCAATAGAGAACTACCCTCTGCCATTTGAAGAAGCAACATTGTTCACCAATGCTAGAATCGTATGGACTCCAGAAGATTATGAGGGCGCCAGTGCAGAGGATCTGGCCATCAACATGGCTACTTCTGGTTACTATCAGTAAGTGTAAAATTCTTAGTTAATTGCAACATAGTTTTAAGGGATTAGCTTGCGTTGCATTGTAAATATTTTTTATTTTGCAGCTGCAATTATACATGGTACAACATCAAACAGTAGAACACCGGTAGCTTCCTTCACAAAAATAACCACTCGGTGTCACATTTCACGCTAATCACCGCCTCTGGTTTTACTCTTCCACAGTTGCAAAGAAGCAGCGACTTGTGGCCGCAATTCAGTGCAGAACAAGAACCAAGTAAACAACCTCCTTGACAACGCCCCTGCCTCCCACCTCGGTGCTTTGATTGAACCAGCAGCAGGGGAATACCACTACATGTGCACGAGGAACAACAATTTCTCCAACAGAAGTGAGAAGGGCAAGATGATGGTTGTACAAAAGTAAAAACAAACAAAAAATTATTTGTACTTTGAAAAACATCCACCTGTTGTGTATATTTATGTCATGGATGTTCCTCATCTCTCATGAGAGAGTACTGAACCAACCTGGGAGAGTATGCTTTTCTGTACTCTACTGTAGTGCAAGGGAACAGATCCGAATACCTTCTGCCAGAGCATTATTTTGTAATTTCTTTGAAATGAAAGGTACAGAGCACTCTCTTGTATCATTTATGCTTCAATGGGTTGGGTTTGAATCTTTCACACCCGTACACAGTGCAAGATATTCAGGACTAATCAGGATGTAATTTTTTTCTCTCGAAAATGGTAGCCCACGTCAGAGACCACCCGAAATGTCACAATTTCTATCTTTGTCCTTCTGAACGTGAACACAGATTAGCTGAAGTCTTCCAAGTTTTTCGGCAGTAGATCGTCCACTTGAACTAGAGTTCTTGCAATGTGTACCACATGCTTTTGGCAAACATTCTTTTGATTGGACTTGTATCCCAATTTTTGTGTGGAAGGCGAACCTCCTCTGGAGTGGTCCTCATTTGTCTTTTTCTCAGCCATTTCATTTGATTGAGAGGAAAGAAGCTTTACAGTATGCACCAGTCCATATGATTATGACTGCCATTCTTGAAATCAACATATTTCAATAATTGCAGGCAGGGTGTTTTCTTTAAAGTTTTGTATAAAACAAAGTGCTGGCCTTACGTTTTGAAATTTGTGAGGACTTAGGTATCAGATTCTTCTGATGTTTATTCTGTTAGTGGGTGTCTCCTCCTACTCTTTACTAGTAAGTCATTGATAGAATTGTTGCCATACAAGTAGCAAGCTTTGCAATTTGAGACTTTGGGTGTTTTAAATATCTTTCTGTTTAACTAACCAATGAGCTTTCGGTGAACAACTTTGATCATGTAAATAAGACAAAGGAATCTATTGTCTTCTCTATTTCCTTGTAATAATTTTATTTTTTTAAGAATGTAAAATCTTTCTTATGTATAGATATCATAGTAACAAATTTCTTATTACCCACCTGGTCTATTCAGATATTGTTCAGTTTTTGCATGTGATGCTGTTAAAAGGGTATGGGATTACATTTGTGGCTCACTGCTGGTATAGTACATGTAATAACAGTATTTACCTTCAGGAAAGTATTTATCTCAGAGTCATCAGGTAATGTCAGTAAAAGAGGTGGTGCATTGCTCATGCTGTGTTTCACTTTCACTAGTTTAGAATAATTTCACAAGATCTTTCCTTCTATCGTTTTACATCTTTGACTTGCACAAAACATCAAGACCAGAAATTTATTTCTATTTATGTACAAACGGGTTTCTTTCCTTTCGTCAGGTATTTTGGAGAGAAAGTTTGTTGGTTATCTTTCAAGCATGATGCATAAATCATGCCATTGTAACTCAAATCTTTTGTACTTTGTATAATTTTTGCATTTAACATTTTGATGCTGTAAGAAAAATGCTGTTCAATAAAGATTTCTGTCTGCTGGAACAGACCGACAAACATTCACTGCAAATGTGAAATGAGTTTGTCTTGTGAGTATTGTGTTCAGTTTTACTTTCATGTTTCCAGGATGTTTTTTCCTTGTATTCTTTTTTAGTTCATACCAGCCAGCTGGTGTGAGCTGTTGTAATGGTGCGGCATCTGTCTGTCTGTCTGTCTATCTATCTATCTAATCTATCTGTTCACAATTGTTCAAAATGCTTCTCCTCCGTCATGCTTTCATGGATTTGCATGAAACTTGGACACAATGTTCCATAGGTGGTAGACCATTTAGGGTGTTCAGGAACTTTTGGTCCAAGGTCCCATGTGGGCCCTTTGGCCCATTTTATGAAATTCTACAAAATGCTTCGCCTCCTACAGATTATATTGTACAATGCTGATGGTTTGTCACAATGATGCTCAGTTATTGGTCTCTTCAGGGTGTTCAGGAATTGGTAGTCCAAGACCCCATGTGGGCCCAGTATGTGAAATTCTGTTTGAAATGTTGCTTCTCACACATGCATCCATGGATTTACACTTAACTTGGACACAATCATCCATAGGTGGTAGTTTATGAGGGGTGTACAAAGAAGTTTCAGTCTAAGGTCCCATGTGGACCCTATGGTCCATTTTAGGAAATTCTACTAAGTTGTTCTTCTCATGTATTCTCTTGTGCAATGTTGATGGTTTGTCATAATGATACTCTGCTAGTGGTTATCTTAGGATGTTCATGAATTTGTAGTCTATGGTTCCATGAGGACTGTATGGCCCATTTTATGGAATTCTGCAAATTGCTTCTCCTTCTCCCATTAAAGTGTCCCTTTAACTGTCATATGCATCTCAAATTCCTGTCATGCATGAATGATAATTGAGTAATTGGACAATGTCAGTTGGTATGCTAACTGAAACTCTGTATTGCCCTAAGGTATGTTGACCAGTATATGGACTTAAAGGGGCACTTTGAGTTGTTTCATGAACTTCAGTTACTCTTCACAAACATATCACTTTTGTGTCAAGTTTCTAGTGACTGATCAATGTTCAACGAAGAGGGCCCCATTATGAGTCACATGTAAATGACCACTAATGAGTGAGTAGCTAATGATTTCAATTGGTTTTAGAAAACTTGTGACCATTCACTTTTCCACATTAGTACCAATTCATACACCCACTGCCAGTACAAACCAATAAGAAAAATTAGTAAAAATTGACAGGTTTCCTAATTATTGGATGTGAATAGTGATGCGGATTATAAGCATTATCATTTGGTAGTACCCATTAAAATTTTTACAACTTTAATTTATTGACATAGATCAAACTTCTGCACTGTTGGAGCACGGCAGTTTATGAAATTCTGAAAATTGTGCAGTCCTACAGATTCTCTTGTACAATGTTGATGATTTGGAATAATGATACTCAGTAGTACCTATGATTTGACATAATGATACGTAAATAGTACCTTCAGGATGTTGAGGTATGAGTCTCTGCACCAATGGTGCTCTAGTTTTTTTTTTTTCCCTCCTAAATCCTGGTGCTGCCATTGTCCATACTTGATTTTAGATCTTTTCCCTCTACCAAAAATAGTAGCAATCATCTGCCTTTACTATGACCAACAAAAAATGTCCCAGAGAGTATGGCAGTGCATATTTTGTTATTGATGAGACTCCTGTGCCATAGCTGTTGCTGTTCTTCTTACAGTGAATTTTCAAATCTTTAAAGGGACTATGCTTTCACCCCAAGGGTAAAGGAGAATTAGAGGTCAGAAGGTGAGAATTAGCTGAATCTTACAAAATCTCCTCTTTTATACATTACAAGTATCTTTCAGGACATTTCAAACTAACGCATATGCACTACATGTACATAAATATAAATTTAACAAATAAGTTAAATAACAAATAACAATAATTTACCAATCCAGTAACATAAATTTTGTCACTTGGTTTAAAGACCCATCCATGAATTAAGAGAGGGGACTGTAATTGGGATGACTGCATTTTCTCCCTATTGTTAAGCAGAAACTGATCGATTGGGCTGACCTTGTTTTTGCTATTTATTCTCAGTCTCATCTTCCTTATTGAGATTAGGTCAAAGAATACCTTGACAATATTCATAAAGACCACAGGACAACATGTATACCAATTTTGAAATTGAAACACCTTATCCTTCAAGAAAGAGCATGCCTACACTAAGCTCTTTTAATCACTGTGTGTACTAAGCAGCTCTACCTCTGGTGACCTAAAGTGAAATTTGACCTCCACGAAAATCAATGGGAATCATATGCTCCCTATGATCAACCTACAAACTAAGTATGAGATTACTCAACATCATGCTTTTTGGGATAGTGTGTATACAAGCTTTTCTTATTTTGACCTCTGATGACCTCAAATGACATTTGGCCTCCACCAAAAAGGATAGGGATCATCTACTTGATATGACCAACACACACACCAAGTGAGAGATTAGTCAAGATTATCATTCTTGAAATATCAGGTTTACAATGTTTTCAGTTTGACCTCTGATGACTTCATATGACCTTTGAACTTTACCAAAAACAATAGGGCCTAGGGATCATCTGCTCACTATGACCAACCCACACACTAAGTATGACATTAGTCAAGATTATCCTTCTTGAGATATTGTGTTTACAAAGGTTTCACATTTTGCTCTCTGTTGACCTCAAACGATCTTTTCCCTCTACCAAAAATAGTAGCAAATCATCTGCCTTTACTATGACCAACCCACACACCACGTACAACATTATTCAAGGCTATGCTTCTTGAGATATTTTGTTTATATAGTGTTAAATACAAGGGTTCACAAGTTGACCTCTGGTGACCTCAAATGACCTTTGAGCTCCACTAAAACAACAGGGATCACCTACTCAGTATGATCAACCCACTCACCAAGTATGAAATTACAAAATTAGTCAAGGTTACCCTTCTTGAAATATCATGTCTACAAGCAAGGCATCACACACACACACACACACAACATCACCATCACATAGATTCCTTTTGCCTTCGGCAAGGAATCAAAAAGGTTTGTCTGGTATATGAGAGAATGACTTCATGGGAATTGGGAAAGACAGGATTTTTTTTTTGCTTACTCCCTCCTCCTTGTACACAAATGGTTAGTTCCTTGACAAATGGCATTTTCTCTTTTTTTCAGTTGTGGAGACCATACACTAACATTTCCATTTACTGTAGTTACAAGCAATTGAGCAATAATTATGAGACAATAAAAAACAAAGCAAACAATAGAGCATTGAACTATCAAAAAAGAATATACTGGTGCCTATCATACATCCTACACAGTGTTAATTCACAGTCTGAGTTTCACTTAATCTTCAACAAATATGACCATGCAGTTCAAGTCAATTGAAATTAACAACTTCATAAATTTATGAGTTAAACAATGTCAAGAATAGCATGAAACATATTTCAACATTTGCATTATGTACTTCTTCACATTACATAACTAGTGGTTGTCACACTGCATGAAGTGATTATTCATTCCCAAACCAGGCTCAGTTTGGGGTTCACAATGAATATTTAAAACATAGTTTAAAAAAAATTACAAGTGAGGTGCAGTGATTAAAAAGAATTGAACATAATACTGCAACTTGACAACCATGTGGCAACAATACTACACATACAGTAATACTGTACTGCTTCCATGTACTGTACACCTAGACAGAATTTCATGGAGTTATGGGATGCTATGAACCCATGGAGAAGTGTAGGCATAGTCCACACATTGGATATGATTGAAATTTCTAAGAGAAAGGTACTTAAAAGCATGCCATTTGGGTAATCAAATCAGTCATATTGTAACCAAATTCATACTTAGAACACCTGAATAAATGTACAAACTGGCAAAGACTTTGAATTGCTAGCAGCACACTGCAAGTTTCTTAGTGAAACAACCTGGATAGTGAAGTGCAAACATTTATGGATCATCATTGGTATAGCAGGACATATTGAACTGTCAAAGAATAACATTTTCCACACTCATTGTACTTTTGGAAATAAAAGATTATTCCTTAAGAACAAAAGTTTGTGATAAACTGATTCCAGTTTGTGCCTTTTAGGGACATTGCTTCTATATATGACACATACACCACATTTAAAAGATGGAGATGTTTACACCATCACAATCTGAAATCTCTTCATAGAAACATCAAACACTCAAGCAGGTAGTACTGTACTTTATCTGGTATGGCATACTCAAACTGCTTTGTAAAAATCAAACCAGTCTATCAGGAGTTGCTCTATCAAAAAAAGGAAATTTTAAAGACTTCATCACTACAGAAAATTACTGTATTTGTTCAAAATGTGGAAGCTACATTATTAATGAATTGACAGTTCATTAGCCTATAATGGCAGACACAAGTCAAGTGCTTGGGTACCTCATAACTGTATGTGCCATAATTCTGTGTTTTGTGCATTCAGACGCAAAGATTTTGGAATGGAAATTTGTTGTTCTGTAGCATACAAAAATTGGGTGCTTGTCATATTTTTCGCACACATACATGAAATGCAGATTGTGTTTTATGTTGCACACTTCTTTAGACTGGAGTTACGTATGCCCTTAGGCCCTACGTTTCAGTGTTAAACTATTTCTCAAGATCAGCAGTCAGAGAATAATGGCACAGACAGAGCAATATACCTAACAGCAAACACTGTCAGCCACGTTACAATGCAACAGATGAAAGAACAATATTGGAGACTTCTAGCCTTATATTCATCATTAAGCACTCTGGAACAGTTTTCTTCCAAATTTCTTGAAGGTTAGAAAACCAGTTACTAACTAACGATCTGCATCTATTTTCCAAATTTGATGGCACACTAAAGGAATAAATGATATGTTCCTTAATGGCCAGGTCTGAACAAGAGCCTCCTTTCAGCTCTAATTCCTTAAGATCAGTTGCAATGCAAGTTACTTTGTAAACATTTAATGGGACACAACTAAGGCAATTGTTTCCATCAGATGTGTCTAGCCAGTAAATGACTGGGTAACCAATGAGTAGACCAAATAAGGAAGGTATGCACCACTCTGTGCAAGTTTCTACAGTAGAATCTGCTTCAGTAGTAAATCCCTTCATCAGTAACTTCTTTGCTACTGACTCTAGCATCTCTTTCACGTCCATGTAAACATTATCAGTGGCAAATTTTGGCATGGGCAAGGAAAATGATGCATCTGTTATAAGAACAGCATCGCCCAAACAAGGTTCTAAAACTGAAAGTCTTTTGAAAAGTTTTACGACCACCTCAACATTTAAGATGAAAACGTCGCCAGCAACTTGGTAAATACCGAAACAGTTTCGAAAGTTTTTCAGAAGTGTGCACACTGTATGGGCATCGTTCTGGCACCGACAAGTGCAATGACAAATGCGACTGTGAATGATAGTAACAACAGCTTCGCAGAGTGGTAGCAACTTTGATGGTGTTGATAAGGAAGTGTAATCAAACAAAAATCCAGGCTTTACGCCTAAAATAACGCAAGAAATATCGTAAAAAATTTCTTTGGAAGACCTCCCGAGTTTTCTCCCGAGCTTCGACTTTACCAATTCATGAAAGTCCAGGGAGTCAGTACAATTTAAAGTCTTGCAACTGTGTGAACAGACAGACTGTGGCCTTCGCATGGAGGCGGCCATTTTTGAAAGAAAAATAGATAAGCGCCCTCACCTAGTCGTTGCACAGGAATCATGTTGACGATGCCTGTGACTGGAACCTGATTTAACAATAGAAGTTTATGGTAGTAACAAAGCAAAACAACTTAGCAACGCTGTTCAGTGTTTATAAGTGATTAAGAACGAATTAAATGAATATTATATATGAAATTATTTTCCTAATCTACCTTGAAGACTATTTAATCTCAATTAACATTCCACTTGTGAGGATTAAGCCCATATCAATCTTTTATTTTGCCACAATGATTTTTGTTTTCCTAAATGGCAATGAAGAGACGGGACCAAAGGGATGGGGCACGCGTGGGGGAAATTACTCAGTCACAACCCTCCCCCCTCCCCAGTTTCTCCTCCCGTGCTCAGTTGAAGTATAGTGGGCCAGACACTATACAACGTGTGCCTTTATTCCCCTTGTGTAGACCCTACATATATTGCATTCAGTTCTGTTTTGAGAAATTGATCGTCACTTTTCAGCCAGAGATTTCCTAGAATCACACACGGAGCTTGAGCTAGCAGTGTGATAAATGGATGAGGAAAAGTGGCCAATGTACAGAAAGGTACATGTCAGTCAGTCAGTCAGTCAGTCAGTCAGTCAGTCAGTCAGTCAGTCAGTCAGTCAGTCAGTCATTTTTACCGTGTGGAGTAGGTTCTCACATGAAGAATATATGATTGACACCTTTTCATTTTTTTTTTTTTTGAGTTCACTAGACTTTGAGCGGGTAGTGTAATCTATTGGAAGAGAGACAGAAAAAACTCAAATGTTTCGATCCATCATCATACAAGAATGATAGGTTCTACTAGAGGTTACATAGGCCTATAAGTTATAATGTACCAGCAGTTCCCGGTAAGCGAGAATAAACATCAATATCTATGAAATTTAGCTCACTGGTTGAAGTGTGTATTAAGTGATCTTGCCGCTTAATGAATGGAAGGAGTGGACGGAGTTGAAAGGCTGCATATCGAAACGTTCAAGTGTTTTCATAAACCTCACAAACTGTACGTGTTGTTATGTATGTGGGCGCACTGGATTTTCGTTTTATGTAATAGTCGGGAGTTGTCTTTTAAGATCTTAATAAAATGGATGTATTAGCCCATAGTCATACTATACTATTACATACCCATTGAGTAGTTTTGATTGGGCCCACCCCTTGCTTTTCATCAATTTATGAGATTGATTCCTTAAAGAGAAAAAGTGATTTTTATCCCAAATTTAATTTAGAGCATCCATACTGGTGGTCACAAATATATTTACATAACTTAACACGTTGCTGTGAGCTACATGATGTCATAAACGTAGCTTCTAGGAGGAGAACTGGTCTTACTAGGTGTTAAAGTTTTGTCCTCAGTAAGCAGCGTGGGTGTAGGCCTGGCGTGGTTTATTTTTGGGGAAAATCCCGCCATCTATGAAGTCACACAATTTTGAAATGTTTAAACTTCATGTCTTTCGAATGAAAATTGGCATTTCATAAGGTTTTTAGACATGTAAAATTTATTTTTGAAAATCAATGTTTCCCTTAGTTTCCTGAAATTATTATGGTAAGTCTTGCATTTTGTACATCACATTCTGCATTCTTCTTTCTGGAATCTTTTGTGAATACATAAAGTGAATGATTTTTGCTGCCATTTACCAAAAGGTTTGAAGTTTTAAAGTAACTTTATGATAATGAAAAACTTTTTTTTGCGGCAGTGGGTTTCATATTCAAGCATTCAAGCTTAGAAGCCAGACTCACATGGAACTGAAGTGCCAGAATTTGAGGAAGGGGAGGGATAGGATCCATGGACTATTCATATTTTTCTATGAATCCCCCAAATCAGTGTTGACGATTTCCAGTTCTGGACTCTGGTTTTTATTCAGCGCATCATTTTACCTCCTGAGCCAGGTTCATTTTTTCATTGGCTAATTCTTTTCTCCGTCAGTTTCTCCAGACCGAGACAATGCAGGTGAAGTGACATTTATCAAGAAGGAATTCACTCCCCCCCCCCCCCTTCGTCAATCCCCTTCCACTCAACCCCGTCCTCGGGCCCTTCCACTAGATCTTTGCCCAGTCAAAGTATTTTGGATCCTCTTATTTATTTGCCTTAATGGCCGCCCATAATCTAACACATGAATCTGATATTGAATTTGGTGGTGAATGAACGTTGTTAAGAGTAGTTTTCGCAGCGGTACGAAAGGTGTTCTCCATTTGAATTTTCAGTTGTGAAGCCCAGGTACGGTGCGCATGTTTCTAGTTCTACAAGTTGTAGTACAACTTACAAGTACTTGTGAAGCATTCTGCGGATGAGTTTCCCAATGGTTTAAAATTGAAAGTTTGCAATATTCTGAATGGACAAGTTTAATTAATGGAAGACACCAACGAGCCTGGACAAATATTCCGTTGTCTAAGTTTTTCAATTGAATTTCTTGTTTTCCTCATGACACTTAATATTGTGGCAATCCTTTACTACATTGAAGAAGCTGACTAACGTGAGCTCATATTGGGATTTGAGGTAGCCTAGCCTATCTCAAGACAAGTCTAATTTTGAATGTAAGCTAGCGTTACTCTATCACTATCAGGCACTTTTGCAAAATACCATTACCATGCAACAGTTACTTTCACCGTGGAGCTGTCTACGAACTTAATGGTCTTTGGCATTGCACTAGTTAGTACACTGTACAGTAGCCTAGGGGTAGTAAGTTACACTTACAGTACTGACCAGTGTGGTGGAAAGTCATCTGTCTCCAAATTCCCATTACAAAAATGGATGGAAAGTCTACCACCCTTGGAGGTGAACAAGCTGGACTACTTTGTAGAAATTCCCCTTCATCATGCACAGAATGTTTTCTCAAAAAGGTGGCAATATCACCTGACTTTGCTAAGTTCCTCTGAGGTAGACCAGCTGGACTTACAGCAGTGTTATTCTTTTAAGAAATGTCCTCTCGGTCAAACTGTAGGGCCATTCCATTTGAAATCAACAAATTTTTATGATGTTTTGGGAGGTCACCTCTTGGATTTTGCTGATTTTGACTCATTTCTAGCAAGAGGAAACGTGAAAGTGTAGTGAAAAAGCACTTAACTTTGAGGCGTTCAATTTCTAAATGTTAATTTCTTTTTCACTGAAGGTAGCTCATGTGTAGTTCTGAAACTTCAAATCATCTGATGACATCATCATTTTGGTCCCAATGTCAAGGTCACTGTTTTCGAGAATTAAGTGAAATGACTTTTCCCACCAAATTATCTGAACCAAAGTAGAGAAAATAGCTTTCTATTTATGATTCAAAGCAACCTGCATATGGTCATGCAATACTGTACCATGAAAATTTGACATCTCCAGTGTACCCACATTTTTGGAAGGACTTTGCCCAACATGGCCCAGCAAAAGCACACCTTTGAAAAATTGGATCAAGAGCTTTATCATCTTTATTTCTGTGCAGTACGTCCCTTCTTAATTTTGATCTTATTTTTGAAATCCGCGTCCAAAACTAGGTTTAGAGGGTGAGTTTCAGGTTTTTGCTAGCTTTCACAAAAAAGTTAGCAGCTCCAAAAATTGAACCCCAGAACATCGATGTTCACAAGATCACAAAATTGGGCGTGGCACCCAAACTTTGAATTGCCATAACTCCAAAAGTACCACCAACTACACTGAAATTTTGGATTTCCTCCTCAGTCTCATTCTGCTTCAAATGTGCCAAAACTTAGCCAAATCCAAGAGGTGACCAGCCAAGCCATCTATTGATTTCATGTGGAGTGACCCTATGAAGTCCAACATTTCATTGGGGGTATGCTCTGTACATGTGTGTGGTATTCTGCAATTATGCACTCTTTCACTTCCTATTCCTACTGTATCTAGTTCATTCTGACCTATTTGAGTGTGACTTTAAGGAAATCTTGAATAGGAGAGATTTTTTTCAATTCAGGAACTTCAAACCCCAGTACCCCACACCAGTATCTTGTTCATAATTTGAAGACTGCTTTGATCAAGGAAGATTTCCATTTGCCTCAAGTTTACACAAATATGAAACACTGGAAAATTCCTTCCAAAAGTCCTTGTATATGTTACTATGTGAAATTGAAGTGCATATTACTTAACGTTGAAATGTGATGCCGGTGAGGGGTCGGATTCATGTTTTTTTTTGTTTTTTTTTAGATTTGAGTCAAAGATGTTGTAAAACCAAACATTGCAATGTTTCTTTCATTTCACTCAAGATTGTAAGGAAATTGGATCTGAAAGAAGTTGCACTGCTGTGAAACATATATTTCTTAAAAACTGACAAACAGAACATGATATTGAAATACAGTTTTACAGTACCAATAAAGAGGGAAAAGTTTCCATAACTTTATTGCATTTTGAGTATTTGAGTAGTCGTTTAGAGTTCCATTGAACAGTGTCTCTCAGCAACCAAATTTTACTCTTCACATTGCTCATAGAATTACAGTATCTCTTCATTTTTCAGGCCTGCCATGTTGACAACATCTTCTGAGACAATGTCTTCTCCAAGTGGCGATGGTGCTATGCATATTGGCAAAGCGACGACTGACAACACCAAGCGAACCCTCAGAAGACAAATGGTGAACAGGTCTGCCAGCAGAGCGCTACGATGGGGGATTCTCAACCTGGTTCTTGCCTTATTTTGTATATTTGAACTGTAAGTTCATGTGGAGCAACTTTTTACCCTTAAAACCTAATTTTTCATTGGGATTCTTATTTCATGCTGTTCTGTTATGTCTATGCACTTTTCAACACAGTGCAGACAGGAACTATCAAAAATTAAGACATTCATGCACATTTTGCCAACTAACGAATGTTGATTACTGAATTATTAAGGTACTGTTTATGATTGATCCTCCAGCAAATGTCAGCCTGACTATATATTTTATTTACATGAGTCACATGCAACCACTGTTTTGAAATCAACTAATTACTGGGATGATACTATTTGTGAGCAACACTGAAAAGATTCCTTCACAAATAGTCCACCTGCATATCAAGTTGGTGTTCAGTACACTAGTGTGCATGCAGCAAAATGGAAGAACAACCAGCATTAAGTTAGAACTTCAGGAGTTGGTCAAGGCTTTTCAATGACCTGAACTTTTATAAAGTCTCAGTTTGCTTAACTCTTTGTGATTTTATAATGGAAAGGAGCCTCCACAAAGGGAAAGCAGACAGTTGTACAGTTGCCATTTCAAATATAGGAATTGGCTTAATCAGCTGATAGTGTCTATAGATACGTATATTTTGCACTCAGTTCATGAAATCACCATGACCTTAAACACTGCAGCATGTCACACACACTATTCCTGCCTACTTCCCAACAACTTCCAGGTCTTTTGCATCTTCCATATCTTTGCTCGGCTGGGAACATCCCATCTTTTGGTATGTACTCTGTGCTTTGGCTGTGGTCTTCAGCATCAATTTTGTGGTTGACTTTGGACGGTTCCTAATTCCAACTATTCAAGGCCTGAGATATCCAGTGGAACTGTCCGCTTATGAAAGAGACCTCTTAGGTGTTAAAGATAACGGTAAGTAGCACTCCACCTCAACACTACGTCTCTAGAATTGTCCTTCGGGTTTTCCGCAGGTAACGAAAATGATTTCGTTCACATAATTTATCACTTGATTGCTTTTGGAAGTTATCAATGTCCTCTATGATGTTTGACATCTCTACCTGAAGTGGATAGTTAGGCTGATTATAGCTGCTTCCTGGACTATACTAAGAGTTATCGACAAGCATCATTGGAGCGATTTACCCAACTTCAGTTTTTATTTCAAGCCTGTCTCTCGTCTATCGTGGCTATGTTGAATTTGCCATGCAAATTCAAATTTCTAGTTACCATGGAATTCATGTCAACTGAGACTTCCATTATCAGTTTTGGTCATGATTACTTGAAGAGCGATTGGTAGGAGAAAGATGGACAATAGATAGGAGAAAGACCTACATTTTGTTGCAGCTTTCTCCTAGATTAGCTAAAAAGATGAATCATGTGAAGATTATGAGAAAAAGCTGACTTAAAGGAAGTCAGTGGAATACGTAGTTTTAATTCAAATTTTCAGTTGAATGTCATGTTCTGCTCATGAATTTTAGAAGTGGGTTTTCAAAGAAGAAATCAGTTACAGTACCTGAATTTCTTTCAATCAATTGTGACTGCCCATTTCAGCATATCAGCAGTTAATGTAGAAATGTATTGCTTACAAATGCTCACAATTTTTAAAAGCAGATTAGATTTCAAGTGGTGCAAATTCTGTTAAGCAATTTTTTGAGTGATGCCTAGTACAGTAGGTCCTTGAAACTTTGGCAAATGTGAATAGCTGAATACTGTAGCTTTGAAAGTTGAAAAAACAAATTTATATCCTAATGAAGAAAGTCAATATCGCAGTAAAATGTACCTAGTCAAGTGATGACAAATTGTCAACTTGTCAGATTGTCTCAATTTTGAAATTGCGACAAATTTTGAGCACAGTTACCCCTAATTTCTATATCATGCACTGGGATTGTGACTAACTGTGGGTCCTTCTATAAAGTAAAACTGCCTTCAAATCTCTTTGTCTTTCCTAACAAGTCGTGGAATCTTGACAAGACGTCTGTGTGTGACATGTGGTACATTTTATGTAGATTACATGTCCTAAATGTACATAGTAACATTGGCTAAATTACAGAGTCTACATCTTGGTGTACATGCAGTATATGCAGTTGTACTTTTGTGATTAGCAGTGTATGGCCCCATCTGCAATCCATTTCAGTTTTAAGCATCGAATAGAGGAACACCATGTTGTTTGTTAGTAGTGATGACATATCTCAAGTCACTCTCTGTGTGTTATCATAACGTTTGTACTGGTAAATGTTTCTTTTTGGAAATTTGGAGAAAAAAAAATTTGGGGAAAAAAAAAACCATACAGTTGACATAATCTTTGAACTACAGTACAGTACTAGAGATTCACCAAAATAGGAATGTCAAACAGAAATGATTTGCAAGCAGCCCTATATCTGGCCTGTGACATCAGCAATCATTTAGTAATTTGCTATCACAATGTTGTAAATTGTAATCAAATGCATTTCTCTTCGAAGCAGCAGTTGGATTCAAGACTGTGGTACCTCGCCCAAGGGTGCCATCTGCGCCACCCAGCTTAAGAACAACTCCGGTGAAGGCAGGTATCAAGCCGTCCAGCACGTACATATATTCCACGCCACCAACGTTCCACTCTGGAATGGGCTCCAGCATATTCGGAGGAGTCTCTCCAGTTTCTCAGAGTTACACCGCACCTCGCGGCTCCCCTGGCAACTTGAGTCAGTCGACAACACCTCAAGGAGGGCTCCCTATGATGAACAGGGTAACTTAGGCTTCTCTTCTTTTAATCTGTCTCACAGAAAGTTTTTCGTCGTGTGATCGTTATGCAGGAATACATGTTTTTGTTGCTGTTTGCATCTGGTACCCACCCACCATTCTTACTACCCAGATATAGAATTACCTCCCAGTCACTGTATTTTGCTGCTTTTCAATTTACGGATAATCTTCAACCCCTTTCTCTCTGACATACTTGTCTCATTAACAACAGGATCACAGTTGTGAGCCTGGAAAGTCTTACTCAATAACAAGAAGGAAAGTAATGGACATAGACTGTCAAAATAACAATGAATTCATACTGCTCTGCAAAACTTTTCAGTCAATTGGGTGTATTCCTTGTAGAGTGGAAGGATCAAAACCATGCAAATATCACAAAAGATTTACCAGAAAACATTTTGAAATATCCTCAACACTGAAATTAATTTCATTTGAAACAGGGTGGCATTGAATCCATTTGTAATGTCTTCACATTTTCAAGTTAAAGGAGAAGGAAAGTCATCACTTTTGACAATGTTGAGAGACTTACATTTGGTGAACACCATCACCAAATTTCATTTAAATATGTTGTTTAGGGATTGTAATATGAATGTTTATTCGAAATTAATCAGGAAACTGCCATTTTTAGATTGTGAGGACATCACTGGACCGCTTGTGATCGTAAAGCTTTTGTTTTTCTTTCATTGTCAGTGTATTTTAACAGTTATGCATACATTAGACATACATTAAAATTCCTGCTATCAGTAGTTGTGTGACATCATAATTTGACTTATTCAAGTTGGTTTACATTCAACTTAGGCAAAAATGACAGCACCCTTTTCTGAATTTCAAAAGTGTGTAGCATGGATAGGAAACATCTGTGAATGAAACTTTGGGAAAATATTTCTAAAACACTTGTGGTTCATTTTGGTAAATTTACTCCCATGGTTTTCTCCTCCTTTAACTGTTGGAGGCAAAAAGAGAAAACCTTTTCGAACTCAAGCAACATACAGTAATATGTGATATCCTACCATGGTAAGGTTAACAGCAAACAATTTTATGACCTTGATGGTTGCGCATTTCGCGAACAGAACGATCGGTAGACTATTCAGATTTATGCTGACGAAGGTATTTGCATCAACATTAAAATATTACTTCATCATTCATTACAGCAATCAAAGTGCCGTCACAATGTGAATGCGAGCTTAAAACATATAGATTCTGTATAGCGCATTCCACGAATTTTTGTAGGAGCTGGTAGCTGCTTTTGTTTTGTAACTTGTTCATTTTCTTGTTGGACTTTGACTGCGGCTTTAAACGCGACCAACCTCATTAATGAGAGACTGGTGCAAAATAAGTAAGGCATGTGGGCACTTGAAAGATCTCTTGAAAGAATCAGCCATCCATGGATACAACAAACAGAGTGCTTGGGCTGAAGACTGTCTGCTGAGGCAGGATCATACGTATTGCACATCAAGTTTAGGTATTTGCATGTGGTACCGTTCGGGGGGATCAAGACCATAAGTTTATTGTGAAATGAAGGAGGTGATTGTTGCAGTATTATGCTATGTACTATGCTATGTATTATTACTAGCTTAATTGTTCATGCAGTTTTCCACTTTTTTTTTAAAGCTTACACTTCATTGTATACCTCATTGCCTTCCATAGAGAGTGGAATCAAGTATGATTGTGTGCCATATGCTTCTCCATGCAGCAATACGAAACTGTACAGTATGTGCACACGCTTCATATGTGCTGTGCTTACTTGCCCGTTGTTGGGGCAGTGACCAGTCAAGTATGAGGTACTGGACCGCTCTATATAGTTCAATGCCTGTCGTTAAATCATAATTCAAAGCTTGCCTGATTCAGTTCTGAATAAGTTGAAAGAGGAGCACATCTTGTGGTAGTGGTTTAAAGACCACAGGTGTGTGACTTTGGCTATTAGCCACTGCCTATTGAAATGCAGCATCCGCACAAAAATTGTGTGAATCCCACGTTTGTCTTTCTTAGCCTGCACAAAACTAAATTTAATCAGGAAAATCCCGCACATTTCTCCGCTCCTTGATGACATTATAAATCTAATGCAATGTAACTTCTGATGTATGTTTTAGATCCAAAACTAATCATAATCAAGATCAGCACAGAATCTGCCCAATGACAAAACAACACACAGTGCACTTGCACAGAAAGATGTAACCAAACACGCTGATAACAGCGTTACAAGTAAATCTCTACTTTGCATTTGATGATAAGGGATCAAAATGGATTTATTGGCCAATGCTGCCAGCTGAACATTCTTGCTTCTTTTTTCATTCCTTGCCGAAGGCAGGCAAAGATGTATGCGATGGTGATGGCGGGTGTGTGTGTGTGACGCCTTGACTTGCAAACACTATATCTTAAAAAGGGAACTGTGCTGGAACTTCAAAGTTGGTGTGTTGGTAGTCCATCATGAGTAGATGATCCCTCTTGTTTTTCATGGAGGTCAAAGGTCATTTGAGTTCACCAGAGGTTATAGTCTGAAAGTTTACTAAGGTAGATATCTTAGCAACTGAATGTTGCTGAGATTACATCCTGGTAACTTTGGTAGTCACTGATGAGTAGATAATTTCTGTCATTTTTTGGAGGTCAAAGGTCATATGAGTTCCAAAGAGGTCATAGTTTGAAAACCTTGTACACACAATATCTCAAGGGAAAGCTGCTGGAACTTCTAACTCGATAGGTTGGTTGTCCATTGTAAGTAGATGGTCCCTATTGTTTGTCATGGAAGTCCCTATTGTTTTTCATGGAGGTCAAAGGTCAATTTAGGTCCTCAGAGGCTAAAGTCTGAAGCTCTATGAAGGCTCTATGAAGAGAGATATCTCAGCAACTGAATAATGTTGCCATTTCAAATGGTTAACATAGGTACTTGTCTTAATAAGTAGATAATCCCTGCCACTTTTTACAGTATTGAGATCAAAAGTCATGTGAGGTCGGTAGAAGTCAAAGTTTTAAAAAATTGTAGAAATGGTACAGTATCTCAGTAAGGGAAATTTGCTGGACGTGCAAGCTTGACTTGAAGGTTGTCCATTGTTAGTAGATGATCCATTTTATTTTTCATGAAGGTTAAAGGTCATTTGAGGTCACCAGAGGTTAAGGTCTGAAAATCTATTCAGACAGATACCTCAGCAATTGAATGTTGCTGGAACTTCAAACTTAGTGTGTTGGTACAGAAGTCCGTTGTAAGTAAATGATTCCTACCACTTTTCATGGAGATCAATCATCAAAGGTCATTTGAGGTCACTAGCGGTGGAAGTATAAAAACCAATGAAGGAACCTCACTGTGCAATCTCTGCAAATGAATGTTGCCTGATCTTCAACCTGTTAACATTGGTAGACCTTCATGAGCAGATGAGCTCTGTCATTTCTGATGGAGGCAAAGGTCTTTTTGAAGTCAGTATAGATTATAGTTTGTAAACTTGTGGACATGGTGTCCCACAAAGAGTAAGATGTTTGAACTTCAAAATTGGTATGCATTGTCCTTTGTTTTCTATGAATATTGGTAAGGAATCTCAGTCATTTTACTTCTGGTTTATGTTGTAGTAAATAGTTTTCATGGTTACAATTCTTTGATTGTTTCTAAATGTTCAGATATTATGCTTGAAAAATCACCTCTCTTAGTTCATTCAAAACTTCATCATGTCATGGAACGTTATGCATAAAATTGAAGAGAAAGAAGCTTTTTGGGAGTTGTTGCGGATAGACTGTATCCGCTCAAAACTATACAAACTTACTATGGGCAATGGTACGGTTGGAGAGTTGAATGGAAGCTGATGTACACACACGTTAGGGTAATGACACCAAGGTTGGTTTTTTTCTAGTGGGGGGTCATGGAGCGAAGATGTTTTGACATATGTAGGTAGTGAGGCAGACCCTTCCGTTAATGGCGAAAGTATATAGCATGGGGGAGCAGTTTTACAGAGCTTGAAACGAAGGGGAAGCCTCTTTGATTTTGAAAGTCCCTCCCAAAAAAATAATTTTAGGGAGTGCTAACACTGTTGAAATGTACCTGAGTAAATTAAGTTTCTTGCAAACAGACACCAGAATTGATGATGGTGGCACATGTAAGTTCATATGAATATGTCTCTAGGACACTTTGCCTCATAAACACGGTATTTTTTCTTCCTTAAATGTATTACTCTTCATTTCTTCCTTGGTTTTAGTCTAACAGCATGAGCTACCAGACCCCTTCACCTCATAATCATTCCTCGTCATTCATCGGAAGGGACGGGAGAAACAGCTTAGGTGGCAGCGGATCATTACTCAGATCCCGACACCAGTCCTCTCCGATCAACAGGTCACCCCGTAAGTATCTGAAAAAGTAATATTACGCTGTCACCTTGTAAGTAACTATTTGCTGTAACACTTTGGAATCATCTTGTAGACAGTTCAATGGTAACATGAATGCGCCATTCCTGGTTACATTATCTTGTCACTGTGTATCGTACCCACAGGAAATTATTATCTGGCTGAAAGTAAAAAGTTCCTCGCAGAGGATCATTTTCTGGTGACTATTTCAATTCCTTAATTTACCTCACATGGTAACATTGTGTGGTCCTTGTCAAAAGCATGCCACAGGAAATGATTTTTGTTCGCTGTGTATTTAACATGATGACATCTTATCATTGTGCGCCGTTCATGAGTATCGCAGTAATGTTTGATATCTAGTCACCACATAATGATACTGTCAGATTTACATGGTTTCTCTTGAAGTATGTCACAGTGGTGCCTCAAAAGCCACCCCATGTGAGTACCTCAACCCTTAACATGATGTTGATGTTTATCAAAATCATGTTGTTGACTTTCCCATGTGTTGCAAAATGTTATGATGATTAGATATCTTGATGTATATATAGTTAGAACATTATACCTGAATTGTAGATGCTCTATGACTTTTTACAAAAGTTTTTCATTTGTAACAAGATTCACACACTCATGTGTGTAGGTTTGGTAAAATAGTTCAAATTTATCCAAATTCTGTTTCATTGTGTCTGTTTGCACATGCTCACATACACTTTCAGGGATGAAATTTAGCGGTCGTCCGGTCGTCTGAGACGACCAAAATTTCTGTAGGACGACCAAAGTTACTACCTCAGGTTGTCCTTTAGACACCAAATTTTACCCCGGCTCATTTACATTGTGACACAATTCGCACAACCCCACACCGAGATGCAACCAAAATATTTAACAAGCATGAACTCCATTCCAAAACACATCTGTTGTCATTCACAAAAAACCGCCAAAACAACCTGAAATCCAACGTACGTACAACACCCAACAAACAGCCTCAGTGTACGATCATGTTTTAACTGATTTTACTGTACTGTTCATGCACATACTGTACACAGCAAGTACCAGATAGATGACTCGCAGTTGAAGAATTCGGCCATTTTTCTTGCTTAAATACTACGCAATCTGTGCTACGTGCAAGGTGAACTGGTGCAAATATTGTAGAGTTTTTAAACCCCCATAATTTGGGCTAGTCCAAGTAGTATGTAATTCAACCAATCACAGTGCAAAATTTTCCTGCTGGCCTACAGTGTATTTGACATTAACAAAATGGATTGCTCCAACAGAGGGGGGAAAAATATTTTAGAACGGTTTTATTCGCCGGGATTATGTTCTCGCACCGGCGCAGGGAAAAAAAATTCCTTGGAAAGGAGAGTGGACTGGTGGAATGAGTTGACAGTTGAAGCAAATAGATAAGCCACTCAGATGATGAGTGTCGTCTGTTTATAGCATTGGTGTGTGTTCAATAGACACTTCATGCGTACGACTGTCAGATTTTGATTCAAAAGGAATGAATTTTCTAAATAGTAACAGTAACATTCAAGATTAGAAATGCATCATATTTTGATTTGAAACAAACAATATATTATACAGAGATTTTCTTCTATATGATATATACTTAACAGCATCAGTGATGCTACAATCTTGGACAAAATTCCTTGGGACACCCCGCTCCCCCTTTCAATGTTGGTTGCAGAAAAACTGGTCACAGGGTACATTCACTCCGTTAGCGCAACATTGAAAAGGGGCGCGGGGTTTCTTGTTATCCAGTGAAGAAAGATTTTGGAATAAAGTCAGAAAGTATGACAAAGTGTCCCAACAATTTTGTCCAAGATTGTAGATATTGACATTTTTTTTATTGTCAAAGTGAAAAGGTGGAATTTTACCGGCCTCCTGGAGGAAATCTCCCCCTCCCCTTCCCTTTGGAAAAACCCTGAGCATTACTTTTAAGTTACAAGTCAGTGGTGTAATTTAGCTGTGGAAAGTTTCAACCTGTGTAAGAAAGACAAATAAAAACATGGTCTTGAATGCGCAAAATACACATTTTGCACATTTCTTATTTTTATATAGTTTAACTGTAGAAAGTTCAAACCTGTATAAGAAAGACAAATAAAAACATGGTCTTGAACGTGCAAAATACACATTTTGCACATTTCTTATTTTTATATGTCCTTTGTGGAGGACGACCAAATTTTTGGGAGGACAACCAAATTTTTGCAGCTGGTTGTCCTTGGGACAACCATTTTTAGTTGCTTAAGGATCATCCCTGACTTTGTACCAGGCTGGTAAAAGTTCATACTTGCACCTGGTACAGGGCTGTTGATTTGCGTACACTTTGCACTAGGGTGTAATGAATTGTGGGTTGTGTGCAGTGCATTACTAATGTACTTTGTATTAAATCCCTGTGTTGTACACTGCAGTGTAGGAATAGTTGAACAGATTAAATTCCTGCTGCAGATGGGTCTACATCTTTGTTTAGGATGGGACAATGGGCTACTTTGAAAGGGAAGGCAGCCACATGTGCAGCCTCAGTCCTTGCCTAGACATCTGGCTGAACACATAGCAGGCCTATTACTGGTGGTCACCTTGCACAAACATGTAGCTTGGGTGTGTGTGTCTTCAATTAATTTATGTGTAAATTTGGACCCAAAGAGGTACGTAATTGTTTATTTGCTGTACTGGGTAAAATTATGCATTTTGCCAGTTGCGACTTTTTAGCATGTGTATTTTTGATTTACCAATTTATGCTTGAGGTTTGCGTTGAGTTCGGCTATTGGTTGTGCAAGTCCATTCTCACATATTTGTCCCAAGGAGTGGTCAATTTTTCCTCAATGTTTATCGTTGTCAAGTGATGTGTGGGCGTATGTACAGTATATATGTGTGATATCCCAGTTTGCATAACCCATAATTTAGTGCAATTCAACTGGTCTTATTATGATGTAATACTTATATTTTGTAAGATTTTCTGTTTTGTATTTTTATAGTCATTCGAAAGAGAGGTCATATTACAGAACTTTTTATTCATAATTTTCATGAAGCAGTTTCACATCAAGGTTGTGGTTTCACAACAAATGAACTAAGGGCAAATGGTTATTGGATGATAGGATGTAACACTTTAGTAGCTAAGGTAGTTCGTAAACTGTGTAAGGTGCATGCGTATGCGTGTCCAGTTTAATCAACAAAACATGTCAGATTTACTGATTGATCGTACCGAGCCATGTCCCCCATTCACGTATTGTGCAGTTAATTATTTTGGTCCTTGGTATGTGAAGGAAGGTAGGAAGGTTATGGGACCCTATTTACTTGTATGGCATCTTGGGCTGTTCATACTGAAGTTTCCAATACCTTGACTGATGTGATTCATTTCTCAATGCTTTGAGACCTTTTGTCGCTATTCGTGGTCCTATTAGACAATTGCATTGTGACCAAGGTACCAATATGTTGGAGCTAAGAAAGGAATTAAAATTAACTCTATGGGAAATGCATCAAGGCAATGTTGGTAGGACTTTATTAGACCAGGGTTGTGATTATTTTGACTTCAAATTCCGTGTTTCTCATGCCCGTCTGGGAGCGTCACACTACTACAGAACGGTGCACAGTATACTGGATTCAATGTTGGACAATTTAGGCACTCAGTTGGGCGATGAATCCCTTCGACCTCTTGTGTATGAGGTTTCCTCCAATATTAATAGTCGGCCACTGACTTGCGATACATGCATGTGTACCTGTATTTTTTAAATTTGCCAATTTATGCTTGGGGTTTGCGGTGAGTTCGGTTATTGGTTGTGCAAGTCCGTTCTCACATATTTGTCCCTAGGAGTGGTCAATTTTTCCTCAAAGTATATCGTTGTCAGGTGACATGTGTGGGCTTATATACCGTATGTATGTGTGATATCCCAGTGTGCGCGTGTTTTGATGTAATACTTATATTTTGTAAGATTTTGCAGTTTGTGTATTGTCTATTTGTATTTTGTAGTTTCATGGAATTGAAGTTGTGACCAAATTGGAAAGGAATCGACAAGTTAAGTAAGAAATAAACCTATGAGCATGACTGCATAATTCACATCTAGCCTTTGGTGTTATTATTCAAGTTGCGGGCCTTATCCAGGAATGTCTACATAGGGTGTCAACATGCATACTTACGTTGCACTGGGCTGTTTACATGTTTGCATGCATGTTCCAGGGCTGTTTAAAGGGAAATAGGGCGTTTAGAATACACCGATATGACATGCAAAGAAAATAGCTTTAATCATTGTTAAACCATTCAGTCTCGTCAATAAACATCTACCAAAGCATCATCGTCTGAAAAGATTATGCATGTGATGAGTAATGGAGGATGCATCGTTTGAATTTTGAAAAGTTTGGGTGAACAAATTAGTGTTAAGCAACAAATAACTGAATTTCGATCTGTGAAGAGCTTATTTCTTGAAAAGAAGCCTACAGTCCTTCCTTATTTTGAATAATCTATCATTCTACGTCCATAAACATTGGTATCAAAAATATGGATGTTTTCTCTAAAACAAACGCCCTATTTCCCTTTAAGGAAAATAGGGCATTTACTGTACATTGCTCTAACGTGGCACACAGAGAAATTAGTTTTTAATCATTGCTTCTAATTTTTTCAGGCTCATCAATGAACATCTACAAAAGCTTCGTCTCCTCAAATATCATACACAAGATGGATTACAGAAGATGCATCCCTTTAATTTTTGAAAGTTTGGGTGAACAAATTGTTCTTGAGCAACCGATAACTTAATTCCTGTCTGTGAGAATCTTATTTCTTGAAAAGAAGGCCACAGTCTGTCCTTATTTTGAATAATCTATCATTGTGTGTCCGCAAATTTGGTTTAGAAAAAAATATGACTCCTTTCTGCAAACACACCCTATTTCCCTTTATCATCGTACTTGCGCTTTGTCCGTGGCTGTTAACACTCATACTTTCATTTCAGTCACATCTGAGGAAACCATCTCCGATATGAATGCTTTAAATAATTACCTGAAGGCTCAAGAGGAGAGAAGAGCCCTTGTTGGTAAGTCTTTTTGTTCTACAAACTTATGTCACTGGGCATATATAAAAAACAAAGGTACCAAATGAAGCTGGTTAGCTTTTCTAGTTTCTGAATACTTGAAAATAAAAGCATGTTAAAAAGGGGTGTGAAAATGTACAAAAATCTACATCAATTCAGTGATTGATGGTAGCTGTTCAACAATCAAAATAGAAGTTAAGTGAAGGAACATTCCAAAACCCCTTAATCATGATAATAGTCATGTAATGTGAAGATGAATAACTTGAAATAGGGAAGTGAAGGAGATTCTGGAAGTTGCTTAACGATAAACATTTGTCATATGACCACAGAAGGGATCTCTTTAAATACTTTTTAAATGAATTTTTAGATAAACGTTATGGGAATCGTGTATACTTGCGTTGAGAGGGTTGCAGAAGTACGAAAAGAAACATCTTAGTACAGACCCTTGTGGAAAACCAAATCGAGAATTAGCCTCTGCGAGTTGGAGCAGCTCTATTTTTTGAGTCTCCCACTTTGAATTAAGGTGTTCTCTTCCTGTAATTTTGATACATGTATGCCTTGGCTGAAGATGGTTGATAGCTGTTGAGAATTCCTCTCAGTGTACAATTTGTCAAAATTCTTACATGATATACTCATTTAACAATTTTTTTTTTTTCACCCAAAGCTGTTTATAACAAATGCAAATAAATGAGTAAATGAATGAGTAAATGAATGAGAAATAAATACGTATAGCTCTGAATTTTTCATGACTTTCTTCGTCTTGAAACTGCTTCCTGTGACCTTTTGAATAATCTCCAAATTTTGACATTTTTCGAAACAGGGAGCACAGACTCTTCCCCGAGTGGAAGTCCTTCTTTTTTCGCATACAGCCGTTCCGCGTCGGATTTCACGTACCTGCTCGGGAGACAGCAGTACCAGCTGGCCAGTCGATCTCCACAGTCGCCCTCTATGAGGAAAGACGACGATCCTGACTACCCTGCCAAGTACAGCGCGTCGGAATCTTGGGTGAGGGTCAACGTCAACAGGGACGAACTTGAACGATGGATAGCAAACCTCAGAAATGTGAGTCATTTATTTTTCATCATTTTTTTTTTTTTTTGATCCAATTTCTGATCAAATTTTTAAATGGCTCATCTTTTGCGATAAGAGTAAACCTGACAGAAGTTCACAGGTTTTGTTGTTTATGCCTCATATTAGGAAATGTTGTTTTCTTTTAATTTGGATTTAAGTGCTTTTGACATTGGAATGGTTCTATTTAAGAAAGTCCTTTCTGACAATCCCAACTGCAGCATGTGTAATGCCATATTCTCCTGATGTACAAACTGATGGTTTTTCTTTGTGAAAACCTCATAACTTTAAATGGCTTACATCTGCTTTATTAAACCTACAGTACCCTTGTCATTTCCTCGTGGTTCTTTTATTTACTATGCCCACGTCTCGCAAATTGCAAAAGAATTGGGCAATTGTAAGTTCATTTGTTTTTTCGTCTTTCATAAGCTGTTACCATTTTATGAGGTTGGAAAATAGAATTCACAATTTTTTTCAAGTGCAAAATGATAGTTAAGAGACAGTTTTATTTTATGTGTATTTACTCAGTTTTTTATCTTCTTTTTGTTATTTTTCAGTGGCTCTCTGAGGCTATTTTAGCTCCCATTGTCAAGCAGATACATCGTCTAAATAAAGAATTACACAGAGTCGGCCATGGTGAAATTCAAATTGGAGGTAGGAATGGGTGTCTGCTGTGTTGTATCTTGTTTTAGTCATTACTGTTTATAGTGTTTTACTTGCACCTCAATCCTTTGGAGTAGACTTTTCATCCAGTAGTTGGCCTGAATATGCTTTACTGGATCCAGCATGTACAGTGAACCAATGGTATGTCAAATTGTCGTGGTGTGAAGTAACCACTTTCCATGAATGTCGAAAAACACGACCGAAGAAATGAGAAAACATGAATATATCGTAGATTAGAAAACCTTGAATGACGATCAGTGGCTGGTTGATGTGAATTTTGGGAACTATTGGTCAATCCCAGCTATCAACACCAATGTCTTTGCCTGTCACCCATTCATACCAATACTTCAACAACATTCGAAATTTTTATCTTGTAACGTCAGCCAAAGTCTGATCCGGTACGGATCGGAAAAACCCTATTGACAGACGAATGTCAGACTCTCAAGCCTTCTCCTGGCTTTGGTGGATGGCCGCACAGATGCGTCGAAGACATTGCCTCAGCTCGCTTGTATGGACTTGAGAGCCACTCTAGCAAATTGGTCAAACACTAATCAGGACAAGGTTCACAAAAGGTTGATCATTTCCCCAATATCTGCACTGGAATATTGGACTTCATTGTCGGGCAATCGAGTGTGGGCTCTTCATAGGGACTCCGCTGCCAGATGGAATACCCAGGAGATTTTGAGACCTGCATGTGAAGCCAGATCTGCCTGGTACCAATCCCCCTCAGTTTTCCTGGGCAAGGGGTTCCTTAGAAGGATGGTCGAGCCACGAACGTAGCTTAACTTATGTTGAAGAGAAAGTAAATCTGACCTTTATATATAGTGAACTTCCGTTCAATTTCCGTGTGTGGTTCCCGAGATATTAGCAGTTGAAATTACCCACTTAGCTACTAAATGTGAACTTGAAGCAAGCAGGACTGCCCATATCGCGAGAGCAACACATGGGAATTGAATGGAAGTTTAATTATAATGGTCAGAATTACTTACTCTTAAACACAGGTAGAGCTACATTTGTGGCTAGACCATGCTTTTAAGTGGTCTTCCAGTGACCCTTGGGAACACTGAGTGCACGGTCTTGAAGAGCAGGAAATGCCATCCAGGACCGCTTCCCCACCAGTTTCCAGTCGTTGGAGACAATGCTCTAGACCGGAAATTCAGGTGTGCCCAAGATGACCTCTTCATTGGTAGCCGTTAGGCGGGATCCTGAATGATCCGCCTCGCTACAAGCAGGAGTCTCGTAGTCTTCCTCGGATATTTTACTGCTTTAGGCAAATCCACAACCTCCTCATACATATCAGGCATCAGAATATAAAAAAGAAACAAAAAAACGTCATTTTCAGTAACGTTCAATTTCAGTGGTCACATTTGTCAAATGCTGCAGATCTAATGTTTTGCATAGTTTTTCTGGTGCTGTGGCCATCAAACGGTCGGTCCTCCTGTAGTGTTTTCAAATCATTGATGTGCTGCATTGATCAAGTCAGAAGTCAGGCAAACTATTTTTACTCAACTTTCCATCTGGAAAGAAATTTTGGTCTGTTTAATAGACAGTCAAGAGTTACGTCAGTTCACAACACATCAAATTGGCTGGTTGTTCAATGTTTTATTGTTTACAGTTTTCATCCCCTCCATGCAATGCTTTTAACAAAAGGGTTTCAGGCTCTTTTTGCTCTGATTACTAGCATGCTTTAACTTCTGAATATACAGTAGGACTTAGTGGCACCCAGCAGGCTTTGCAGGCCAGCATGACTCTTTATCCACCTGTAGCTATGTCTGTTACAAAGGCAGCATTCGCCAACTGCAATGTGCAGAAAGTGTCCATGTGAGGTTTCCTTTTAACTAAACTCTGGCAAAAATTTTTTTGCCTTAATTTTTTTTAGTTGATGTCCTGCTTTTTATCACTATTTGGCCTGATTGAAGGAACGTTCTTCCTTTTAGTGAATGTGAGGAATCAGTTGCACAAACATATTCCCATAGTGTGTTTACTCTGCTTTATCTTTCAGAATCAAGCATTGCATCCTTAAAACAAGTAGCAATGTTGAAGAGCAGCCAGTTACCGACTCTGAACCAACTGATTCCGTATCTCGATTTGTCCTCGAATCAAGAATATGTGGTCCAGAGAATCAAAGGTGAGGTTAATTTTAAAAGAAGGGTCATTGTGAGAAGGATTTTATTTAGTATTAACCTGAACAGCTTACTCCAAATGCCTTGAACTTCAGATGTGTTACATAGAGCCAAAACTAAAGAAATTAAAGTTGTCTTAAACTTTTATTCTATTTTCTTATCTATTGAAGAAACCCAATTTGCATAAAATTCAACCCCTTTAGGGGTTTGATAATGTGGTAAAATCTATCATAGTTGGCACTGTATGGAGAAAGATGCTGTCAGTTTTTTTTTTTTTTTTTTCAAGATAATTGTTTGCCCTGCCACTTTAGAATTTTGAACCCCAAGTTTTGAAAGGAATACTGGATGGTTTCAGTATGTTAAAATTATCTCATAACTTCCCAACCAATTCTTTAAAAACAGATTTCAAGTTAATCAATCAGGGCTAATAATTGACAGCTCCTCCGAAACACTGTCAGTTACACAAAAGCAACACAAAAGCCACCTAGTAGGGTTGCTGTCTTTAAGATGGTGTTTCCTACATAAGTGGCGTTAGTTTATTCAAGATGGTAATATTTCAAATTCTTATTGTTTATAAAATCAGTATTGTTGGATAGGATAAGTTGATTAACATGCTTGGTAGTGCATTACCTTAAATACTTCATTTACATATGTCCTTTTAAAGGGAGATAGAGCATTTAGAATATACCAACATGGCAGTCTCATCAAGAAACATCAGCAAGACCTTCATCTCCCCACTACATTACGCGTGCGATCAGTAACCAAAGATGCATCATTCGAATTTTGAAAAGTTTGGGTGAACAAAGTACTGTTGAGCAACAAATACTTGAATTTTTCTTCTGTGAAAAAATTATTACTTGAAAAGAAGGCTCCCAGCCTTCCTTATTTTGAATAATCTATCATTTTATGCCCGCAAACATTGATTTAAAAAAATATAATTGTTTTTTGTAAAGCAATATATTTCCCTTTGTGATGAATGAGGGCCTTAGTGCAGCACTGCATTCAATCCTTGATCTTCCAATTAACATTGCTTCCAGTTTTAACTTGACTTACACCTTGTAAAACTGCTGGAGTTGTTAAAAAGGACACAGTTTTATTTTGCCCCCTCCATTTCTTCTCTCTTCTCGGTAGACCTCGGAGAAGGCGGATACATCAACGAGTTTAGGTGGGACAAAGGAGGAGATTACAAAGGGAAGAAGTGGGACAAAGAACTACCATCAGACAGTGCGGTAGGTGGAACCAACATTGTCTCGTTTGTCCCAAATTATCCGATGACGACATTGTCTGGTAGCCAGACTTGCTCGTTTCTCACCCCCTGGGGAAAAATCTCTCACTTTTTGAAGTTGTACATATTTCCTGTTGTACAATAAGTGTCTACTTGAAAATACTTTTAAGCCACTTCAAAAAAAAAAAATCTATTTTGGCAAACATGCGCTTTTGAAGTCTGTGAAAATTTTCCATTTCAATTGTGATCGTCTTGTTGATTTATTAGTGTCCCTGTATTATATAAGCTCATGGTTTCGAGTGTTTGACGTTGCCTGGCTTGAATCACTTAAGATTCTTTAACATGTACAATATCATGCCAATGATGATGCACCACATGAATTTGAAGCTTAGTAGCATGACTTTATCAGAAATTGTCTGGTGTGGTCAGTTTGGCTGAAAATCGGAGGAATGTAAAAGTTTCACCACTGCTGGAGTCCTTTACGTGAATCAAGTGATCTCAAGCAATGTGGATTATTGAGAAGTTGATGCAAATGTTCCATCAGTGTTGGAAAACCTTGCAAATCTCACGAACCTGGTTTGTGGTGAATCCAGCATGTCTGGACACTTTTTTTAGAATAAAAAATGGGGGGAAAACCTGGAAATCTTCAAAGAAACAAAATAAATGAGGGAGAACAGGGAAAATGTCGGGGAAAAATTATTGAAAAGGAGCTCTGTTGATCGTTATTGCTTACGATACTCACATAGGCAAATAGCGCAGGTTGCCTCTATGCTTAGCCACGATGTCCAATATATCCACAACGACCTCGAAAGTTACCAGAAATCATCCCAGTTTACGTACCCTCTGACCCCAATGCCCACAAATGCTTCGGGCAGTGCTCGTGCACAATTTCATCTCGGCGGTTTTTTAGTGTCTTAGTGTTTTTTTTTTTTTTTTAAAGTGATTGCGTGCATAGGCAAAAAGTAAAAACACTGAAATTTCATCTCCAAAAGTTTGGTAAAGCTTTTAATTACACCATTCAGACAATCTGGGGGAATAAATAGGTTTCAGTTGGTTTATTTTGCAATATAATTTCAAATTTTTCTAACATAAGGACAAAAAGTGTGGAATACGATAATGTAGTGTTTGACAGTTTTCATTCAAATGAATGGTGTGCTTCTTTGAGCAAGTCAATGGGAAGTATACTAGTATTGAATATTCAGTTAACAACTCAGGATCACTGAAGTCGCAGGCAAGGTTGTGTTCAGTTCGTAGGTTATTTGTAAATACAGTGTTTCCTTTCACGAAATACTACAATTCTCGATATCTACCAAGGAGCGACGATTTGAGTAGTATGTTTTTGTTACACTAGTGAGACCTGTACTGTTGCATATTATAGTAAGAACCATTAATTTTCAATAATCTTATCTTTTTGTTTTTCCATTACACACGCAATCACTTTAAAGTCAGCTCAACAGATTCTCTGTGCAATTAATGAGAACAGAGTGCTTTCATATGTACGTATACTCAATTTACATACATAACAGAGCCCATGCAGAAGTGTTTGACCTTTGTACCTTCTTTACGTTTACAGTCTTACACACAGATTCGAAGAGTGCCAACCACCTTTCTGGAAAACGTAAACGTTACATGCACTGAAAAAATTACCACAATCAAACGATTTTGAAATATGGGGGAGACGACTTTTATTTATTTATTTTTTTTGGCTGCAAATATATACTGCCTGTTAATGGTCACGCTTATCAGGGATAACTAAGTTTGGTACAAATGTCGTAGATGCAACAGGTGGCTGGATTTGAGTGTTATGAATGTGGTAAATGTCACAGGTGTTCTGTGTGAGTCAAACTGGGGTTAACTCCCAGACACCAAACTACAAGTCATCAAATAAATGAGAACATTGTCAACACTGAAAGGGTAAAAGCATGAATAGAAATGGTTGTGCCAAAAAGTGAAGCAAGCCAACCAAGAAGCAACTTAAGGGGAAGGGAATATCTGAGTGGCAATATTCATGAATGCAAAGAAATTGAGCCCTATAAATTAATGTGTTAGTCAACCATGAAATGTTTATTTCTTGCTTATTCTACTGTAGAGCTATTTTATGTAAGATACAGACATTATCATTTTGGGACAGGTGTTGACATTTTTGCAGCTAAAAAATCACTGGGAACATGACAGGATTTTCCCTAAGTCAAAGGCACAGAGCTTGTCAGTAGTACAGCTTGTAGCTGACAGTGTATAGCGTGGTCTATGATTCTGTGCAACGTTAGCATGCAAGTTTCTTTTATTTGCTTGGGACTGATGCCTAGCTTTTCAGTGAAGAATGCCACAATCCAGATATTTATTCTAGGCCTATTGCATATTTATACAGGGTAATATTGGACTCACTCGGTTCTGACATTTTGTAAGTGACACTTATTCTTCACATTTAAAAAGGTACAATGCAAATAGCCTAACGTTGAACTTCATTGATTATTGAAATATTGTACTAAGTCTTCAGTTATATTTTTATGCTCAGCTGCAACATTTTTACCTTTTTGATATGCTAGGAACCCTAATCTGCCAGGGACTTTGGACCCCCACAAGGGGTTCACCCCTACACAGATGTCAGTGGGAAATTGGTAAATGTTCTATTGCATTCATGAGAAATTTAGCAAGGTTTTTCGGCACTAGTAAAGCATAGGTTAATAAAGAAAAAAAAATGAAGCTGATGAAAGTAAATGCTGTTAGACAGGATCGTTAAATTTATAAAAATTACTTTTCTGTAGTCATAGATCATTAACTTGAAATCCTTGCAACTGTAATCTGTAAAATATAGATTGGTTAAATAGCAATGTTCTAGCCAAGTTTTTAGCCAAACCGGGCGCACATCGATGAAACTATCCTAATCAATGCCGATGGCATCTTCGCGATCGTGAAGCGATCGCCCATTCGGCGTGGGGTCAAGGGGCCTGCATTAGGGCCCCTTGTGGGATCCAGGGACAAAGCCCTTGGTTGGGGGTCCATGTTGCGAAGCCCTCGAAAGCTCCGCGATTTTACGAAGCTGTAAACTGCTTCAAATTCATCAGGTAAACAGATTCTTTTGTATGACCATATGTGACTGACTCTTAGTACACAATTACTGCTACGACGCATGACGCTCCGTACTGTAATAGTATGATATTTGGTCATGTTTTTGCACTGATCTTCAGTATATTAGTGAACACTGAAGTTTGGGAAGACACCTAAAGCTAAAAAGATCCCCGATTACCCGCTTACACTCACTAGACTGACGCAGCATATTGTAATTGACTCTTAGAATTAGTGCAAAACACACTTGGAAAGAATTCCAAAATCCTGGGGCAAGCCCCCGGAAGATTGGGGTTCCCAGCACATCGAAGGGATAGAAATTGTGCAGCTGAGCACGAAAAATATAACTGAAAACTCGTACAATATTTGAAAAATCAATCACGAAAGGTTAATGTCAGGCTATTTGCGTTGCGGTACCTTTTTAAATGTGAAGAAATGTCACTTACAAAATGTCAGAAACGAGTCAAACTTGAGCCCTATATTACGATATATAGACATGCAAATAGACCTAGAATAAATGTCTCGATCGTGGCATTCTTCACTTAAAAGCTATACATCAGTCCCGAGGCAAATAATAATAAAATGAAACTTTTGTGTGGTAACGTTCTACAGAATCATAGATAACTTTACTACACGGTCAACTACAAGCTGTACTTACGAACAGCTCTGCGCATTTGACTTAGGAAATTCCTGGCACATTACCAAGAAAGTTTTTTCATTTAATTGCAAAAATGTCAACACCTGTCCCAAAATGGTAATGTCTGTATTTAACGTAAAATAGCTCATTTCACAGTTTATTCAAACATTAATTTATAGGCGGCAATTCCTTTGCATTCACGACTATTGCCGCTCGGATGTTCCCTTCCACTTAAGTCTCTTTTTGGTCAGGTCGCTTTACTTTGCGTAACATCCATTTCTATGCTTTTACCCTTTCAGTGTTGACAATTTTTCTCATTTATTTGATGGCTTGTAGTTTAGTGTCTAGACGTTAACCCCAGTCTGACCGCACACAAAACACCTGTGACATTTATTGCATTCCTAATACTCAAATTCAGCCACCTGTTTTTATCCCTAGTAAATGTGACCATTGCACAACCTTTTTTTGCACAGGTATTACGTTTCTTGTTAGAACGGCCTTCTCAAACCCACGGTGCTGTACATGTACTGTACTATTGTGCATTAAACATCACAGGCCACAGGCTTCTATACACTGAACATGTCTAACATATCATATGTAGTATGTAAATGTGTTATATCGCATAGAAGAACCTTAACAGGTCGAGGTGAATGGTCGCTTGGGGTCAGCGGGGGTCAGAGTGTGACACAATATCTCTAGAGGAGAAACTTTGCCAGATCTCATATTTTATTTGCAGATGCACCTTATTGAGTGCAAGAAGGTGAAAAATCATTTGCAGATAATGTACCTTCATGTGCCAGCAGTCTCAGTGCCTTCATGCTTTCTGATTGGAAGGTGCTAATATTTACTTGCCTTTCCTTAGATAGCCAATCTGTAATTGCAAATAACTATAATCTGTGCTAAGTATAGATGATTATGCTGTATCTTATGCAAATTATATTTTTTACATATATTGCTTTTATAGGTTTTCGTTTAATAGCAGCACCAGTTTTAAGTCTGTTAAAGAGAGATTGGTATGGTATGTCATGTTTGTTTTTCTTCTGCAGTTGGTAATGCATATGTTTTGTACCTTCATGGATTCACAACTTCCTCCTGATCCGAAGTACCCCGATGGGAGAACGTTTACCAGCCGTTATTTCATGAAAACCCCAGATAAACCAGGTGACTGCTTGCATGTTAAAGCCTTAGAGACAGTTCTTTCAGCTGTTTAGTTGTTTTAGAATTAATGAGATAGCTAATGCTTACGTCATAACGTGCTTACATGATGACATGTTATCATGTTGCATCACAGGGAAAAGACTTTGAAACAGTTTTTGATTTCTTACCAAAAGTGGAAGGAATGTCTGCAATGGCTATACTAAGTAGATGATCCCTATTGTTTTTGGTGAAGGGCAAAGGTCATTCGAGGTCACCAGAGGTCAAACTATAAAACATTGTAGACATAATATTGCCAGAAGGGTAATATTGACTGATCTCATACTTGACAGAGATCAAAGGTCATGTAAGGTCACTAGAGTTTAAAATGTAAAAATCTTGTAAACACAGAATCTGCAGAAGGGCTGATCTCATACTTCAGTTGCCGTACTGATTAGATGTTTGCTGATGACTTTTGAAAGTCACGCTCATCCAGAGGAGAAAGATGCTTAGTGCAGATGTTGTCTAGATAGTGTTATTTCAATGAGAGAAAAGATCTCCATACTTATACATCCTGCAAAGGTCACAATGACTTGTGGAGGACATTTTGATGATTAAGTTTGGCAATCAACAAAGCAGGAATGCACTTCTTCTAAAAAATTGACTTTAATAGAGCTGTGATGTCTACTAACCTTGTTTTTTCATTTGTTGGACATGAATTTTTTGGACGATGCACTTGTGTATCTCATGTGAAAGCTTTCTCATAACTACCTACGTTTCATTCAAACAAAAGTTAACTTTTAATTTATAACTTAAAATCAATTAGTGTTTTCTTCTACCTGCACTGCTTGGGTTTCTTTGTATCAGGACACCGTAGCGGTCGGCACTTTAGTGGTGGCGTAATACTGACTTCATGCTTAGCGGGATAATGACGTTTGAAGTAAAAAGAGAGATGTATGTCTGCTCAGATATTGCAAAATTTTCATACCTCTCATCAAACCATGCTCTCTTTTGTCTTCAAGATCTGAAAAAAGACAACATTTTGATGTTTCAAACCAAAATAGCGCCTGCACATTACAAGATCATTCTTGGAGATGACACCTGGGACTTATCCAAGGTATGTTGGATGCAAACCCTCTCTGCCTCTGTAGGTTTTTACTTTTTCATCTTCAATTTTTGTTTGCTTCATCTGGCATTCATCCTGAGCGGTGGCTATTTGTGCAATGTCTTCTTTGTTTACCCTTATGCCAACTGGGAATGGAATTACACTGAGGTTCCTGCCATATTTCTCCTGGTTGTAAACCAGCACTCCCTGAGTTCAAATGACTTTGGTGAGTGTGTAAAGATGTCATTACTTATGCTGTGAGATGTATTACCCTTTTCCATCAGCAGTATGTCTTCTAATTGAAGTTTACTAAATAAACCACACAAAAATATGTGACAGCCACATTCATGCCAGATGAGTGCACTTGGATTAGGTTGTCCCACTCATTCAACTTTTTGTACCTACCATGATTCAGTCCCTTCACCCCAACCAGCTGCCCTCCCCTGCATTACCATACCAACCAAACTCACGATTTGACCATCCCCTGTTTGCAACAGGGTCACAAGTGTCACATTACTATACCAGCCAGTGTACAACAGGGTCACAAGTGTCACAATGGTTTTGTTATCAGTATACTCACATCACAATACCGTATTGAATGTTGCCTTATATATGTAACAAAACTTTTTGGTTTTGCCAGGGTCGTAACAACATGTTTCAAGCCATCCTGTTTTTTCTTCATCATGTACGGTCAAAACACCACGGTATGCTTGGGTAAGTCCAACCAAACTGTGATCCCACTCGTAAATCAGTATGAAACAAATCACATCAGCAGTCATATGTTATGTTTACTTCCATCTGGAATAACTTGTGTCAGAAAAATCTGTCAGAAAAATCTGTCAATTTTGCATAAGCAGGTTTCCTGCAACCTGTGAAAGTCATGAAATTTAGAATGCTCGTCTAATTCACTTTTTATCACAATCTTTCATCATTAAAATTCTTATGTTTTACTAGCAATTTTACCATCAAGTGGACATGTAAAGGCCATTAATATTTTGGCCATGGGATTTTGTTTTCCTTGAGGTGCAGGAACCATGAATAAAAAAATCGTGAAAGCCACAAACGAATCTCTGCATGCTTGTAATTTATGCTCGAATTGACACTTGTAAATCATTCATATTTTCAAAAGTAAACCCTCTCCAGAACAGTGTGGACAATTTTTTATGTTATTAACTTCTAAATGTTGTCCTTCCATACCATTCTTCAAAGCTCTTAAACAATACATATAATCCCTGGCCTATTTCTCAGGGCATTCCCACTGCTCATATTGACAGTCCAAGTTCTATGAAGAGGGTCTCAGTGTAAGACATATTGTCCCAACTGTGTGGCTCTCCCACAGTGGATAATGAACAATTTACCCTTAAGATCAAGGTTCTACCTTTGTGTGTGTGTTTGTGTTCTTTGCAGGAGAGTCAATCTTGGTCCAGCAGGATTAAATCTCCTGGCTATCATAAAGGATGATTTGCAGCAACTTTTGGAGTAGAAATTGAAATACACCTGGAGATTAAAAAGAACAGCTCACATTCCTGTGTGCTTCACTCAAAGTGGATTATTTTTCCAGGAAGTCCAGACGTGTTGGCATGCAGCATAGTCAAGGCTTTGGAGCTTAGCTGTTTTCCTACATCCGGCCATTTAATTTGAGGGACAGCTGTTTTATACTTGGAATTTGGGAGGTAACACATGACCTCCACTAACCACACACCAGCCAATGGACACACGCTGCCATGTATTTGGTAGTCAAACTTTCGGTGTGGAATAAAATATGAAAATATCTGCAGGCATCTTCATTGAAGTGTCAATTTTCAGATGGGAAGAAATGGTTAATGATGGCAGCTGTCATAATGTGTTTGTCATAAAAGATTTTCAAACAAAGTGACAATACAAGCAATTGTTTTTAATCTTTTCATTTTATATTCTTATGCAACACTGTAAAGTTTTATAAACAAAATATCAGCTCTGTTTCTTTATTTCATGCAATTTACACAAATGGAAGAGAATAATTTGGCAGGATCTGTTCATGCTATATATACAAAGGTAAATAATTTAGGTTAAAATTGCTTATTGCGGTCATTATTATATGTCGAGGATATTTCATTCATACAATGATTATTAGAAAAAATTATTTCAAAATACAATGCAACTTTTTGGGGGATCGTCAGCCTTTGTAGACAGCAAAGGTGCTGTGACATCTTAATGAGATATTCCACAGAGAATTCAATCTGCCATGCCATTCTGAAATCCATGTGCATTTTTTTTTTCCAATTACCTTGTTACTATTTCAAATATCAGTTGTCGCATATTCCAAAGAAACCATCCAGGAGAATCTGGGCACGACATAAACCAACTACGGCATTTGCCATGGGAGGGATTCACCAATCAAATGCATCATTGAGGAGTCAGGTAATTCTGTGATGGATTTGTTTTCCTTTATTACTCCCTAAAGGTTCTAGGAGGATTGCTGACATACTGAAACCTTTTTAGGGCCAAGCAAAGTAACCGCACCTTTAAATGGTACAATGGGACAATTTAGAGTCAGCATCATGTTTCCAATCATTTCTACTTTCAGGTCCAGTAATTCAATGGTTACTGAAATTTATGGAGACACTCGATATAAAGTCTAGTCATACGGCTGCTGTATTTTAAGTCAGCAGGGTCTCTGTCCTCGCCCCACAGCTAGCGAGAGTGAACTATCTGGATTTGCTGAATGGCATCAGAGAGTCAGAAAAAGAAAGTAGAAGAGAGGAATGCAAGAGGCAGTCCCAGTCTGGATCCTGAGCTTCTCTCTTCTTCATCAACAGGAATTCTGTCCTCAGTTTGAGTTTGCTTAGCCATGTGAAACATTCCTTGCAGTCTTCTCGGAATCTAGTTTTGAATAAACCTGAAATGTTACAGAGAAATGTTACAGTCAGCACAAAAAATTTTCTAGCAGTATTAATTCTTTTGTTCTCACTTCTGCGTGTATTATGCAATTTACACTATGGTATTCATTAGTGTTTTGTACACAACTGTGTGGTAACTATCACATAGTTAGACTAGCTAGCTCAACACTCTCCCGAAACTTATCTTGCACCGCGCGATTGACTGATAGATAGATAGATAGATAGATAGATAGATAGATATAGATATAGATAGCACCCAAAGGGTAGCATGAACACTCCCAGTGGCCTCCTGCCTACCAGTGGACCCGAGATGATTTATTCGTTCGTAGCCAGGACCCGCAGTCTCCTGACTGGGCCAGGCCACCTTGTTATGAACCGGGGCTTTATAGCCTATGACGTTATCATATGCCAGTATAGTTTATTAATTTTCGACGTGATGTGGAAAAATGGTATAGGTGTACCAGAAGAGAAGGTTAGATCTACTTTAGGCTGTGTGATATGTAAGGATGCAATGGGATTTAAGATAATCAAAACAGTCTTAACACTCAGACAGTCTGATCACTCAGAATACCTCACACACTTGTGGAGAGCATATCTGATTCTCAATTGAAGTGCAGAATAGAAAGCTACTTACTAGGGTGCCTGTTTTTAATCATGTCCTTCCCGTATCTCTTGATGAGAACCTGAACAAGTTCAATGACAGCATTCAGTACGTTTTTATCCTTCACTTGGAACAACCTATCGACAATCGGCAGGGCTTTTGCAGTTAACCTCAGCGTCCACTTTTCTCTGCAAAGGAATGGTCAAGGTTTTCTACAGTAAAGTTAGGTATGGTATGATTGCAAAAGACTTATCCCCTGAATATGGATTGTTTTTTCATTTCACACACTGAAAAAATTTTAGCATTACAAATGTTCGATAGCAAGCCTTAAATTATATTAAATTATATTGAATAAATATTCCTTGGGTTCTATCAAAAGGGTGTGGTCAAGCCTGTCATTCTAACATAACCAGAGGCCATTCATCACAGGATCACCATAACTGCTGCATGTTGCATATTCATTGAGCAGCCATTCAAAATGAGAATTGTCACTAAGTGATTTGATCTGATTCACACTACACTTATGTGTCCTTGGGCTTCACAGAGACTAGTATCCTTGCACTGGTTCCTCTGTGCGTGAGCATCAGATGTCTCTCAATCAGCTTGTGACAGCAACGCAGTAACAGTGTGCACCTTTGAACGACAGGAAGCACTGCCCCTTGTGTGTGAACCATTTAAACATCATTGACTCATTTTTAGAGTGATAAGACATTTTCTTTAGCATCTGAAGCCAGCAGTATATTTGGTAACTAGAACTGGAAATGTATGGAAATCGTGACATTCATTAACATAACATACTCATCTGAAGCTAGAACGTTGAGGATGTTAGCCCAGGCAGGATAATCTTCTCCTATATCCTCCAAGTCATGAAGTAAAGCTGACCTCCTGCTTTCCTCTTTTCTGGCCTCTGGAACAATCGAGTACAGAGACACAAGCCTTTGGGTCAGATGGTTGAAAGTGTCTAGTGCCTCTGTGCATCTTCCATTTACCCACAGGGTGCAGACTTCATAGGTAGCCTGATTTTGAGTGAGTCAAAGAAAACCAGAATGTCAAAGGACTTAGTTATTCCTTACCAGTGGTCATGCTAAGCTTAGAGCCTTGCAAGGACAGGAGTGAGGCACATTTGAAGTCCAACCTGTAAGTGACCTCAAAGAAACAAGGATATTCTACTTATCAAGGGCTACCTAAATATCAAAGTAAAGTTCACACAAGTTTTTGATATGCTTTATCGTTTCAGATTGTGACTTCTGCTTTTATTCAAGCAAGTGTCACTTCTTGAAATATCTTCTTGAAATATTTTCAGGACCTAACCTCTGGTGACCCCAAATGATCTTTGACCTTCATAAAGGATCCTCTATTCACAAAGGATAATCTCAAAACCAACTTTCCCTTCTTGATCATGGATGCAGCAGTGTTTACAAGGTTTTTAATCAATGATCTCCTGTAACATCAACTCTACCTTTGGCTTCCATAAAGTATGACAGTAATCATTTACTCATCAAGAACTGTTAGGGCTAATGTTCTTAGTGCGAAAATCCAGCAATATTCATTTCATGAGATACCATCTTTAAAAGATTTACAGACTGTAACCTCTAATTCCTTCAACTAATATTTGACCTCTGTGAAAACAACAGCAAGGATTATCTGCTCCAGTGAACCGTCTACTCAATGCAAGTCTAACAGGAAAAACGCCAGATCTCACTGAAAATCACTGATGCACCATGATTGAGATGCTTCCTTATTTAGACAATGTTTTCCATTGCTGATTCAACGGTATTAAGGTATTAGATCACAGATGTGTGATTGTTGGAAAAGGAGGAAGGAAGGAGGAAGGTGAAGGATTAAAATCCTCCATGTCTAGAAAACACCAAAGTTAAGAAGAATCTCCAGGTTTGCAATGTAATTGTCAGGGTTTTGTGGTCTTTTTTTCTCTAGGTTTGTAACTTTTGAGGTCAGCAAGTCTACACATACTCCCATACACACATCATTGCAGGGATTCATTCTGGCAATTGGGAAGGAATAAAAATTATGTTATGGCGAAGCACATAAAAAGAAACGATGGTTTATATCAACTTGTATGAGATCAACATAGTGCAAACATTTTTGGTAACAACATGTTATGGAATCATTTTCTCCAATCTCCTTTACCTTTTGAATCCAAAGAATGCAAATATGGCATTGTTTGACTTTGATAACTCAAGCAATATCCTTTTATTTCAACTTTTTCTCTACATCCAAAAATACACAATAATCTAGCTCTTAAGATGTGAAAAGGTGAGTAATGCTGAAAATGTCAACATCACATCATTGGAACTCCCTGTCTCTTAGATGAGGAGGCGGCACATGAAAGGACAAGAAGAAAAGAGTACAGCAATGACCAGTTAATTACAGGAAAAAAGAAAGATGTGAATGTCAATTAAAGTTCTGTTTTAGATCTTAAAGCTTCATCTTTCTGTTGTTCCCTGCATGCAGAATCAAATTTTGCAGTCTTGAGCGTGGGCCAGATGAATGCAGACTCTCAACATTAATCCTAAACCATCTGTGACCGATACCTCCTGACAATTACCAACCAGACGGCAGACGTTTCCCCAACCCCCCCCCTCCCCAGGTAGCCTTCCCTGGACAATTTCCACCTGCAGAATTCTGCATGGATGAGATGACTTAAACCACCTCTTATCTTGTATGAATTCCTTTGGAGAAACAGTTACGGTAAGGTAATTTTCCAAAAGAAAACTGTTCAACTTGGAAATTGTTCGTTGAAAATTGTAGGGGCCCCCCTATCCATGAACACCAACACTGAATGCTGGCAATTAGGATAATGAATCCCCTGTAAAGTTTTGCACAGTACAGTTCTTTGTGTAGATTTAAAGTCACAAGTTATCATGCCAATTTGGAACGTTGCAGGGAGGTGGTTAAATTTCATACCATTATTAGTCATACATTTACTATTTTTATCCCATTTACTATTTTTATCCCAAGGATACCTCATTCCCCCCTCCCCCCGTTTTTAAAAGGGATCTATGTTTAACTTCAGGGCAGCAGGAAACTATCCAACGTGAGCTAGCTTCCCCTTGACTTCCTACAAGAAGCAATGGCTGACATCCATGTGGCAAGACAAGGGCAGGCACCAGAGATGTGTGAGGATGGCTGAAAAACTTCGAAATTGAAACATTCAAAAAAAAAAATTCAAAAAGAAGTATAGACAGGCAACTGTTAAGTAAGAAACCTATTCCTAACTAAAGAAAATGGTATGCAGATATGTAATGACTGTTTTCACAATCAGAGTCCATGACCCCAATCAAGAAAAATAACAAGCTGAAGTTCAGGTAATTCCCCTCTGGAAAAATTTTTTTTTTTTTTTTTGGGGGGGGATAATATTTCCTTTCCCATATTTTTACTAGGATAAGAAATTGTGAGACATTTACATGCATAATTCACATTTGAACAACATGTTTCCCCAGATTTTGTGTATCACTAACCATCATGCATGAAGCATGCCTGTCACATGTTCCACAGAAATGCCCCATCGCTACAGCAGGTCGAAAGTGAATGTCCTGGTGTTACTATGATCAGTGCAGAGCAGTGCAGTCGGACCTTACAGTTTAGTGAGTGAAGCTATATAAGCAACCATGGAACTATAGGTTCAACTAACACTGACACTAAAGATGTCTTCCATTACAGGCACCAACAGGAATACTAGGTAACATCATTCAGTTAATTCTGAAGTAAACTACAGGCATCGAAGCAATATAGCATACACAGACAAGGTTTACAAATGAACATTTAACCTGCAGTTCAAAGCAAAATGAAAAACCTAAAATCATTACTTAAAAAACAGGAATTCCTGGAGATATGTTCAGCTGAAATGTAGCATCAAATATACTTTGCATCTAGTCCACCCTACAAAATCAAAAATTTTCCAAAGGCCCCCCAGGATGGTAGTCAGTCATCAGATCCATCATATCACAACTTCACACCTATATACAAATGCTGAGACAGTGACACATGCTGGAGGGAGAGGGTGGGGGCATTACCCAACTTACATTGCCCAGCCTAACAAAAAATTGAATACAAAAATGTTCCTTTATGCAGGTGTGGATCAGTCTGTCAGTAAATCTCACTTGGTATCATGCTAAGTGCAACTTTACATTCTGAATTAAAAACAGTGATCAATGTCATTCTAGCTAAGGGATGTGCTACAGCTACTCAGGGGCGGCACCAAGGGGGCCGGGGCATGGGGGGCAAATTCCCCAGTAAGAGCCTTTGCCTCCCAGTTGCCCCCCACTCAGCTCCTGAAGTATATTGTCCTTTCAGGAGTTTTCAAGGCAAAATAATTCATAAATAATTTTCCTCCCTGTGTGAATCATTCCCAACCTTTTTCAAAGTAATTAAATCCAGCCTGAGAGCTCTCTGTAAAACTGTGCAAGTCACATATTTAACTTCCTGTCACTGAAACTTATCCCTGCAGAGCAAGCTCTCATGGGCATTGGAGTGTGTAAAAGATTGCATTGTTTGACCTTGGACTCCTCTCTCCAAGAGACAGAGCTATAACTTGAAGGATTTCCCTGTACAGCCAGTGACATCACAAAGCTGGTGATGTGTTAAGAAAATTTTAGTGTAAAAAGTGTAAAACTGTCAAGAGATTGATAATAAGTAGCTTTTAAACATATTGTCGCTTTCCAACTTTTCAAGTTGTCAGCTAAGAAGAGTAATAGCCAAATAAGCCTAGTTTGCCTAGTTAGTGAGACTTAATTTTTTTCCAAGAGATTTGCTAAAACCTTAGAGCTTCCGGGGGCTTCACCCCCTGGGCCATCGAGGCTTTGCCCCTGGACACCACCAGGGGCCCTAAGGTGGGCCCCTAGACCCCACCCGGTAAGTCTCGCGCTTTGCGCGAAAAGTTTTTTGCCCCTCAAACTTTTTCTTTTGCCCTCCATTTGCCCCCCCCCCACTTTCAAAATCCTGGTGCTGCCACTGCAGCTACTTCTGGCAATCTGAGTGATTTGTTTCACCAAAATTTTCTATGCTGCATGCCAATCGATGGTGGCGCTCAGCTTACTCTCCCAGATAAATCTCACGTCCATGTACACATGATCCAAACTTACGTAGCAGCCCTGAGAATGCCTCCCTTGCCCCCTTGCTAAAACTAGAAATCTGAATTTGCTTGGCAAATCCGGCATAGCAGCGAGACGTGTTTTAAACAACTTGGTTTCGGCTTCTGCCTAATGCATTCTTGCCTATTATTTATGGGATAGTCCAGGAAATCACTACAGGCATTGGATATCCAACCATCTTTAGTGTGTACAAACATGACCGACACTCGGTTCAAAGCAGTGAACAGCTGTTGCTCTCATTCAGTATACATGGAGATCAGTGGACGTACTACCACCAAAATATGATTCTGTACCACAAACAAACATTATTCTGTACTATTTGAGAAAACTGCAATGTCAGACACTACTTACTGTATCTGTAGCAGCAATAGCAGCAGTACTCTAATGACACTAACGCTGTTGGTGGTTACTTTTACTAATACAACCATTGGTTGGTGCAAAGCGTATCAAAAATTGTAAAAAATCAGGAGCTCTCAGACAGCCAGAAATGGCATTCACAGGCTTGATAAGTAGCATAACCGGTCATGATTTTGCACTTTTATTTGCAATGTTGTTTCAGTGATCCAAATTGTGAGTCCTTTTTCCTGAACCTGACATTACAGCATTAGTATGTGTACCATTAGCATAAGTGTACTAACATCAGCATACTATCATTACCATAACCATACCACCATACCACCATTAGCATTAGCATTAGTAGTAAGCCAATGCTATACATGATATCTATACAAGCTTCCTTTCTTGAGATCATGTCTACAAGGTCTCAAAAATTGATCCTTGTTGACCTCAAATGACCTTTGACCTCCAGTAAAGTCCAACTGGTCCTTACACTCAACAAGATAAAACTACATAATAAATATGACACCTATCAAAGTTTCCTTCTTGAGATATGTTTACAAGAATTTCATAATGTGACCCTTCTGACCTAAAATGACCTTTGACCTTCACCAAAGACAATATAATTCTTGTGTACTCAATGAGATACACCTACATACTATATGGGAGACCTGCCCAAGTTTTCCTTCATGAGATATCCTGTTAACAATGTTGACCCATGTTGACCTCAAATGAGAATTAATCTCCACCGAAATCAAAAGAGATCTTGTAATTTATGTGATTCACCTACATACCAACTATGAGATTTGTCAGAGCTTCCCTTCTTGAGATATATGTAGTGTTTACAAGGTTTCCACATTTTTGGCCTCAAATGACCTTTGACCTCCATTAAAATTGCCAGGGATCCACCCACACACATAATATGACATCTGTTAAAGCTTCTCTTCATGAGATACAGTGTTAAGGTGGTTGTAAATTTGACCCCTGTTGATTCCAAATGCCCTTTGACCTCTACCAACCAGAATGCACAAATGCATTGTGGTTTCGATGATGTGGTTATGAGCATTGATTTCTAAATCTGACATAATAGCATGAGTATGTGTCAAAAGGCTACCTAAAGCATGCGTTACATAAACAAGTTTCCTTTTTTGAGATCATGTCCACAAGGTTTTCACAATTTGAGCCTTGCTGACATTGAATGACCTTTGACCTCCACTAAAGACCAAATGGTTCTTGTACTCTTTGAGATACAACTTCATACTGAATATAACATGTGCCAAATCTTCCCTTCTTGAGATACCATGTTTACAAGAATTTCATTATGTGACCCTCTTGACCTCAAATGACCTTCGACCTTCACCAAAGACCATGGAATTCTTGTATACTCAATGAGATACACCATCATACTTAATGGGAGGTCTGCTAGGTATGTTGTACGTTAGGGTTAACAGGAAGCAAAGAGACGAGAGGAAATCAACTCACCTCACTGCTATCTTCTTCAAGATATCTGGATAACATGTCTGATTTTTCATTTGCCTTGATGTGGAGACTTGCAATATCTTCATAAAGGTGACTGTAGATACGACTTTTGTATGTCTTGTTTGCCAGAAGGACCACTCCCGAGTCATTAGAAGATGCTGTGCCACTCTTGTGAACACCATTGCTGGCCTCACTGCTAGCTGGTGACAGATGTTTCTTTTGAACTTTGGCATAGGTAGGCTCATTCTCCTGTTTCTTCTTGTTAGGTTTCGAGACAGTAGCATAGAGGTCCACTGGTGGCTCATCGTAGATGGGATTGTCAAACCCCTCATAGTTTGGACCGAAGGACCTCACCAGTGACCTGCGTACATCCCAGCTGGACTGGTAGTACCACGTCCTCCTTGGCTTGGGAGGAGGGACGACCATGTCCACGTTGGAGCAGCTCATGGTTTTCAGGACATCGTTTCTCTTCCTGCTATTCATCATGTCCAGTTCACAGGCGCTCTGGGTCTCTCGTGGACTGCACAGATGCTCCAATGATCCCATGGACCTACATTCCATCAAACGATTGTGGGGTTGAATACTGTAGCTGCCAGAGCTGCATGACTGAGAAGAACTGTGGCTGTCGGACCTCCCACAATCTTCGGGAACAGAGGTCGATAGGTCAGCTTCACCGACATTGTCATGATCTGCAATGGCCTGCTTCTCCTCCTCCTCCACCACGCACTGAGGTGTAACCATTGAGGTCAACTTAAAGGCAGCATTTTCATGCCAGGTCAGTCCTTGAATATCTTCCAACATGATGCTGAGTCTACTCATTCGGTAACATTCATCAATGTAAGGCTTATCTTGTTCTCTCCTTCTATAAGCTCCCCATTCTGCCATTTCTTGGCTCTCTTCCATCTCGCAAATATTATTATTGCTTTCCCTATGGTCACTACTGTTTGCATGTTCTCTCAAAGGTGGCGGCATTCTTTCTTCTGCATCGTCCACACCAGAATCAAATGAACGTTGTCTGAAATCAGCAGGCGGCAACTGCTGATGATCCTGATACGAACGTAACTGTTGCTCAATGTCACTCTCTTCATCATGAATGTTGTCATAATGAGACGGAACCCTGTTCCACTTTTCACAGTCATTGGAGTGCTCTGTCCTGTTAGTGTAACAGCCCTCAGTGATGGCAAAATCGCCATCAGACTTAAAACGCCAAGGATCCTCCGAGTAATGATCACTCTTAGCAAAACTGAGATCGTTCTCTCTGCTTTCCAGAAAGCTATCATCCACAGGAAACTTTGGAATACCTGGCTCTTTTTCTGGCTCATTTAGCAAGCCTGCTTTCACCAAGGCCTCCATGATGTCAAACTCTGAGTAGACAGCGTAGTTCTCTGAGTCTGGCTGGACGTTGTAGCTGTAAACACCGTCTGACATTTCGTCCACAACGTCTGCTATGGTTCTACTCTCATCGATTTCATTCGAAATGTGATGTGACTGTTCTCCTTCACTGGTTCCTTCATTGTACTCCACATCTTCTGATGATGAAATCCAGTCTTGGTGATTGCAATGGTGTTCAGTTTCCTGTTCCACCGTACCTTCTTCAACATCACTGCAGATGTCGCCTTCTGCCTCGTCCTCTACCTTCAGTGACGTAAACAGGCAATCCCAATAATTTTCACAGTCTTTCCTCTCCTCTTTAACCACAAGGTCCTCTTTGCTCCCTTCTTCTATTTCAAAGAATTCTATGCCATCTGGGCATCCTTCCCCCATCTCAAACTCTTTGCTGCTCAAGATCTCATCCTTATTACTTTCTGTCTCGAGGAACTTCCAAGCATCTTCTATGAGACAGGCTCTTTCTTCATCCATGAGGTGGTAAGTGTCGGTGGGATGTCTGTATTCCTCATGAGGATAATGAAACTGTTGCTCTTGCCTCTCTTCTCCATCCTCTTTGTTATCTGGAGATTGTTCCTCATCGAATGAACCAGGTTGGATTTGGTCACTTTGCTGCTGTTGCTCTTGGTGGGATGGAATGTTTTCTTCATCAAGTTCAATGCTTTCCCCCATCCTCATGCTCACTTTCATCTTTAATGTCTCTTCCTGCTTTGCTGCCTCTGACACGTCTAGGGATGAGCAGCGAAAGGCAGGGATACTCTCTCCATTTTTGAGTGTGATTATCTCCAATGTCTGAGAGAACGAGACATGCTTCTCCTTCCCGGGGATGGGAAAAGAAAATGCTTTTGGTCGAAATCCAGCTCCGTCCACTGGGTATCTGACAAAGGGAGAAATAACCTAAGTTGATGACACAATTGTTTTAAAGATTTTACTGCAATACATTTCTGACAATATCCCTGCAATCATTTTTAATCATGACTAAGTCCTGACAAAATAAAGTAGTAAGGAAAGTTCCGATGGCCATTGTTTCGGATCTCCTCCCCCTGTGCCCCCCCAAAAAACCAAACTGTTTACAGTAGAATATTCCAGAAAAACCGTTAAATGCAAGCATATGATATTTGGTAACACTATCTTAGTCCACTGCTTATGTTGTGAGCAAAATCACAATCCTCTCCCTGACCCTAACACTTTCTCTAATTTGACTCCCCTCCTCCCCCCCCCCCCCCCTCATCCCATTCCTCCTTGTTCCCACCTCAACACTCGGTGGTAACATGAGTCAATCAATTAAAGATCAAGTTTGAATGGTAAAATATGAAAAATACACAAGAATATGAGGTAAACCTCAGTCTATGTTGACCTAATTGGGCCAGTTGCAAATTGGACCAGCAACACTGCAACGAGAATTTACACATTATAACCAACAACCATGGTGAACATGGGGCTTTTGAGGTGATGTCAATTTCAAAGTGCCCTCAATTTTTTAAATCAGGAAAAAGGCAGCCTACTGAGTATCAAGGAAAAAAATCCAAACTTCATGAAAATTTGGGAGGTTTTAATAACCTAAGTCTCTGTTATGAGGTCACAGTATAAGACGTAAGACTACAGGATTTGTTCCTCTTTTAATGACCTGTCCTTCAGTTTCTACACCTCTGGGGGAAAAACCCAGCCCACCTCATGATAAATTGTTCTCATTACTCAGGGATATGACTATATCAAAAGTTTGAATAAATGTTACAGAGATATGGTGGGAAACAGCTATTGTGATGCCATTTCATCATTATTCAAATATGCAAAACCAGAGTATGGAGTATGATCTCATTTTTCTGCAAACAAATCATACTTCATAGCTGTATTGAAAGAAAAAAAAAACTGTTCAAGAATGGTTGGACCTGACCTTTTGAAACCCTGAAGAAGAAGTCCTTGATTCAGAGCAAACTTGACAGGGTAACTAATACAAATTTCACATAATGAGCAAAATGTTGAAAAAAAAAAAAAAAATGCTGACAAAATACTATACAGAGAAAATAGATATTTAAGAAGAGGACTTTTTAGAAAAGGATGGCACAGGCCAACCACCCACTGTGGTGCGGTATCTCCTACAGTGTCTACAGCTTTGTATGTCAACTTTAAGTAACCTCGAGATTGCATCTTCAACTCGATAGGAAACAAAGAAATGAGATGGTAGTTGACAATAATCAAGTCAAATATTGCTTAGCATTCCCTATACTGTCTGCAAAACACAACATTGCTCCTAGCCAATTGATTTAAAACATACGATACAAATTGATCGGGCGGCCTTGAAGTAGTTGAGGATTTGCACAGCTGTGGGTAAAGTATATCAAGTATGACTACTTCAATGACTGTTTATAGAAAAACCGGCGATGCGATCGACTTTTTTCAAGAAATTTTGGCTGACTTGCCATGGCCATTCATTCTTGCAATAACAAATACACCATCGATGTGACAGACAAAACAGGGCCCGGTAATACACAGTCTTGTTACAGTTATTACTTTGTCACTCTCTAAGTAAATATCAACAAGACATAACATTATATGCTGCACCTTTTTTCTGATGAATAGCACCCAAAGCAGGCCATCAACTTTGTGATCGAGGCCTTGATCTCTTGTGTCGTCGAGTATCGCCTGGATATTTCACCGAGGAGATCGACCACTCCATCTTTGATACACTGAAGTATGTTGTCAGCTGACTGGCAAAGCAGCTCGGTCTCTTCAGCTGTGAATTCTACCAAAGCAGACAATAACAATAGATAAGTACAAGTCTTTGGATGGACACTTTATGAAGAACAATACCTCTGCCAACATGTGCAGTATGGTAATGACTATCAGCTTTACAGCTACAGCAAGACCAGTACAATTGAATATGTAAAAATGTACCCTGTTATCCTTCAAAGGTATTATAAGGCAAATTTTACTGACAATTGAGTTGGTTCTTTAATGAAAGAATACTTTTCCACTGCCATTTTCTTCAGGCTCATGCCAATATCTTGTTCCTAATGCAAGATGATGCTGTTTGAAAAAAAAACACTACCCTGGTCAATAAAGATTTCCAGTTGTTTCACAGTTACCACGATGCCATGTACCAGTGGCAAAATATTTCAAGAAGGCTTTACTCTCCTTTGAAATTAAAACCCTCATTTAACCTTGAAATTTGATGCTATCGAAAATGTAGATTGGGTGCATTGTAGATTTACATACAATATTATAATGTTTCTTTTAAGACAGTCACAATTTTAAAGATGAACAAAGGATATTCCTGCGGTTATTCCTGGGTGACATCACAAATTCCTCATTAAACAATACACCATTTTGAAATAAATATTTTTTTAAAAAATTCATTCCTTCTGCAGCTTACATGCTATTAAGATATGTCTTTTACTGATAAAAAGTGAAGAATATTACAAATATTTATGAAATATCAATTTTCTTTAGTGGCCAATCGGTAATAAAATAATGCATGTCAGTCTCTGAGACTGTGTGTGACAATATTTGTAGGCCAAAATGAAGCTTCTTCATCAAACCACCTGATTTTAAATGTGGGGGACCAAACATTTTATCAACATGAATAATGTATGAAGATAGTCGGACCGATGGTTTTCTGTTGGAATTGCAATTCAGAATATACTTAATTTCAGGCTTTCAGTTGATGCAACATCATTATGACATCATTGTAAAGCATTCACCTTGGTCCAAGCACCAACTTGGGATGTGAACCATCACCTCGGCGACGGTTGCTATGAGCTGACAGGCTGCTTGCACGACGTCGATATTGTCTGCATGATTTGAAAGCGATTCTGTGAGAACCTGAATTGCACTCTCCCTTAATGGAGCCTGTAGAACACAGAAATTAGTACAATGTAAACAGCGAACACTATCACATGACCAAACAGAAATATGGTGCAGAAAATGTAACCGAAGTTCACTTCCACAGGTATTTCCATTCAGTTGATCATGCTAGGAGATGCACTGGCATGCAAATCTATAATAAACTGCTACTGTGGAACATCTTGATGATGCTATAGTAGCTTAATGTTAGCGAGTGAAAACACAACCACATCACAAAGTGTGTACTTTCTGCTCCTTCAGATTTCTCTCACCAAAGAATTTCCTGAGTAGGAGTCATTCTTACCTTACTTTTTGGTGTCGGCCTGATGGTTGCAAATATGGAGAGGGCAGTACATCCATACTGCTGTATCTCAGGTGACCTCCTGTAAGCAGACATCGTCCCTAGAATGGTAGGGGCCACTTTCAGATCGAGAAGAACTTGCAAGCTGTTGCTAAGGAGGATGAAATGTGTCAAAATCTTCAACCACAGCAAATGGATCTTCACAGGCTCCTAAAAAGAGCAAGGAAAACAGATCATTTCATGTCACAGACTAATGTTCATACTCAAACATCAAGCAATAAGAACGTACTTGATGTGAGAGCACTGGGAATGCAGTAACCAACTAATATAGCTGGACTTCAGGTATGAAGAGAGCTTAAAACCACTTTGTAAACTTTTGACGAGGGTACGATTTACTGTCATCATCTGAGCATGCATCATGCTCACTTTTCATGCTTTTCTTGGCATTAATACCACATCACATTGCCAAATGTTGTGCTGACATATGAACAACAGATTCATAATCTGGAAATTCCAAAAGGATCACTGGTATCTCATAATTTTCATTTGCTATACATGGCATTTACATTATGATTCACTATTTATTCTGCCAGCTGATTGCAGGTGATACATAGATACTCCCCTGTTCTGACAGGGCAATTCTTCATACTTTCTACAAAATGGCAACACCTTTCAATCATTTTCTTTCATTTCTTGTGCATCAACTAACTATTGATTCATATGACAGCCTCATCCAGTGTGACTTAACAGAGATGACACTACCTATAACACTATATGCTCTCCTAAAAAGTGACTTCATTCTATCTGCCAGAGAAATCACACAAGGGGAGACTTCATATTGTGGGAGACATCAGCAAAATTCTGGATGATTTATTGGGCCGCCGTTAAATCTTGTCTTATATGGGTGTACATACTGTAATGAAGTCTAACTTTTCTTGATACCCTTGTCCAGAAACAGCAGAAAGGGTCTCTTGATGGCAATTTTAATATGATATACTTTCATATATGAATCTTCAGTCATTACGCAAATAATAAACTAAACAGACAAATCAATGTGGTGCTATGGGACACTCCACTCCTGCCTGAATTACTGCCACCACGGTGGTAATAATTAATAACATGTTCCATAATAATGGTATGGAATAACTGAATAATAATGTTATAATTATTCACTAATTATGTTCCACCATTTTCTGGATCCAGAGATTGCAGTTTCTCTCCAACACATTCATCTTGTTAAATAGATAAAGTGATGCCCCACCATTACAATAGCTCAGCTAGCTACTGGCTAAAAACGTAAAATTTTCAATTACAAAATACTCGAAAGAGCGAAGAAAGTAAGATAATTTACGTAAATCAGAATCTTTGTGAAACCTAATAGTAAAGAAAAGAGGATACTTAAGGTTTTTGTGTCAGGAGGGCTCTCACAGGAGGCAAGAGACCGGAACTCTCAAAAAACCGTTGGAGCACGCCAAAGCGAAAGCCAAAGAGGGCGAGCCTAGGTCCTAGAGGGTGCGGTGTCAGTTGCTTGCGGGAACATTTTGAGCTAAGTAAAGCTGATGCATTTGTAAGCAAGGGTTTAAGTATATGCCTATGATGTGAATACAAAGTTTTCACAGTGTGACATCGTAAGGACCTCAAATGACCTTTGACCTTCACCAAAAACAATAGGTATCATCTACTTCCTATGACCAACCCACATGCACACACTAAGTATGACATTAGTCATGATTAGCCTTCTTGAGATATCATATTTTCAAGCAAGATGTCACACACACACACATACACACGACATCTCCATCACACTTGATTCCTTTTGCCTTCAGCGAGGAATTGGGAAAAAAACCGGAAGTATGTTCTAGTTCTGCAAGGCAACTTTACGATGGAGATCACATGCAGCCTGTACTTCAGCATGCCCACTAGGGAATTCCCCCTTTCAAAATCATCACCACAGCACTGTTTTCAAAATCGCAAAAGGTCACGGTGGTCATTTAAGAAGGGGGCAGTCGTCCAGATTTGATCTAAGCATCTGGGAAGGAAAATGTAAAATGCTATTCACGAGTGCATGGCAGTGAGACACATTGGGCTTTGACCATGCTGACCCAGGGACTCCAACCAGATCAGTGATCATCAGTGCTCTACTGACGCATAGAAAAAGGATACATCTTAAGAATGTGATAGACAGTTTTTTTATTTTTTTTGAGGAACAAAACTCATGCAAGCAAGACTGCAAAAGACATATACATATGGTTCACATGAGATTCGACACTACAAAAAACCCCCTTAATTGAGCCTGTGTAAATCCTTGGACCCTCATGACAAGGGGTTCTTTGGGTCCAGGAGCTGGGCTCCCATGCCCATCATTACACTGCTGATAAGACATTCAGAAGTTGTGTGGAGACAGGTAAGTAAGAAGCAACATAAATACAAAGATGCAGCCGGTCTTCTATTTTCGATGACATGTTTGTCTCTCATTTGAAACTTTTCAAAATGGTCACAAATGTATGAAAGGACCATTGGTTTGAACTTGTGATGATCATAGCCTGCCAACTCCAATCAGAGGGTTCAATTGGTTCCTTACAATTTGTACACATCACATGCATCATCAGAGTTAAGAAGTACTTTCCTGAACAGAAAATATTGCTCCCAAACACCAAAGCAAAAAATCCTGTGATGTATAGAATTACATCATGTTTGAGCACTGACTCACCGGACTGACTCTGAGCAGGTCAACCATCAATGCAATAATGATTGACTTGTCTACCGACAAGGACTGTTTTCCATCTGCTGAGAGCCGTATCCTATTTTCTTGCTGCCTCCAAGCTGACAGAAATGTGACCATTGGTCGAGGGTCAGCCTCTGCCACTTCCTGCATTGGGGGAGGAAAATGAGTGACAAAGGTGTGAAAATGTTTCTTTTCAAAGCATGTTGAAGAGATGTCATGTTCTGAAGTCACGGATATACCAGAATGGATTCAAAACGGTTGACAAGAATGTGTATCCCACAAGTCATAATGAACAGCATCTATTTATCACAGCTTACATTTTTCTAGTTATTCATGAGTTTACTTGTCACACTGACTTCATCCTTCACATGCAAGCCATACGCCATAATTGCCATTCATGTTGTGAACAATATTTTGAAAAAACCTTAACCAAACTGAATCTTTTATTCTTAAACAAGTGTGCTTGATCCACAGAGAAGAAAAGACTTCTTAAAGCAATAAAAATTTAAAGTGGAATCATAAACATTTGTGACAGAGTGGCTGCAGTTTCAACTTATGTACTTCTAACATAGTTTCATCAATGACCTCTTCCATTATGGATGCTGCTGTACTTTGTCGGCAGCACTCAATCTCCGCTGCACAATTGCTTCATGATTTGTTTTTGCACAAATTTTAATTGCAAAGATCTGAACTCACACATGCAACATTCTGTTTGCATAATATACATACCAAGTAAATTTTTTATACATGGTTAGCCAAACTGTTTCTACATAATTCACAAACTGGAATGAATTTCTTCTCTTGATAGGATTTGAATTTAGAGATGTTAGTGGATTTTTAATGCATAGGACATGTGCCTTTCAGAAAGTTGACATACAAATTTGCTAACGTCCCGAGGAGGTTCCATTTGCAGAATCAAAAACACAAATCGAGTTACCAGCATCATACTTTGAGAGAGCTACAGTATGTGTGACATGATAGATGGTTGCCCCTAACATAACAAACAAACTTATGCAAGCATGAGTATACCTTGATTGCAGTACAGTAAATAACTACAAATGTGGTTGAAAAATCGAAACCACCTGGCTACGAGTTTACAGTGCACTTGTTTTGTTGTATGATGGACAAATGTTTAAAATAACATACAAATCTTTTTCACTGTTTTGAAGAGGTTCATGAAATAAAAGCTTATTTCACAGTGAGCGTAGTACAAATCTTACAGATACTCCAGACTGTGAAATCACCATGGCAATAATACCACAGCATCAAGAGGAGTAACTATGTGATGTCTGTAATAGCATTGCACCACAAGTTCTTGAAGACAAAAACTCATCACCCCAGACAGTTTCAATTCTCCCAACTACCAACGTCTAGTCCCTCCCTCGCCTGTCTTAAATTCCTCCACATGTGTAATCAAAACAATGGATCCCTGTGTATGCTGTGTATAAATACGAGCTGCTTTGCATCTTTCGAATTTGCTGTCAATCAAAGAGTACTGTAACTTACAACAGGTTAAAAATTTTGCTTTCCTGGAAGTAAAAATATAGCTTAGGGTGATGCGTTACAGCCTTTAACTCAATACTTCGATAACACAGTGAAATGTAACATTAACAGGAAGATACCCAACATCTCACTGGTGTACAGATGTTCAAGAGTGACTATACTTTCCCTTTGCTTGGAGTTAATGAAAAACAAACACAAGGGTACTGATCATTTTTAGATTCAAAACTCTTGCTTGGAAAGCAAATTTTCTGCAAGCAGAAATTTTTTTTGGAAAAGCAAACATTTGGGTACACGCTCAGTGCAATACAAAAACAATGCGTACATGAAGGCAAGGATTAGGAGAATGTGAATATTTACTCCAGAAATTTAAAGCAACCATAAAAATGTGCTTCAACATTGACAACAACATTGATAACTTATTGTTGTAAGTTGTTGTGTGTTTGGAAGTAGAAATGGTTACCATGACAACAATTTATACTACTTACATAAAAAAACACCTGCAGACAACGCATACATGAGCAGTTAGACCAACATATGAAAGTGACGTGAATTAGTCAAGTTACGGTTGATTAATACAATGGCTTTACATCCTGATGGTAGTACTATTGACAAGAACAATACACTTTCTAACATCATTAATAGATCTACACAACTGCCCCAGATTGAAAATTAACGACTGTTGGTTCAAACCACTTCACTGAAAACGTGTGACAGCATTATGCTGTACAGCAAATAGACAATCTACATTAAATGCCAGACAAGGACAATGACCTTGAAAGAGGAATCGGGGGCTTATTCTTAGCATGTTTGTCAGCACACTTTGTCACCACCACCTTGCACCGCAATGTATGAGAATTTCACAATTTGCAACAGAAGATACTGATAAATTAACAGATCCCTTGCTATGATATCACACAACAACAAACAAAGGCGCACTCCCTGATAAACCAGAAAGCCAAAAGGCTTTGTGATTCCTTGCTACATGGTTATATTACAACAAACACGAATTATTCACATGACAAGTATAAGATCAACTGCAGTTATTTTTCTTGATACACCACAAGCCTTTAACCCAAAATGACCTGTATTTTGGTGACCTAAAATGACCGCGACATTTGACGTCCACCAAAACTTAGCAATAGGGATCACCTACGCAGGCCATACAACCCACACATCAAGTACAGTATGAGTATGACATCAGTCAACATTATTTCTGAGCTCCAAGAAACACACAGTAATCAATGCTGCTTCTAGTCTTGCCTGTTGTTAGTTGAATCAAATAACTCAACCTTACCTCATCTGAACTCAGCTTGTCTGCCATATTTACCTCAAAATTCTTCATAAAGGACCAGAATGTTCTTAAGTCTCCATCGTATGGTGGAATTTCTGCCTTAGGTAATTCCAACACTAATTTGAAACTTTTTCAATGCTTCCTCCCTCTCCTCAGTATAATGCTTTTGGCATTCCAACATCTAGCTTTCTGCTTGCTCAAATGCTTCATCAGACAACAGCCCAGCCAGATCAGCATGAACCTCTTCGATTGCCACAAATTGGTGCTCTGCCTTTTGCAAATTTTCCTTTATCGACTCTGCAATAATTTCTTCCTTGTTACAAGTAGCTTTTAACACGCTCAAAGTCCTCGTAAGTTGACCATAAGTTATGATTCCTCCTCAATATTTTTGCTTCCTCCATCCTCTCCGACATTGTGAAATATGATTGAAATCACTCCAATTTGATTGTTAAGAAACCTTGTTCTGCTACCAGCTGTTCCTCTGGATATTGATATTATCCAAATAAATGACAGAACAGATGGTTTTTTTATTTCCTTCATTTTTTTTATAAACCCATTAACATTCCAATGCATGAAGAAATGCCATCTTATCTATCTGACCCCATGACCCTCCATACCAGACTATCTCTCTGGACAACCTATGGAGGCCCCTTACACTAGAAGTTACTCACTAAGTTACAAATGCAGTACTGTAGGGAGCAATCCCATTGAGTTAACTGTGGACGACTGAAACTGCACAATGTAGACCCATATACATTTGTATGGTAGTTTATAATAACCACAATAATGGTGTTTAGGCTATTATTATTGTTTTATAGTAAAAAATTATCCCTTCCTCTCTATTGATAAGCATTAAATTTCACAGGGTCGTGAACCTGTTAATAACAGATAACCTTATAAAGTTTAAAACAAATCTGACCCACGGATAAGGAACCATGGCAGTTTTAACATTTTTTATTTTTTACCCCATAACCTCATTAACATGCAAGATTTGGACACCAAAAACAATAGGGATCATCTACTCAATATGGGCAACCTACAGGTACATGCCAAAAATGAAATTACTCAGAGTTACTCAGAGCAACCGTCACACACACACACACATACACACACACGACATCAGGACTGCATAGATTCCCCTGCCTACGGCAAGGAATCAACAAACCAACAGTGACAAACAAACCAACAGTACTGTCCACGCTACACTGTAGGCACGTATAGATCTAATGCCAGTGGCGCAATGTGCGAACGTTGAATTTAGTGGCTTGCCCTTGAGTGGGACGGCGCTTCACTAGTGTGCGTCACATGCAAGGGGTCATTCTAACAGATGCAAAATGACAAAATGAAGATTTCTGTCACATTACCATGATTGTACACTATAGTTGTACAAAAATATTCCACAACTTTTTGGCCCTAAATTCTTAAAAAAAAGAAAGAAAACAGAACAATCTAATATGTGACATACTTCGGGACATTAGTTAAGTCATACATAAACAATTCAAACAAACGGCCAGAATTCCTTCAAAGGCCTCTAGTTGAAATAATTTACCAAAGAAACATTATTGAAAATTTCTGAGAACGTGTGATATTCTGGTACTGAGGAAATTAAACAATGACATTTTTGAAACATTGCCTTGTAGTGACCCCAAAGAACATGATCTTTTGCTCCCTTTGGTCAACAAGAGCCCAAGGGCACTTCGGTTCCTGGCATGAACACATTTTAATTTAAACCCAGCCTCAGATAACGTCTGAAATTGCAAGGGCAATGGTAAGAATCAAGGTCATTTAGCAGCCTCGCTATCATACATCAAAGTTTGCTGACACCATAGAGCTTTCTTTTTGGGGGGGGGGGGGAGGAGAGGAGAACTGAGCAATTGACATCAAACAGGTCCTCGTGATATGGATGGAAGAATTACTCCATTCCCATTCACTGAAAGCAAAGTACAGTAGTTTTGTGTGTGTACCTTCAAATGCAGAAGCAATGACACAACAACTTGCATACCTGTGCATATATATGTACAACTGGTGCTGCTGCACTTACTTCCATGTACTACATCAACTGTTCATTTAAATTTCAATAACATGACTTAGGAGCATCATAGGATGGTAGTATAATTGGATTTTTGGTTTGTCTCAACAAGACCTACCCACACATCATAAGGTCACAAAGGTCAAATGATGTCAAGTGGGGTCAAATGAGGTCACGATATGCACTTCACATACACAAAGAAAATTATCCATTACACCATCCCCTTAAAATGTTTTGTTGGAGAAATATAAATGCAACGTCACTTTCTGAACCTTTGGCCCTTTCACATTAATGAGATAGATGTTACTTTATTTTCTTCTACCAATCTAACTTATTCGAAAATTATGCCACCATTTGAACAATGGACGCCAAGTTACAGCGACCCAAAAAAATTCACTTTGTTGCCTCTGATCATCCCAAATGACCTTTGACCTCCACCAAAAACAAAAGGGCACATCTACTCAATACTATACACATACAAACCAACTTTGAAAAATGGACACCACTAGGTTACTGAGTTACTGTACCTCACATTCTTATCAGTCACATACACACACATATGTCACAGTGACTGCATAGGTTCCTTGCTACCACAAGGAACCAAAAATAGCTTAACATCCAACAATTCTCAGTCTCAAAACAGGTGCTTCAATAAAGAAGGATGTAATTTCACGTTATTTGGTGCAAATTTGGCAAGGATGGGAGTGTATTTGTTGTGCCATGACCTATCCCTTTCAAAACCGTGTAGCAGCAAATATTTTCCCATGATTCATAGCATCCACCTAAATAAAAATCCATCAAGGAAATGATCACCAATAGTCAACTTCATGAATTGTTTTGGACCTCTAAGGAACTTTGATGACTTCTGTGTCTTTAAATTTTAAAATTTTAACAAAATGTCAGCAGGAAATGTTGGCCTCTGAAAAGTTTCTCACTAGGATTTGTGTTTCATTCACCATTTGTTTAACAGTTGCAAATTGGTAAATTTAAAAGTTAGTCATGGAGTCTCACCCTCCATCACCTTCTCAGACTTACAATTCAAACTACATGTGAATACTTTTCTTTCCTTTTTTTGGTACCACTGTAAATCATTTAGGTCTGGTTTTCTGGATATTAGTTGCATAACACTCAAATTACAACACTAGCACTTTCATCACTTCCTGACACCATGTCGATACTATATATATGCAGTAAAATAAAGGAAATCCTGTTGAGGCCTATACTACTTTTACCCTATATGTTTTGAATTGCTACATGTATATCTGGTGTAACAAGTAATACCTCACAACAAACCTGTACAAGTATTACTTCTCACAAGTTCTCACAGGATTAGACGGTACAATATACTGTGTAACACTAAGTTCATGCAGTTCCTAAATTTGTGCACATGCTTGATACCTACAAATTCCATACACAACATACACCTTACATGAAGAAGTGTGCGGGGACTTCCCTTCTAAAATGACAAAACCCAAGGTAAATACTTCTCTGAAACGGTCCACTAGCAACCAGATTACAGACTACAGGCTGCAGACGCAAAGTAAAAACATGACCTAACTTGAAAGCTTATTTGGATTAAGTAACAACTACAGAGATATATACTGTCAACCAAATGCATACCAAAGTTGAACGAAATTAGGACCCAACGTGTCACAGACTTTTTTGAATGGAGGTTGTAACATTTTTAGCTCACTGCAATATGTAAAAGTAACCAGACACAGTATACTGGTGTGTTCCTTTGATGCCACAATGACTACATTGAAAGTGTTTATGAAACACCCCTACAGAAAAGTGTAGTTATAATTCATGATTCCATGATTTATGATTTTTCAGTTGAACATATCCAGCAAAACAGCATACAAGCTTGTCGCCAGCAGGAAAAATTCAAAACTAGAGGACCACAGCTTCAAAGAATGAGTACTTTTACAATACATGTACTCAACACACTGTAATCATTCAAATGATTAAAAAATAATATAACAACAATTTGATTTGTAAGAAAAACATGCATATACTGTATATGAAGAATATAAAACAATTTCATTTCAACTTCTGGTATTGCTTGACAAAAATGTCCTGACACCAGGTTGACACATGAGGTTCCCATCCTGTTCCAAATTGTTCCCCATAGGAAATAAAAATTAAGTGAATCACACCAAGTACGGGTCTGGGATTTATGTCAAGCGTATTTTGTTCCATTGAATTTTGAAAGTTTGCTTTGTGTGACTTACATGAGCAACATGAGACTTTGAAATGGGATCAGCGACGATCCACATCAGTCCCATCTGGGAGACAGTTGCTAGGAAGCTGCTCTCATGCATATAAACTACAGTAAAGATGGTAAACTCATGTGCTCTGTAAAACTTAAGTGAATGTTGATTCACATGAATTACAGATTTTTAGGAAATCTAATTGCTAATTTGTTCTTAAAAAATTAACTGATACTATAAATAAAGCTAATTGTGGCATTTAGCACAAAAATCCACTTGAACACTGAACCCTACAGAAGTTTAAATATTGTTCCATACTCATGTTATAACCCTCAATGAAAGGAAAAGCGACACATATTGCTCACTTTTAAATTTTTAATAAAAGACATACCATTTCATACTTTGAAACATTTACTTTGCTATCAATGTCACTTTAGTCCTGTAAATATGTAATCTATCATGGGCCAACTCTGCTTCTTCTAATGTAAGCACCCTTACTCCTTTGCAAAAAAGGGCTGTGAGAATAATTTGTGATGCATCATATACACTTCTATTTTTTCAGCATGTTAAATCTAAATGACAATATTTGACATCTTTCATTATCGGTTAAGAATCTTTATGTTTAAATCGAAACAAAATTTGTTACCAACCCAGTTCTCCTCTTTTTTCACCCCAAATTCTAAAATTCATCAGGTACAAAACATAACAAGGAACCAATTTATACTTTCAACATACTGGACCTACTGTACTCTAGCTTCTCAAATTCCACTGTTAAAAATATAATGGTCCTAGATTCCAGATAGAATTTGACTTAAACACCATTGCTAAGATTACAAGAAAAATGAAAAGGTACTCAATTAAATAGCATGATTAATAGGCACTTAGTATTTTTGTTTAAATATAGAGGGAAGGCAGCAGGATGTACTTGGAGAATGGAGGGGTGGATTGGTGGTCAAAGGGTCATTGTATCTTGTACCATTGTTATGAGTTTGCTCGAATGTCCTTTGTTGTGTCTGTTCTGGCGGCCTGGCAATTGATAAGCATCTAGCTTTTGCAATGTCCCAAACACTTTGTATTTCTGTGAATTCTTTCAAATAATTTGATGCATGTATCTCACCTGGTTAAAGTGGGAGAAAAGAGTTTCAATTTCAATGTCTTTTACTGGAGATATTAAAATATTGAAAATCACAAAGAGATGACATACTTGATTGCTACAGTACCATACATACAGTATGTACTGCAAAAAGGGTTGCACACTATTCTTTGAGCATGGTAAAATTGCCAATCAAACTTATCAAAAGTTACAAGAATAATTTTTTACAGAGCTTATTGTGTTGCATCCCTTTAATTTAGCACTTCCATACACCAACACATTGCAAACACTGTCCAGAGGTAACTATAGGGTAGTATCAAGCTTTCTCTATTCTTGTGAGTGGGCCTTAAGCAGCTGATATACAGTGCTGTATTTCATTCACATTAATTTCTACTCAGCATACAGCTTGCAGTTTTTCAGTAGCCACAGTAGAAGAGATAAATCCCCATTGAAGACCATGTGACATGCATCTAGAAAAGAGCTGGCTTAATTCAGAAGTTGCAGAGTGAACCCTGTATGATAATGCATTTGAGTTTGGTTTATATCCACCACAGATTTTCAAAGTTTGATGAAAACACAAAACGGATGATGAGGAGTGTTGCAAAGTGTCTGTATTTCTTTTACTAGGCCTACAGTAATATGTATTGTCTCAATGAGTTTCACACTTGGTTTTACGCCAGAGACAAAAAGAAAAGTTGAAGGAGATAATACATGTTCATAAAATAAACCCTTGTGGCATATAAATTCTCAATTGTCCTAGAAATAATGGTAAAGAAAAGGATAACATAAGGCGTATAGTCACTCCCTTGACATCACAAATTTGTGTAATTGGTTCATGTTGATTCATAATGCAATTGTGAAACAGAAATTTGTTTGTAAAATGTTCAATGTTTAATGATTCATGTGGTCAAACTAAATACAAGTAATTTATACATATGGCTGCAGTTTCAGCATTTTGTGTCAGATCTTAATTATTGAAGCTACAGTACCATACGTACTTGTAACATGGGTCCAACTGGCTGAAAGCTGCATTTACTACCTGAGATAGAGTACCAGGTAGACAACCAGGTAGGTTTAATACCTAAACAGAAGTGCATGTTGAAAAAGGAAGCAAGGAATGTCACATGATAAATTATGTAAAGACAGTTATCATTTTTTACAGTTACATGCAGGTGCAACATTTATTAAAACATATCACTCAGTGCACAGTATACACAGACCAAGCAAGTCAAATAACACAGCACACAGACTGTCCACTATTTTAATTACAACCACATGGGACTAACAGGTTCAGCAACTCAGCTGCTACTGTATGCATGCAATGTATCGAAAACTACTGTATCTACAGTATGCACACAGTACAGCATATTCATACTAGCATACTAGCATTACTTGGCCCGTCTGTAACAATTACAACTTTTCTACCCTAATGCCCTTCTTCCTGACTATGGGTATGTTCATGGGAGGAAATTCCCTTTGCACAAAATATGATCACAAATGCATTAAAATAGCTCTATTACTAGTCTCAGGAAACTCGTGCTACTGTATGCACTGGCCTCGGTCAGCTGCCAATAACTGAATATATTCTTTTGCTGGAATGGATAGGAGGAAAACTGAACATATGTATGCATTAAAGGTACTATGTGTTACTGAAGAATGGGAACCATTTTCAGTGTAAATTACAGTTTCCACAAATCACTGATGCTATACAGTATTAAGAGGCTATGCATGCATTGCAAATTTTACATGAAACTGCATGACTGCCAGCTGTAGACATTTTACCTTTGATAGAAAAATAAGTGAATTATGGACAATATTGCATTGTATATGGTTATGCATGTATGACATATACACTTTTATAGTGCACATCATAGTCATTTCAATTTAATAACCAATTACTGCTTTTACAGCAGATTCTTCTGCAGAGTAAAAGAAAACATTTCCCAAATTCCATGTTGCTTTGCAAATTTACAACATAACTTTAATTTCTAGTTTTGGCAAGGGAAGCTTTGAAAATCCCCATTTACCATGATAGCATATCAGCTATAGTCTAAAGACTGCTACTGTATGGGCAATTCAACACATGATTTCACTTTCAACTTAATACAGTATCGCACAATTTGAAATCACTGGTTACATTAATCGATGCAAAATATGAACTTGGAACTGGTTCAATACCACCCCTATTAAAGGGTATTATGAGTGTAATCCCCTAAAGGGTATTCGGAGCCAGTCTAAGCAAAAGCAACCAGACTAAGGACTTGGTACTGTAGACACTGTATATATATAATACACCATGCACTGTATATAGGGTACAGTAACATGTAAACACTACGCCACAGCAAAATACATACCACCATGCATAAGAAGGTTGACTTACGGTCGATCTACATCTTGTAAGCCCTCTAGAAGTACAGTATGGCACTTGTGAACAGGTATCCTAGAGCTTCTCCCACTGGAGAATTCAAATGACAAACGTTGTAATTAACGCAAATCTAAGCACACGAACGACACACTGTCAAGGGCATTGCTACCACAAAATTATGTAAGAAGCATCCCAATATGACGCACATACTGTCGCACCTTTTGAGTCTGACCTAACACCAGATGTTGTACCAGTGGAATATTAGTTCTTTAACAGTGTCTCATTCATCGGATGAAAACTGGTTCCCAGGATAAACTCATTACGCCGTTAATTCATCCTACGAACAAGAGACCGCATTTCTGGGTCAAGTGCTCACAATGAATGATTCCCAGTCTCAACAGCATGTCCTGATTATCAGGATAAGGTAAGCTGTCTATGCTAACCAATGATGACAGATAATTACTCAGCAGACTACGCCCTAGGCGGGGACCCAGTGTGCACTGACATTTGACCAAGGGCAGATTCATTGTGATTATTATTGTCCACAGCCGTGGACAAACAAATTGAATCTGTATACAGAAGCCACAGGTTAGCTTGAAATGGTCTGTTGATATAAGCTGAACAAACTGGTACAAAGTTAAGTAGATCTATACCATGTCATTACGGTCTTCTTAAATTTTGCTACAAGAGAAATGCCATCTTCACTGAAGATGGTGGCATGAACCCCACTGAGTATTGCAGTTTTTGACTCATCAAAAGTGAACTCACATTACTATCAACATACCTCCCAAGTGACCCACATTTGAACACCCACACACGCTGACCCGCCCAGCCCTCTGAAAAACCCGCATTTCAAATCGTCCCAGTCTTGGGAGTGCCACGCACAAATATCAAGCACTGTAAACTTACCTGCAAACTTCCAATTAACTCTACATACAAACTCAACTATTTCATAGTAGGCCTACATTCACTGATACTGCATTGCAGTGCATCGTTGCAGTGCTACGTTTGTTGTCCTAACACCCAGGACGCCCCTCCCCTTACACTACACCCCTAGGCCGGCAGTCCACCGACAGACAGGTCAGAGGAAGACCCGCATCTAGCCTCACGGAACTTGGGAGCTATGCTATCACCATTTTACGTTGCTTGAGACATTGCCATGCGCTACTGACAACTGAAAACCACTGACAGGGTGGTTTACTCTGCTGATAGGCCTGATACACTGTAACCTGCAATATGAAAAAAATGAGTGCTTATGATGTCACCAAAGTAACACCATTCTGTCACTCTCACAAGTGCTAATACTACAATACAGGAACAGCAAGTGAAAGCAAAATGCTTGGTTGAATTGTTGAAAAGATCTGGTGAAGATTGTACTTTAATCACGTACCTCATGCGGCAGAATGAAACAGATACTAGTCACTATTCGGGTCAGAAGTAATCTCTTTGGGTACAGTAGATGAGAATGCAGTTGTTGTGTTAGACAGGTATTAGGTGTGACATAAGTCATGTAGTCTACTGCCAGGTGTCTAATGGTTCATACTTAGAAGGCTTTCTGTGGGCACAATTCTGGATGTGGCCAAACAGGACATTACTTCCTACATATGCTTTCTTTGTGTTACTGCACTCTATGCTGCCTGTTCATTTACATACCAGCTACACTAAGTATATCAAGCTCACACATGCACACACTGTACAGTGGTTCATCCTAATTAATTAAATTGAGATGCAATACCAAAACATGGATATATACTTTATTGATGAGCCACACTAAAATATACAAAGAAAGGATATCAGTAATTAACACCATGGACCTTGTGCTGAAAGTAGGACAGGGTCACCATTACCACTTCATGAGAATCAATGAGGGACCGCATGCCTACAGCTACTGTCTAACAGTCTAACCATGGAATCGATGCAAACATTAAATGCAGTGATGATCTCCGAAGGAAAAAGTATGCTTCTTAAACAAACTAAACAAAGATGTTTCAGCTGAAATGCAACTAACCATGCACCTAGACAGCCCTACATGTCCAAACTTCTGATGACTTTCAAAGTACACTGGTGTATAGTATAGTAGGGACTTAGTATGCTGTAAATAAACACACATTTCATGAGACTTATCCTACTGAATGACATACCATACTAGCAGCTTCCTGACTGGTCCTTTCTATCTATTTCTCATATCACTTTTTACCTTTATAAAATTTCGGAGCAAAACACAAGAAAGGGATGTTATGGGCATATCACCATCTTACCATCATGGTGAAGATATTCCCTCTTGGCTGGGATATGAGGGGATGGCAAAATGGGAAGGAGGCGCTAGTCTGGTATTATTCCAGACAGTGTTAGAGGTAGTGATAAAGGATACGAGCACCCTTGGCACAGTGGATGGGAGGGCGGTTGTTATGTTTAAAGAGTTAAGTGAGGCATTAGGGGAATTACGCTTGTCATCAGATTAAAAAGTTTTTTTTTTATCAAGATGTGACCAGTTGATCCATATCTGCACATACCTTCGGTCATCAAGGCTTGCCCATCAGGATTATGATCTTGGGCACAAGGAATTATCGATACTAATGTTCAATTCGATATTGTATCACACAAAAAAAGGAAAACCCTTAATAATAGCTCAGAGATGCCAACTGGTATGGTTTTTCCACATTATGTACAGATTTTGGTTTGAAATACAGGAATACGTAATGCCCGATTAAAATACGGAAATTGGGTGGCTAAAAACATGGAAATCAGATCACTTAACATAATGAGTTCAATAAAAGTGTGATTGGATAGTAAGACTACACCTGTGAAGCAAAGGTCACGATATCACGACCCCGACCTGCTGCCGGAAGTGCACAGTGACCAATGTGTTCATTGCTTTGTTTTTGGCTAATTAGATATGACAGTGATATTGACTTGGTTTTGTTGTTTGTATACACTGTAAACACAGGTTGGCATGTTTTTAGTGCTGGCGCAACTGTATTATAGTGTTATAGCCTACGTACTGGTGTGGACACAAAGCCATATATGAAGTGGACTGAGAGAAATATATCGCACATGAAACTGCCTATTACGGAATTCTTACTGATGCCATCATTGTTTGTTTTATAAATGACAACAAAATGCCAGTCCAAGCCCAGGCAACAAACATACAAACCTGAATACACCAAAAAGGTGTATTACATGGTTTACAGTAGTTGACAAAGCTGTTAGTGCAGCAAACGTTAGTTCTCACAAATAACGTTAGGCCAAGCCTAACAAGTTACCTCACCTGTGCATATTAAAGTGTTTTTAACCTACTACGTAACATGAATCATTTTAAGAAAATATGCACTTGGTGTTCAAAATACTCTTTTTGATGTGAAGAATACTGGTAACTATGTTTGAAAGTCGGCATTTCTGATAACTGCATAAGAATGGACAAACCACATGATCGTGCTCAAAATATTTCTTCAGAATTACCCGGTTGATTTTGTTTCATATCTGTGAAACCCGAATGCTGGGTCTGCCAACTGCCAAGGTTTGGAAAGGTGAATGGGGGGAAGGAACTTGAGACATCTAAGCACTAGCAGCATTTCAAAGGCCAAAATACCATCACAAATTTTCAACCTCAATGGACAGCAAAAAAATAAAAACCCTCCTGACTCACTGGCAGTGGACAAAATAAAGAGGCTGAGATCTGAAATTCTGGATTCTCAGGGGGAAGTGGAGTTTGATTTCCACTAATCATACCACCGATAGCCAGGATAATCACGTTGTAAACATTGGGCCTCTCCCCAGCGCCTGTAGTCGAATGCATAATCCCATGCATATTAACTTAAAAAAACTAGAGCAATGTTTGCTTAACTTAAATCAGTTCAGAGCAACTGTACCCTCTTTGGAAGTTGCCACAGCAAACTCGATGGGTAGTCATGGCGACAAAATGTCCATCCAGACAGTCACAGCATTTAAAACCCATGCACGCATGGATTGCTCACACCTACCTCGGAAAGGGAAATAATCAACAGCCGATGAGCGATTGGGTGTGAGGTGCAGATGAAAATTGGGGTCTGCTGATGAAATGAGTTCACTTACCTCAAAATTTCTGAATATTTCATCGATAGTTTCTGCTTGCAGTTCGTCCTCTTGATTGTATAGAAGTTCTTTGCTGATGCAGTTGGCTATGCTGTGAGTTACCTTTAAACGAGATAAAAGACAATAAATGAGAAGCCAAAGTGCATCGTAAAGTACAAGCTATGATAATTTACGTCACATGCCATTGCTATAAATTTCTGAGATTTGTTGTGATGGATTGTTTTTTAACCGCAAGTTGCAGTTAACAGCAAATCATTTGCAATGCATTTGTTGGGAATCAATGCATTCTTATTTAACACTAGAATGAATGCTTTATTACAACAAATTTATACTTTCTGTGTATATACATGTGTCATCTAATAGCTGCAATGGTATTAAACATACCAATATCATGTGAGTGTTTTCTTCATTTTGTCAGAATTTAATGTACTTGAAACTACAAAAAAACGAACTGAAAGAGGTGAGCACCGCAGTTGTGCAGTAAATCTGATCTGCAGTTAAACACAGCATAGACATGCTTCTCTGCAGTCCTTTCTCCAAACAAAGCCTACATTCATGGTGCATACTCAAGTTTACAAGGAGCAGAAAGTTGACCAACTTTTGCACAAAAAAGTTACGTCATTACCATAAATCACACTTAAGTTTCAAATGTTTTTCAGAATGTGGATGCCACTCTTAAAGAAGAAAATAATCAAATCAAAACTACTTTCTATCAGGTAAAGGATTTTGTGGTCAAATAATTTGCACTCAAGTCTACTACTAGTTGTAGTGGACGGTATACAACCTTAAGTTTTCAATCTGTACAGACTGCAATCAGTGTACAATCTATATGGTGTGAAAAAATGTAATCAATACAGAGATCAGTATATGTTATCTATACAGTATACAATCTAGTATACACTGTGTGCAATCTATACAGTATGAAAAAACTATATAGGATGCAATCAAGTACAGCTAGTATGCATTCTACTGTCCAATTACAGGTACAGTATGCAATCAATAAATTTGAAAGCAGTCACAAGTACAAGCAGAATACAATCCATACAGTACAAAATTATGTGATAACGAAGCTACAGGATACAGCGCGATGGCATGAGAGGCTATCTGGACTAGGCTAGTGGCGCTACTAGGAAACGTAAGAATTTCACTTAAAAATCCTCGATGGAACGAGGGGCAAATGAAATTTTACAAAATGCAGAATATAGATGAAACTTAACAGTAAAGAAAAGAAAAATACTAAAGGTTTGCAACCAGGAAAGCTCTCACAGGAGGCAAATTTCAAGTACTAAAAACTATGACATGTTGTTACAGCCAGAGCAAAAGCCAAATGAGGGCGAGCCTAGGCTTAGAGAGGGTGGTGTCAGGATAGATTTTGATTTCACTTTGAGCTGCATAAGTAAGCAAGGGGTACAGTATGTCTATGATGTGAATTCAGTACATAAAAAACTGATCTTCTTTACAGAGCAGTTTGCACAGAACGCAATCTTCAGTACATGGGGGGAATCAATACATGCATGCAATCTATACAGTTTGCAATAAAGTACCCAATGCTTACAGTGTACACTCAGTATTGTAAACAATCAATACAGTATGTGTCCTACACATTTTGGCATTCTATACATCATGCAATCTGCACATTTTTTAACAGGAAATAGGGATTTTAGAATACACCAACATGACATACCTGTACTAAAGAAACAGCTTTAGTCATTGTTAAACCATTCAGTATCACCAATAAACATCTGCTAAAGCTTCATCTCTCCAAAACATTATGCATGTGATGAGTAACGGAAGATGCATCATTTGAATTTTGAAAGTTTGGGTGAACAAATTAGTATTGAGCAACAAATAACGGAGTTTCCTATCTGTGAGAAACTTATTTCTTGAAAAAAGGACTACTGTCCTTCCTTATTTTCTGCATCCACAAACATTGGTTTTAAAAATATGGACGTTTTCTGTGAAACAAATGCGCTATTTCCCTTTAATCCTTAGGAGGACGACTTCTGAGAACAAAATTCTCCCCAATCACATGATTCAATGTCTCAAGGGTAGCATATATACTGCAATCCCACCAACATCCCACACACTGCATCTCCACCTGCATCCAAAACACCACCCACATTCCCATCAACATCCCACATCCTCATCCTACATCCCAAGATCCATTCACTCCTCACCTGCCATAGTGAAATATTGCAGAACACAAACTGATCTGCTTAATGAGGATGGAAGATCTCTTTGAAGTAATACTGAATTTCTTGTATATTTGTTAGCCCCAACGAATGATTCCTCACGCTTCACCACATTCTTGTGCCCTCAATCATTTTCCTAAATCAATGATCAAAGATTGCAGCTCAGAGCCTGGCAATGCATTTCGGTATCATGATGTCGCAAACCAAATGATGGCAGATAGCTGTCTGTCGTTCCCCTTTTTTATTTATTCTCACCTCCAAATTTTGGCTTCTTGATGAGTGAACATTATTAGCAAGTACATCAAAATATTTGAGATACCCACAATATTGCTTTCTTACACGCAACAGTGATGTACCGTACCACTGAGGGTCATGTGACAGCCACAGAGGAGCTGGCTTTATTCAAAGTTGCAGAGTGAAACCGTGAATGAAAATCTGTTGCAATTGTGTTTATACTCCTATCTATTACCATTTTTGAGATATGATGATACAGAGTGTTGCCCAGTGTCAGTATTTCTTTTGTTAGGTCATATATATATTCTCTTAATTACTTAATTGCTTTGGTTTCACATTTGCAAGTGATATATTTTTAATATATTTTTAAAGAAGAAAATACATGCTTCCAAAACAAAACCCTCGGGGCATATAAAATCCTGAATTGTCCTTGAAATAAAAGCACACAAAGGATAACATAGGACATAACATGCAAGTGCCTCTCTTGACCTCATAAATTTGCATAACAGCCATTCATGATGCAGATATAAGACAAGAATTTTCCTGTAAAACTGTCAACATTCGATGGATTTCGGAGGAATGAGTTATCAGCCAATATTCCAAAATCTCAATTTCATGTCCCACAACCTTTAACACACAGGCTGAGAGTGTGGGGTTTTCAGTGTACAGTATTGTATGCCTAATGCAAGAATGTTGATGTAGTTTGTTTAAACAGGAACAAGGACCTGCGTTCACAATTGAATAGGTACGGAGGATCAGTCATTTTATTGCTTCCTGGAAATGTTTTTCTGATTGGTAACACATTCATTCTGATTTGTGACACATTCAAACTAAAGACTGGTTCTGTGTCAATAATTTGGCAGGACCAGGCAAAGCATCAAAGTTTGCCATTTTGGCATCCACAAGAAATTTACTTTCAAATTCTTGCAGGTTACCACAAATTTTCAGCACTGGTTAATGATCTTTGAGCAATCTTTGAGAAGGAAAGACAGTAGAATATGGTGACTGCAGATGGATTGTGATACTGTAACTATTTTCTCACTTCCTCCTATATTGCTTTACAAGACAAAAATTCCTTCCTACGAACAAACAGTTGAGCTCTGACTGTTACTCACCTGCAACCATAGAGCATACCTAGCAGTCACTGTCAAAACTCCCATCTCCCAGCTTTGCAAAACATCACCCGACACTTCAAGCCAACCCTGTTCCATGATACTGACAGTTCACTATCTGTATGGTTGGTATGTATCTCAGGTTTAAGTGAAGCAATCACTAAATACTTTAGAAGTGCATAAACATGGTGAGTGAACAAAGAAATTACATGAAGTGTGATCAAGCTCTGTAGCTCAATCATTGCCTACCTATTTATACCCTACTGAAGTAGTATCTACAGTGTATTTTACGTATGTCTATGGATGTGTATGTACCTGTCCTGTCTCTGTTGCCATTCCAACTAAAACAGGAATCTGTGGCCTTTCAGAGAAACTGAAACAATAGCAAAGACACATTCACTTGGTAAAGGATTTTTGAAAGAGGAATTAAATTGCACATAGCCAATATCTGCATTACAAACTGAACAACTGCAGCAAAGCTCCATAAAAGTTAAGATGGAGTTTGTGAGATCTAGATAATACGATCTTGTGGGGTCCCTGACCCTGCTGAAAATATCCGTGTGCAACCATGGAAACACTGTATGTGGAACTAAAGTGAGATCGTCAGACCCTAAAGATCCCGGTAACGATAAAGGGTGATTAAACAACTCCTTGACAAATCTGCTCTCTCAAACCAGAACACAGGAATACATTGTGGGAATTTCTATGATGAGATCACAACTTATTTTTTTTTTTTGAATCTGACATATGCAGATAAGGTGTGGATGTGCGAGATGCTTGGTCTTTGTAATTACTGCAGCAAGTTAATTATCACGCCACTAATTGAGATGTCACGATTGTTACGTGACAGCTGCTGAATATGATTGATGTCATGCATGTAGTCCACATGTATACCTGCATATTAAATAAGATATATAGTCCAAGCTTCCTGGCTTCGTGGCTTTCAAAAACTGAACCTTGTTGTCCGAAACAGTCTCTACCCAATGTAAAAGGCATTTGCACCTATGCCCTGCATAAGTGATACTGTATGATAGCAGTGAAGGTGGGGGCCACAGTAGCTTGAGATATCATTTTAACAAGGTTTTTACGATTTGACCACTGTTGACCCCAAATGACCTTTAAACTTCACCAATGACAATAGGGTTCTTGTACTCTACATGCATGGTACATCTACACTGTACATGCCAATCTGGCCAAGGTACACTTCTTGACATATCGTACTAACAAGGCTTTTACTATTTGACGACCGCTGATTCAAAATGACAGTGGATCTTGCACTTAATGTCATACATCTACACTTAATATGAGATACATTCACTCTTCAAGCATGAAGCTAATATGAATGGGTTAAAATCAGCATACACCTTTGAAGTTATGATCTGTTGCAGCATTCCAAAGCTCAACCCACATCAGTTGGGAAAAGTGCTATTATCCATGATTACTGACATTTAAGCAACAGTTGCAGGCAACATTATATCGCCACCTATAAATCCTAGTACAGCCATACTGTTGGTTTTGTCGTAACATTTAAGTAATATTAGAAGAGATTTCCGAGGATTCGCACTTGTGCACACATGTGTCATCAATTTTACAAAACTATGTTTGTATCTAGCTTTGCAATAAGCTTTTGTTTTCAGGAAGGATCCGGAAAGATGGGAAATTTACTTAGGAAAAGTCTCTCAGTAGTCATAGTCTCGCAAACAACCTCTATCGAGAAACAGGTGGTAGCACTCAAACAAAATGACAATTTTTCTGTATTTGTTGATCATTTTATACTGTAGATGTAAAGGTACTTGTAGACTGCAAATTTATTACTACAAAATACACTGTTAATTAAGAAACTGCACATTATCTTTTGAGACACTCATTTCCATTTTTAGAGGAGTACGCTGTAACAGGCGTTCTTTTCATTCAGGCAAAGTTTTGGACTCGTGTTTGTCGGAACAGGTGAAGGAAGTTAAAAGAGATAACCTCGGGCAATGGAACTAAGGAATTGTCAAATTAGAAAGATTAGGTGCTGAATGGATTTGTAAAGAGGTTGCTGAAAATGTGATTCAGGGTAACATTGGGGTTGAACAATAGCATCATGTCACAAAGACTGCTTTTACCCCATTGTTGACCCAAAATAACCTTTGACCACTTTAAATGACCTTGAACCTCCAACAAAAGCAATATGGTTCTTCACTCAAAGTAGTATGTACATTTTCATATTAAATAAAAGATCTGTCAATGTTTTCCACCTTGAGATATGATGGTTACAAGGTTTGCACAATTTGACCAACGTAGATCCCACGCTACCTGTGACCTCCACCAAAACCAAGGGGGTCATCAATGCTAGGGGGTACACCTGTGTACAATTATGTAACCTGTACAAGTTTCCCTTTTGGAAATGTTTACAAGGTGGCACACCTACCTGCACACTAAATTGAGATACATCCAAGCTTCCGTTCTTGCAATGTTGTTAAGCAAGGTTCTTACTATCTGACTCCAAATGTCCCAACTCTACAACCTTTGGTTCTTGAGATCATGTCTACAAGGTTCTCTTTGTTGCTACAAGGTTCTTTTTTTGACCTTTGACCTCCACCAAAAACAAGAGAGTTCCTGTTTTCAATGCAGTTCACAAAGAGACTCAATATGGGATCGATCCAAGATTTACTTCTAGAGAAACAAAATGCTGTTTTGATTCCCATAATACTTGAAAATTGGTTGAACAGTAGATGTGAATCTGTAAAGCCATTATACTCTTTTATCAAGTTTCAAGCATGCTCAATTATACATAAGTGAAAGCACAGACTTCAAATGCATTCCTAGAACTCTTGTCTAACTCTAAATTATACATTAAACAACTTCTTCGCAAACATTCAGGAAACAAAGAGTATCTGATATCTATCCATCAGTAGAGAGCTTGTTTGACTTGCAGCCCATTTCCCTGGCAGTAGTGAAACTTGTTTGTGTTCTCAAATGCACCCTGTATCATGTTACTTGCATACAGACTAATACATGTACATGTGAGGCCCCAACTGGTTGTGGCATGGAAGTAGCAATTCCATGACTGCGGTGGATATAGTCATATAGCAATATATTCAAATCAAGATATGCTCTTGTCTTTGCATCCCATTTGAAAAATGAAATGAAAAACCTTAGTGAACTGAGATGACATTTCACAAACCTTAAAACCGGACTAGATATGACCTGCCGGATATAGATGGACATGAACTAACGGGAATTGTCAGACAAACACAGAACATGTAGAGAACATTTAATGCACATCAAGCGGACGCTGAGGGATCTCCAAAACATGACCCATTTCTTATCAGTAGGGCCGATTCGGCGATGTGTTATGAGGGATTTTCCTGGTTTGGATATTTTTGAGTCTTCACCTTCTGCACAGCTGTTGCAGCTCTGAGTTCTCATCATTACAGTGCCACACTGGACATGACTTTTGCCACATTCTACATGACCTCCTCGAAATGAAGCCTATCTAAAGTGTAACATGGATGTAACTAGATCCATTTTTCTTAGTTTAATATGTTTTCGATCACAAAGACATTTTCACCTCATTGGAAACAGCTATATGTTTAATTCACGTATCTTAACCAGTAGCAGTATAACAAGTAAATCAAACTTTCTCACTGCACAGATATAAGCAGCAGTAACTGTGTGCCACAGTAAACACATGGATTGTTGACTACAAAGTTTTGTTTTGAATTGACAGAGGAGGACTATTTTGAGCCGGAGTATTTATTTGACTACTATAGACAAGTGGCATGAGCTGTCCAACTTTAGTGTAGAATGACTGACTGGAGGAGACACAGAGCATATACAATGTACCACCACATCGAAGAGGGGACAAGACCCACATCACTAACAGCAGACCAATTTCACACAGGTGATGCAGAATGTACAGTAGTGCAGATGTAAGGGAGTAGGTTACACAAATTTAATTAGCTCACTTTCCAGACATGGTTCAGCCCTTGCAGGGTGGGGAGTTGGGGAGGTCACATGCTGTAGACACATTTGCGATCTTGTCATAGCAGTTCTTTTACTTTGCCACAGTATGTCAGCAAACACTGTGTTTAATACAGTTCCTTCCTTAAAATCTCAAACAACCACACTTTACGCTTCTCACTGCATGCAGAGTACAGTAAACTCTGGACCATTCCTGTCCAGCTGTGCTACAATCATCAACAATAATTAAGGATGAATGCTACAGAAGACAACAAAGCCTAAGTGATCACACAGCGGTGTCCGTTGTGGGGCTGCGAATTAAACTGCTGTGTGCAAAAAATGAACTGCCAAGAATGGAAGACTAGACATGAAATGACAATAGTCCTGTCGATCTCCACGGGAAGGGGAAATGAGTCGATCTGCATGGGCCTCTTGGATACTAAATAAAGATGAGAGGTCGAATGTGAATCATCCATCACAGAGTTAGTGGGATCCTCTTAACAGTTGACTTCCCCAGTTGGCCAAATTTACGCTGTCCATGAAGCTATAGAATATATGTCTCTAGGGAGGATGTCCAACGACCTTGTGCATTTACACTTCGCGAAGTGTTACTGGTTGTTTGCAATATGTGTACAGTTACGGCATTAAGACTGTAAAGGTTCTTGCCTTAGTTGTTTTTTTTTTTTATTTTTTCTGTCCTATAGTCCTCTAGTCAAAACAGATAAGTACATATAGTTCTGCACAGACTGAAGTTGTTTTAAATTAGTATAAAGTGCTAGTATTGACTTCCAACTGTATTTAGAGGCTACTTCTGGAATCCAAATACACAATCAGTTGTACAGTACAGTAGTTCGACACTCAGACATGGTCTATGGTGCGGTCAAGATTTTGTCAGTGCTGGCTGTCATAGCAGCAAGCGCTTTCACAGAGGAGCCTAAAGTTTTGTTGTTGCATCATTGCTTGCAAAAAATAAGATTGTAGAAGAATTCCTTTACAGTAGGTGCAGATGGGGAAAGTGAGAAGAAAAGTGTATTACAAAAGACAGCCTGGGGCTTTACACAGTGGTAGATCCAAGGCGGAGTGCTGTGGGTGTACATGCACCCCCAAAATTTCCACCATTGATCACTTGTGCCTTATCATGGCTATCTCCCTGTTCCTCTCCTCAGTTTTGGTACAGGAACTGGTACACCACACAGAGAGCACTATTTTTGTGTCAAATACAGTACTTCAGATGGAAGAGGACTTTGACACACAATGGGTGAATCTAGTGCACCCCCCCAATCAAAGAAAATTCCTGAATCAGCCTTTACCAGTGTAAGGTGTAAAGGAATGCTGAATAATGCAAAGCAGTAATTGAAAGACATAGTATGGTTTGGTTTAGATTCTCCTAAACCAGTGCCTCTACATGGAGCTGGTGATTTGACCCAACAAAACAGCCCAAGCTGTGATTGTGACTGCTGTCAGACCAAGTGCTAGGGTAGGACGGCATCCAGTGACCTCTAAAACGAGCCTTTTTTTTTTTTTTTTTGGTGGGGCTTTCTCCTACAGTAATCCTTTTTTCTCAACTCTTTACCAGTTCTGCATGCAGCCATGGCCCAATCCATTCTCCATAGTCACCTGGGATATTATGAAACATCATCTTGTGGCAGCTCTGGTGTTCGTTGAGAGCAAGTACTGTACCTGCAGGATCAGAATTCTGATCTTGATAACTTTTTGGTAGCAGTTCAAATACAGTCAGTTCCGTATCTCCTAACATTGGTCTAGTGTGAAACCCACTCAGACAGGACGAGGGACTTCGCAAGTGCAGGGCCGACATTTTGACACAATTCCCTCACAACTAAAAATGCATGCATGTTTAGAATGAAGCGTATGGTAGAACGTAATTGAAGCTCACAACATACATTGTCAAACAAGTGCATTGTAAAAGTAGTCCACTTCTGTATATGTGCGAAGGAAAAGTACTTCACAAACGTGCCAGTGAAACAAACAATAATTGTAGCAGGTTTGGACAAACCAGCAATACTATGTTAATACTATACTCAATATAAATCACTAGGTACAGAAGGTACAACATGAGCTGGGAAGTTATTATCTATTATTCTAGAGGGTGTTCACTGTGTAAGGTCATTATTTCAAACTGGAAGGGTCATTTTTCTGAAGTGTCATTAATTTAATCAAAAAGCTTGTTTTTCCACAGCAGTGTCAAACTTGTTGCGAATTAATCATTGAAAATTGAATAACACATAAATGTCATTATTCTGAAGGATCATTACTCTGAATGAAACACAATGGTCATTGTTTCAAAGGGTCATTCTTTGAACTTGTGTAGTGGCAGTTTGACCCTTTGGAACAAAAGAAAACTCACAGTCAATTCATAATAGCAACCCTTCAGATTAATGATCCTCATGAAGTCATGATAAATTTGGATCAACCTTTTAGGATAACAACCCTCCCGAAAACTTATATGTTTTCCTCTTCGGAATAATGAACATTCGTATTATCTACAAACCTTGGGAATAACGACCCAATCCCATACTACCTGTATGCTGTACCTATACAACCTGTGCCAATGATAGAGGAGCACGAGCAAGGAAAAGTCCACATGGGACCAAGCGATCCTTAAAATCTGTTCAGGGAAAGGATACTCTTAACCCAGCTGTCGTCAGGAATGATGAGAATGGGATTTCATGGTCAGGAGAACTGGTTCCGAGGTCCAAGAATAGAGATCGATTCCGAAATTCTTGAACAGCTGAAAACACTCAAAATCTGTCCTGTTACAGTACATGAAATTCACGTACTGTAACAGGTTACAAGGGTGGTAATTTGAGAAGGCCAGGTACAGTTTGTGGAGGTGTCAAGGTAGTGTTAAATGTTACTATTATTACAGCACCGCAGTGTCAGGTGCAACATGGTGGTATGAAAACAGGTCAGAGTTAATTATGGTATCAGTTTTACAAAGAGTACAGCACAGAACAGCTCAGCTGTAGCTATACAGCTGTGTAGCTATGGTACAGTATAAGGGACTATGGGAGCTGAAGCAGCACAGCCGCAGTACAGCTACTGTGCAGTACAGCTTCAATACTGCACAGAAGGATAGCAGTATTTGATCAAGCACAGTTAACAGCACTCCACAGTATACAGACCAAAAGGGATCAACTGTTGCACAGCAAAACATAGCATACTGTAGCACAGTGCGATTTGGCACAGCACTATACATGTACGTACTGCAGAACAATTCATCACAGAACAGGGCAGACAATTACTAGGAACTGCCCTCAGACTCCACTTTTAAGACATATCTTTTTTCCCCTTCCCACGTGCTTTAACAACTTGAATTGCATTCTGCACCTCCAGATCAGTACATTGCACTAATACTGTACATTGGGTGTTACCAGGGTATGGTAACAAAATATATCTGACATGCTCAAGTTAAGGCAGATGATACCCAATCCCTGATACTGCATAGAATGTCTCATGAAGCTGAAAGATACAGTAAGGGGTTAAATGAAACCTATATATGGAGCCCAAAAGCTACTGTAGAGTTAACCTAACCTGCAAAATGGATGTGTATTACTCACACACCAGCTCTGACTGCATTTGTAATACCATGGTCCAGAAATATTGCTACAATTTGACTCAGTCTACCTATACTGTAGACATAGTATGCTATTCGAATACATGCTGACATACTGCAATCAATTATACACAGGTAAACACTCCATATTTCTTTATAATGTTTTTTAAGCCAATCATCAAATATGATGTAAGACTCATTTAAATATTAAAGCCTTGATCTTAGATGAGACACATCTGTAATTGTTTGCAGGTGTTGTGGCACAGTACATGTTAGACAATTCAGAACAAAAAAGGCACAGAGTTTACTTAGGAACTGTATTTGTTATAAATGCAGGACTAAAAAATAACCACATTATTGAGAGCAATAATTTCTGAGTTTAGTGTCTACAATGTGAAAGTTCACTAACACTTTCTATAAATCACAAATTATTAATCCCAACTTCTCAGAAATACTATGAAAATGGTACCCACTGTCCCAGTGTCTGTCTGGAAACAGAGTGGATACACAATGCACACACACATTTTATAGTCTGCAAATCATTCTATTCTTCTCAAGTTTGCTAAGAGACGTTCATTGTTCCAAAACAATACTACTGAGAGCCCAATCCTGCAATGGGAAAGACTTACACTGCACCTGGGAATTTAAGCTGACATTAAGTAACATCAATTACCTTTCTTTACTTTGTGGTACAAAACGTTTAAAACTGTAAATGGCTTTGTTGAGACATTCTCTACAAAGTGATCAACACTTCTTTTGTAGAACAGCGATTTCCCTTTCGTTTTAAGAAAATTCGAAATCTACACTGCATGAACACCTTTCAGAACTCTACAAACTTGGATATATGATACTGCACAAACTGTCATTTCATACATGTAAGACATACTGAAGTGATACTCGTAAGTGCTAATAGTGATATTCATGATCATGTGTATATATGAAACAAATGGAGGACAATTTGACACGATACTGAAAGTACACTTACAATGTTTCACTTAACTACAGTAGTGCTCCTACCTCAAGTTAAATTTTACATTACACAAGTCACTAAGACCATCAAAGCAATAGTTAATAAAAGGATATAGAGGACAAAACTTACCAATTTTAAGTTTAACTAGTTTAGATGTACTCAAATATTTATTACAGTCATTGGGCATTTATGACCTTCAGTAAACTGGTTTGTACAGGACGATGGGGGTCACATACTTTGCTGTACATACAGTATGTGACATGTACTATGCAAACTCTGGTTGCGATGTGGTCACGTCAAGATAGCCATGGATCTTCTTTGCTTTCAAACTTTGTGAGTGCTACCTAGCCAATTTTGATGTCCATCCGGTACCGTAGGGTATCGTGGACGACGTGGTATAGGACAGAGAGTTTTAACAAAAATTGTGCAATCCATGAATTTTTGCCTCGCACAAAATGGAATTCAGACGTTGGAAAACAAAAATTTTGTGATATCGGTTCGAACAGCAATTAAGAATAAATAGGGTACAAGTTATATCTTACAATAAACCAGCACGACTCATAATGTACGAGTGCTGTAATAATATCATACACCATACTGCACAGCGATGATCAAGATCATGGATGAAATTACATTATCCAGTCTCCTTTAATCAAACCTCCTTACCCCTCACCAAGGCTTAAGCGTGCGACCCAACAAGCCATCATTTGGATGGCTTGTCTTTGGACACACACAAACAAAATAAATTTTAAAAAATACTTGTTTCATGTCTTTTATTGCAAGCTCAGTTATGGGAGCAGTTGCATAAAGGAGTCAATTTTGTCAGCTATGATTTAACAACTAAGAAGGGTCAAAACTGATCCTTTTGGGGCAAAAGGGGGAAAGGAGGGACGCCTTCTCCCATAGACCTCTTCTCAGGCCACTTATCTGTGGACTCCCTGATCTGAAATTCTGGCTTAAGCCCTGCCCCTCACCCTATTGTCAAAACAGAAGGTAAGGCTTTTAATTGGTACACTATGTACATTATTTGCCATTGACACGATATCAATATGCAGTGCAGTTAACATGCACATAATAATTAGTATTTTAAACGTGTTGATTGTGAGCCAATTGATACACCTGTCAGGTATTACTGTGTGTTGACACACAGAAATTCTGTTTTAAATAACAGCTCAAAGGTCTCCAAAACCCGTCAGCCAAAAAAGAATGTAGTCTCACTGGGTTAGACATTAACTGTTTAGCATGCGAAGTCATGTGTTAACACGATTTATAACACTGCATTTATTCAACAAACTTACTACACCGACGTCACCGAGTAAACATTAGAGTAACATCATCAACCTTTTGAAACCTGCAGGATGCGTCAACTTATGTTGTAACAGAGGAATGAATGTATCGAGTGATCTCATCATAATTAACTTCCCACAAGTGGATGAGATCAGATTTGGTTTTTTTTTTTGAGAATCAAATCTTTACGTTTGGCATGTGACTGAAGTTAAACAATTATGACTGATCAACAAGTCTGTCAGCTCACAGGACAAAGATAGAAATTACCCTAACACATAAAAAAACTCCAAATGCATACAGTTGGCCATTTTACACATACATACCCAGTTAAATACTTAAAGCAGTCTCATTTACCTGTCGCACGTCTTCTTGCCCCTCTCGTTCTTCCCAGTTTTCTTCGTTCTCCACAGTACCATAGAGGGAGACAAAGCACCAGTCCTTCTCTAATTCTTCATCGGAATCCTCACCGGCCAGCGGCGGACTTCTTCCATCGATTTTCACCCCAGCGCTTCCCCCCATCACAGCTGAGGGTAGAGTATTCCTGGCAGCCATTGTGCAAGCTTCTCAATCATCAGAGTTGAAACCAGGACATAACTGATGATTTAGGCTCTATCAAATGGAGCAGTACAAAATTTAAGTGGACATAGTCATGTTGTACACAGATGTCAGGAAAAAAGGTAACTAAGCAAAAAAACAAATTAATTAGCAAATAGGGAAAACCCCCAACTGTTTCATACTGATTACAGAATACACTTGTTGGGTAAGCATCAACGTTTCAGCTACTTCTCCGACAAGGGCAAAATTATTCTTTCCCCTGGGTTTTTCGGAGTATGAGGCGGTGAGGGCAAATTACTTGATGCCGCCATGAATGTTAGGTTCAAATCCGTACTTAGGTTCTTCAAGAATGGGCGATTCTATGATTTTGACCATGATATAATCATGTGAGGTGGTAATTACGGCATTTTTTGCGAGGCGGTCTTAAAAAGTTGCGAGGAGGTCTCCCCCACAGTTAAGTACCCAGGGGAAAACCTGTTGTTTACTCAAGCTGTTGTTGAAGTACCAAAATCCTGGAAAAATGGGACACCACTTCCACTGTATTTCAGACCATGAAGCTAAAGGATATGTAACAGTAGAGTATATTTCACACCTAGGCTCACAGGTTTTGACTGCAACAGCAAATTATATATTGGAATCATTCATCGTTCCAGGGTTATTCCAAGGTTAGAACACCCACTAAATGAGTGCAACATACAGTGTGCCATTGTCACTAAGTCCATGCACTGGTCATGAAAAGCACCACTTGGTCCTCCAAAACGTGACAGTTGAAAAATGAAAGTTTATTTTTTTGCAGAAAACACACACCACAGTGTTTAATGAAATAAATCTTCCAAAATCATTCTTTGACAAATCTTTATAAACAATTACCATGTTTTATACCATGAAGCTTTGTCATTTTACGAGTCACATTCACTTGAACACTCAACACTTCTGGTATGTTTGGGTGATTCACACATTTCATCATTCATGTTGTATGAAACATTCCTGTCTAAGGACAGCAAACAATTAAACAGATATCAAAAATATAATGCATGCGCACAGTGCATGGAATCATAAATATAAATTTAAATCAGTTCAGATAGATTTTGAGATTTCACAGAGAGGCCTTGAAGGAAGATAGGTCTAAATTTTTTTTTTAATTTATATGACAAAGTATATACCTTGTGGCAAAAGACAGAAAACCCCTTGAATGCCTTTGCAAACATCCAGTTTACTCTGACAATTTACAGTACCTTGTGCATAGTGTCACATTTTGTGTGTTCGCACTTCTAAAGGTGCACTTGCATTTGTATGCAAAATTGGACAGTGCCCCACACGGCACTATGTTCGCCAACTGAAATGCTAGCTAGCAAATGTACAACAGCATAGTTTTACACCCTTCTGCACTTTTATCAGCTTAAAAGAGTCCAGACAGAGACTTTTCCTTTAACAGAAAACTTTGGAGGGCTGCCATCTCTTGACCATTTTAGTAGTTTACTCACACATGACATGTTAACTTGGAAGTTACAGCCATGTCTCACTCATTCTGCACAACAATCGTAACCAGCACAACCATTCCATCCGAATTCCGTGCCTAGTTCCAATTGCATACGGCACACATGCACACAGTTACAATAAATCTTTACTTACAAAACTATTCTTCTCTGATAATAAACATCTTGATGGTAGAAATAGAAACATTTTTTTTTAGAACTTCCTCTATCAGGTATAGTATCGGTGTACAGTGCTTCTGCCTGCGTTACAAAATGATATCAATTGGTACACTGTAGGTACAGTATGCTACATAATTTGATTTGCTTCTTTGGTGTAAATGACGTTTGTTTGCACTATCTGACTCTTGAAGCAATGACAGAGTGTAACAATCTGGAACAAAAATGAAACCGATTTCTGTAGCTTTTGAAAGACAGCAAGTTTCATTGTTAACACTGTAGAATTCAATGAACAGTCCAAACAAAAGCTTACCCACACAAACGCTTATGCCACTGCCAAGGGAGGCATTTTGGTTCCAAACCCACTGTATCTATTTCACACATTTTCAAAGGAAAAATGCACAGCATGAATTCAAATTGATAAATTTGCACAGACTGCTAAAGGCTTTGGACATGTTGTCTACCGCAGTTTATGCTCCGTGTTTATGACATGAAACATTCCAAGTTTTGGAATGGCATGATAGCCCTTTCATTTTTCGGATCTTATGAAAAAGTGTGGCAGTGTGCTCAACATGAAATTATAATATAATGTCTCACTAGAAAAGAATTCAATTTACAGCACAAGCTTGTACATTTGGTGCTGATCACAAAACACATCATGTAAACATTCTAAAAAAAAAAGGAACAATAAAGAGGACAAACATATTACCATATTTTGTTTAAAAAACAGAAAAAATATGGCAAAACCAAGACGGTTGGCAGCTCTGGAAATGGCCATGTAGCTTGGAAAGAGATACAAAGTTTAGAGTACAGCCTAGGCAGGGGAGACCAAGTCCCTAACTTTTAAAACGCCCCTCCACCTTTTCAAATGCTTCTGTAATTAAGCACCTGTTTACATCATTCCAACACCAACAGCAATTCAACCAAAATGCAGTAGTACTATTAAAGTATTACACAAATTTAAACACTGGCTGTTGGTAGTGTGCAATGTCGTGGTTCCACTAACAGAAGTTACTCCATTATCTCATGTACATCTGAAGCAGTGCATGTATCAACAACTGAATGCTAACGTGTCATACGCAGGGGAGTTCAAGGGATTTGCAAACCCCCCATCCCCATCCCCTCCCACAAGATCTGGAATTCCATTTTAATTAATACTTGAAGTTAGTTTTGAGCCGAATGTCTGTGAGCAGTATCAGTATCAGCCAATAATGGTGTTACCAGTAAGTAATTTGCTGGTACACTGTGGTTTTGCACAAACAAAGGTAACCAACCTCTTCCCGGTCCAGTTTGACGTTAGCACATAATTTTATTTCAGCACAGGCTTCACCAGCACAAGAGTGCTAAGTCAAATGCTATGCTGGAATACTGTAATGAGCTAATCCTGTGCTGAAAGAACATGCTGGAACATGCTGGAATTCTGTACTAACTTCAGACTGTTCTATAAACCAGAGATACCATACTGTGGAATCCTTTGCTACATACAGTGCTGCATGAGGATGAAAACCACTTCAGCATGTTGCAAGTTTATTGATATTGTTTCCGAATTGAAGAAATGCTCCACAAAACGTTACAAATGTCATGTACAGTAATCCAAATTCATTTTTGAGTAAAAATGTAGAAAAGAGTCTCGTAAAAACAAAAAATAGAAAAGATTAAATGACACCTTCTGAAGTTTACAATAATCATGTCTTAATGTAGTGAGAAGAAAATCGAATAGCCTAACCAAACAGCAATCATGACTGCATATCCTCAGTGAAAATGAACAGCCTACTACTTGTAAATTACAAAGTTCATTTCATTATAGAAAGTTCAAATGACATTGTATTGATTAGAAATACTAGTGGTTTAAATTATTATATCTTCAAGGTTTGAATTTGTACAAGAATAACTTTATTGAGGGTTGTAATATTCCGTAGCAATATGCTAAGTCAGTACATGTGTAGACTTGGCCTAGATTTAGGCAGCAGTATGCATAACGACAAACTGAATACATATCTTTGTTTCTATTGTTATAGGCATTGAGCCGATATCAACTTATCGGTTATCGGCAATTTCTAATATCACCATTATTAGCTCAACACTACTTTAAGCAGTGGGGCCTATACAGCATGTCAACCTGCAGAGTGTCATATCAGAGGGAGCATACATTCAGATCCCCTCGAATAATCGCACAACTTGCACCTTCATGACTGCAACCACAATTAATATCACTGAGGGGCTCTGTCTACCATTAACAGAATTGTTTGGAATTCTCAAATAATGAATTAAATACAGCTTAGGATAAAATGGTCCATTTTTTCTAATCTGTACAAATTATCGAAGTGCATGGTTGTTGACCTCTGTCAGTTAGTTGTATATAAAGAGTGCTTAAAAATACATTTGCAAATGCAGACATGACTATGTGCAGTTTTGAATTACTTTTATACTTGTGCTGAGGATGTATGAGATGGTTCAAATGTACTTAATTGAACTTAGTCACTTGTTTTCATTTGCATATCATCGACCAGTAAGAAAATAAGCATCAATCCTGCACATTGGGGAGACTTACAATGACCATGCTACAATTTAAATAATACAACATATAAAGCAGTTTGACGAAACTGTATAGCTCACTCAAGACTTACCTCTGTATTTAAGCGGTGCTCAGAAAATAACCTGTCAGTAATAATGGGTCTGGAGAACTTCTCACAAATTCAAAAGATTTTTAAGCCATAGTCTGCCAATGTCCACCTCAGTTGATGTTACGACTTACAGCATTTACGGTACTCCAGTGATCACTGTTACAGTGTTAGTAGGAAGCATAAACCTTAAATACTACAAAGGGCTACTTTCTGTGCTGGGCTAACTCACTATGTGGTTGTTACTTTTGTAAGTGTATCTGTATCTGTTTAGGTTGACCTGTCAGATACTTCACAAAAAATGAACTAGCCCATGCTGCCTATTATCCATTCAAAGTTAACAACAATGTCAATATGAAATTGGCCTCGCACTGACTTACGATAGCATACTCACCTAAGTAAACACTATAAAACTAGTTTTAGTAAAGTACCTTACATTCTTGTGTCCAATTGTGTAGCCTAGCCTAGTTGTATTTTGTAAGCAGTTTACTACACTAAGGGGCCTAAGCATAATCCGTTCGAGCTTCGGTTAGTTTTCTCACCTTTCGCTCCTGTAATTAAGGCTTCCTCTCCCCTGTTTCCTTTGGACAGAGCATCTTTACGTGACTCATCATTCAAATTAATGGTCTAAATTTGGACTTGAAATGTGACAAAAAACATATCAACGTTTCATACACAACAGTCTCGGTAACCACAGGATGAGGTACATAGTTAAACACTAACAGGGTCGGGGTGCGTGACTTACCGTGCATGACTGATTTTATCAGCTGATTCTCGGGGGCATTGAAATGCAAATAAACTTGATGGGGCTAGGAACTTGTTATGTCGATATTCACGTTTACATTGAGGACTATGGACAGTAATTGACCGACCTTGAAGAATAAAATGTACTCCTTGATATCTTTCATTCTATATTTTTATTAATTCATGAAAGAAAGAAACATTAAACAATGAGTAAGACTTTCTTTGCTCAGAATTTATCAGGATCAGGTTTATCTCTGAAGTCCGGGATCTTTGGAATGTGTACGAAAGCCACTCCATTCCACTTGCTAATCAGCTGTATATATCAAAGTTCTGAATGGTGGAAAAATCCAACGTGTCTCTTGACTTCATTCCCGTCTAATTCAAACTCAAAATTACGTTCCTCATGTTGTATTTATTTCGTTTTTATGACTTTAAGTTTGTGTGGATAAGGAAATTTTCAAAACTTTGGTCGGGAATTTATGCAAACATCGAGTCAAGCCTCCCATAACCACTACATTTGCTTCATGCGGAAACCGATGACTCGTTACCGTGTCAAACTTCAGAGTCTGCTCCATTCGGCAGACATAACGTAAATGCGAGATGTAAAGATATAAGGTTAGAATAACTTTTTTTAAGAATTTTTTTTCAAATTGTTTGAGGTACTGACTTACGCTAACTCACATGTCAGAAAAAGTTTGCAAATTGTCGAGATACCGAGTTACAAATAACTTCGTTATCTCGATAAAATTTTGGCATATATACTCGAGAGACTTGGAGAAATGAGATGGACGTTGCTTAAAAGTCTGCTTTAAAGTTTAGTACAATATATTACTTTCTGTAAGCCGTCTGGTTTTGGCGCTCTAGCTTTGGCTTTGTGACACACGTATAAAACAGCAACTGCTACAGTGTGTGACTTTTGCCTTCGTTTAGAGTTAGACGTTCATAAGGGCCGACAAATAGGGGGCGGTAACTATAGTGAAACAGCTACTAACTGAACAACTTTGTATGTATTATGAGGTTTAATTACAATTTTACTGTGTGAAGGAATGAGAAAAACAAACTTGATAGCAATTTAAGGCGGGCTTTACAGAACTGTTCGAATTATATCATATTATATTATAATAACCCTGAATATTTTTTTTTTTTTTCAAAGTGGATGGACATCCTGTTGCATTTGAACCTAGACCTCCACCAGGACTGCAGATCAACAGTCAACCCACCCATTTACAAATTTCTGGATCAGCTCGTGACATATAACAGGGATCTATACGGATTTCTGGGTACATGCCGGGGTGAGACACTGTCGGTAATATGCAGTCTCTATATTCTGCAGTATTTAATGTTTATTTCTTGGTTAGAATTTGTAGTCAGGGGAGGTAATATTTACTTTTCTGATAGTCGTCTACGTCGAGGAAGTCTATAGAACTCATAACGGGGGGGGGGGGGGGGGGGTAATTATCTATAGCCTACTAGCCTCATATTCTTACAGGAAAACGTTCCCGTTGGATGCATTGAGAAACATGAGATACGACATAACTGACTGAATGAGTACATGAGATTTAATGAAATATATGAAATTTTTTACCCCTCTGGAGTCTTCCTCATGGTAAACAATGTGACAAACATGTAAACCAGAGAAACGGAGTAAACTCGAACAAAAATAATGTAAAAAACAAAACAAGTTAGCATTATGAGCAGGTAACAGACTTACAATGCTTAAGAAATCAAAATCTCTGTTTATTTCGATCTCGTTATGTATATGTTTAGATTAGTTATTACTTTCTTTATTATTACTTTCTTTCCCCGAAGTAAGTCCGTCAAAATTATCAATTGCGACGCCGGAATCAGGCAATTGACTAAGTCGATCACCTACAACATCTATTAATTATTTATTATTTTCTTTCCTCTTTATCTTACACTCCTTCCTCAGTTTTGCTCAGGCTTTCCCCCTTTCCTCCATCTTCGTTTTCTCTTCTCCTTTTCTTCATTTTAACCTTAAATATCCCATCAGAGATGCTGTTTACGCTATGATAAAAAACTACTCATGAGAGAAGGGACCATAAAAACACATTTACACATCCGTAGAGGTTTGCAAAGTTTCTGTAAAAAAGGGGGTCGTGGACCCCGGGATCACCAACGTAAAGCCCCTATATCTGCTTTGGGAAATTATCTTGTCTTTCGTACACTTACTAAATTCATTTGTAACTTAAGGTGTTCCAAGGGATTACAAATTTCTCGTATGGTCACGCAACATTGTAATTACCACATGGTGACCAACTTTGGAATTGAACTTTAAAAAAATTCTTCTATTAGTTTTTTTGTTGTTGTTGTTGTTCAGAATTTACTGTGCACGTTACTGTTGCTCAATAAAAGTCGAACTATGTTAAACTAAAAAACCTTAGAGAGAAGGAGTGCTGTTTACGACCCCATTGTCCACAGTGCCAATACAAAATACTTGGCGCCGATGGCATAAGTTAATGACCCCCCAGTAGGACTGGTTAATAGCAATCAAAGAGCCCCCTACACCTTTAACGGGTACCGGAAGCTCGATAAACTGTAATCTTTACGCAAGGGTGCATTGACACTCGGAATTTATGCAAAGGGTCAACAATCATTTTTAACATACTTGGCTTTTTCTGTTTTTTTTTTCGGTGCAGCTTACGGCTACGAAAAGGATAGTGAAGGGTAGAAAAAGGTAAACAAGGGTGGGGGTATCAGCCACAGACTGGCGCTACACAGCCTCTGTCGGATCATGTTGCAGAATCTGAGAGACGATCGTTGAGGTTCACGTCTGTAATTTTGGCTAAGAAATTGATTTCACAAAGTGGAGATGTGCGTGGCTTAAATTGGTTCCTGTAGGTCATTTATATTGTGAATTTTGAGTCACCATGTGATCACTATAATGATATATTTTGAGTCACCATTTTAGCAATGTAATATAATGTTAAACATTTTAACTACATCAAACTTATCATGAAGAGAAATACGAAAAATAAATTTGAGTGAATAATAACAATTATAAGCAAATATGCTTATTGCTGAAAGGGGTGAACTCAACTATCTCTTTAGAACATAATTAAACACCTTGATTCATTTACATTCTACTTTCTCGGTGTGGGGAACGTCACAGAAGGTAGAAGAATCAGACGTTTAAACCCGTGTCGGCTTCCTTCGAAGGTGTTACACTTATATGGACTCTGGATGAACTCAAGCCTCTACTTGACTCTTCTTGGACAAGTCATTCTCTCTCATCATAGGTCAGTAAGTTCAGCTTTTTCTATAGATATCGATGGTTCATAAGGCCACACCCTTTGAGCTAGACCAGTCTTGCATATGCATACACCTGTCTATAATTACGGAGTGTGTGTTAGCTCTCTGCTCGGATCAAGGGTCCTCACACCACTCAACAACCCAGTACATATGGCACTGTCACAACTTATTACAGAGCGCCACCAATTCGTTGATATTTTTGATATTTTTAATGATGAAACGTTTCCTAAAATTTACACGCGAAAAGGGTAAGTTACAATGTGCCTGTATACAAACACACTTATGTTAGTGAGAAAAAAGAGGAATGTCATTGCATCTAAGATTTTTTTTTGTTTTGGAACACCAGGGCCTGACGTCATAATGTCATGAGAACTCATACAACTGACTCCCTGAATTATTCGGAGAAACTCATCTTCTAAAAATCTAATCTAAAACCATAAATGTAGCTAAAGATAATAGAGTCACCACTTCAGTGTATGTACAGGAAAATTTAAATTTTGACCACCGTCCATTCGCTCCCTGATCCAATCTTGATACTGCCTAAAGGAGACTACACATGTGGACTCCTGCATGGAAGGGAACTTAGATAAGGATCTTGAATTATCCATACCTACCGACACAACTGTTAGAAGAGTATTAGGATATCCTCCGTTCGATATCGGGTGAATGACGGTGGCACAGAATGTTAGGATAGGCCGCACTGTGACAAATGTCTGTAAATTTAAAGAAAATAAAACAAAGAAATAAATAAGAAATGACAGAAACTGTCTGGAACTGAATTGTCAGAACATTTCTGTTTTCCTTTTGTATTTTACAGCGTGTGTTTTGTACAGCCCCATTCATGTGCAAGTTACTACTTAGTCGCAAATATGTTGTTTAGTGAAAGCATCGCTCTGCTGAACCAATGACAGTATCATCACTGAATTAAAAAAAGGCGAAAATGCTGATTAATGCTTACACACCCCCAAGGCTCTGTCCCTTTTTCCACTGGGACACATCTCGCTGGTGGTAAGGGGTGTGTCTCATGACCGAGACCACTTCTGGGAGCACCGTAGGTGTACTCAGTCTGATTTATATTCATTTCCCTTAATTGTATCATTATTTTTTTGCATGTGAAGTGTGAAGGTGCGCGAACCACACGTTCGTTGGCATTGGAGACTATCTCCCGCATGGACGAAATATGTAAGCAGAGCACGTCATGACGAGTAATGCATACGGCCGTCACAAGAGTGTTTGCTTATACATAGAAAGGTGAATTTACCTTTCCGTGAATACATGTTTAGATTTGCATATTCTCGCAACATTCAATCCTCAAATATGCAGGCAAAATAAACAGAAAAGTCAAAAGGACTTGTTTCGTTAAGTAAATAGACTCTGAAAATTTTAGAGTGAATGATTTTAAGCCTGCATTTCTCTGAATCTCCAAAGACATAACAGGCCTCTGTGTTATTACCGATATATATTTTAGACAATCCACTTGAGCACCCTCGTTTAAGACGTGACTTACGTCAATGTCTGGAAAATGAAGATTTCGTAACCCAAATTTCATGTTAAGAGGCAACGAATTGAAACATTGTCTCGCCATACTTAAAGGGAAATATTGCGTTTAATATACACCAACATGTCATACAGGGAAATGTGTTAAATAAATGTAGAAAGAAAAAGAAAAACAATTCAATTGATAAACTCTATAGCAATAGTGTAATATCCCCCAAATGTAATGCATTACAATGGTCACAAATGTCACCGTCATTCGAATTATTGAAAGTTCAAGTTTGGAAGAAATTTCACTTTTGTGCAACAAATAACCGAATTATCCTATTCCACTTGTGAGAACTAGGATACTACCGATTTTTTCAGCAGTCTCCGTATTTGGTAGTATTTGGTTTGAAAAATAACATGTTTTTTCTCAATCAATATCTTCCTTTAAGTTTACGAGGCATGCGCAGATACAGAGATGAATTTATGTGTGAAAATGCGGTCATTTTATTACTTTTAGTTTTCATGACATAAAAAGGCCCCACGACCATAAAAAGGCCCCAATGTCCTTAACGTTGTTACCAAATGCCCAAACCTTTGTCCATTCATTTGTTGTCTATAAGTCTATAAATGTAGTTGCCTTTTTATTTTCTAAACTTGCAAGTCAGAGGTTTTGTTATAACCTTTAAGAAAATTTTAATCCTGATAGCGGAGTCGCAGTTTATAAAAACAATGTTATGAGTTTTGTCACCAAGGATGAAGATCCTGAGGGGCAGGGGGACATGTCCCTCCACATATTTGAAAAACGATCGACTCCCCCGTGAATGTCACATTCTTTTAAAAGGTTTTTTTAATGAATTATTCAATTAAGATTCTAGTCCCTGATCAAATGTCGTTTTCATGTAATCTAGACAACCATTAGACTATTCTACAGTTGGAACCAGGCCACTTTCGTTTCTACGTTTATACCCTTTCTACGTTTATACCATTAACATCCCAGTCTTCAGTGACAGAAAATACATATACAAAGAATGAATACCCCAGCAGTTAACCTTCTGTTGTTTATAATTCAGCTTCAAAAGTCACATATATGCCCAAATGAGCTGAAAAACTGGCACAAAAGAGAAAACTATTACTTACATACAACTAAGTATTAAATTGGTTTCTACTCAAATAAAAAAAAATTGAAACCAAATTGTCTTAGTTGGGCCAAAAAATTCGAATCCCCCCGTGGTATGCAATTACTCCTAATCATGCAAACAGAAAGTGAACATATATCAAAGGAAAAACAAAAGCAACATTAAGGTACAGCCATCTATTGAAGAACAATAGAGTGACTTTCAAAGTGTCTTCAGAGTGACGTCATTGATCTACAAACACATAAAGACGCCAAAACCAGGTACCTATCTCAAATTTGAGAAAAAGAACAATTACTGTATGCACGTCACTCACATCACGTAAGGTGTGAAATTCTTTACAATATTGTCATCTATGTGCTTTTTATATTGTCATCAACATTAATGTATTGTTGTAAGAATGCAATTAGCAAACAACTGTGTTCCCACGCATGCATGAAAATTAACAAGGAGCAAAGATAAAACAACAATCAAAAAGAAAAAAAACTATAGCAAACAAACTGCAGCAACTGTTAGCGTTTACATTAGTAAGTCGAATGTTGTAAACACAACAACAGCAGCGCCAAAAATAACTTTCAGGAACGGTGCAGAGGACTGGGGGATAAATACCCTATGTAAAATGACGCATTAACAACATCTTGTCAGCTGTAGGTCTCACGTAACATCCACTGTAGAAGGACATTTTTCGGTCAAAGGACATTCTATTTAGAAATTTCGGGGGAGTTAATACCTTCTCTGCCCCCCCCCCACCCCCTCGCCATCGGCAGTCCCTGAAAGTAACGCTTGCTGCATTTTGTAAACTGGATTTTTCATCGGCAAGCTATATGAACAATAAAACTGATCAATAGTTACTGTCTTACTGTCACGAATGCATTTTCTTCGATGTACCATGCAACGTTTATCCATTTTCCTTCTTTTTTTATCTTTACGGCAAAATTTGACAACAGTAAGTCGAGCGATGTAAGAAAGAATTCACTAGTAATCCAGAATTTGACAAGACCAAATATTCAAAATTGATGGTTAATAATTGATTGATTTCCTCGAGGATCATTCAATATTCATCTCAACCAGAAACAATGGACTTTTTTATTATAATAATTTCTTCAGTCTGTGACAGTATTTTAATAATCAACATAAATCTTTGGAAGGGTGTTAAGAATTTTCTTCGATCCTACTTGGTGTTTCTCATGCCAAATGTCGTTCGAGTTTTTAGACAAGGTTCACGCATGGTCGGCTTAAAAGATTTGAAATGTACTTCCCAAATATCTTTCTTTTTTTCTGTCGATGCGCAATTGGTCGGAAAAAAAGTGACAACGCCTGTTTCAGTGTTACATAAGTCAATTTTCTCAACAAAAGACAAATTTTTCGGGCTTCGCGCAATGTGTATATTTACCACATAGCGGGCAAAGTGTGTGGTTTTACATAAGTATATGTAAATAATATTGAAAGTCATTTGTGTCCGAAAAAGACGCTAAGATTTCGGACTACATTTCACCTTGTGCCCATCCGATCCTTAGATTCCCTCCCCCCACTTTCCGGGACATGGCGCCTACCCTAAAAAAAAAACCGAATTTTGATGCGTGCATATTTTATCAAAAACATTTATGGAGTGATATAGGAAGAATAGGTAACAGAAAAAATTGTATTACTTAGAAAGAAAATCACGGAAAAACACAAACAAAAATACCAAAAAATATATAATCGACAAAGAGTCAAAATTGTTTTCCCGACTAGTAAAATTTAGAACAGAAAAAGGGAACTACAAAAACGAAATGAAGTAAAAGGAATAAAAAGGAATAAGAAAAACGAAACGAGCTGCTTTAAAAAAAGTAAGAGATTCTTGATTATGCGAACTCCACCTCGAGGAGACGAGAGAAGACACAAAATTTAAAAGAAGAAGAAGAAGCATCTCGTGGACAGCGATAATGACAAAGTTGTGAGAAAAAAAAATCTATCGAGAAGAGGAATACGTTGACGGGTGAATCTAAAGAGTCCCTTGCGGAAACTCTAGGACCACTAAGTGTTATTGGGTTACCCCCTTGAGTCATATCGGGCCATCTCTCGCACGAACCCACACGGGACTCGTTGCTTTCAATCCTGCAATAACTGTGTTCCCACTGAGAAACGAATACCACTTAGAGCACTTCATATACCACTCGTATTCTCCGCAAGGCGAATATAATTCCTAACGCTATACGCTTTATTATTATCTCATGCGCCGGCCTACGCTGTTTTTTTTTTTAAAGGAGGAAAGAAAAACACATTTTCTTCTTTTCTCTCTCTCTCTTTATCGATTTTTTTTATATATATTGTGTATGTCTGTATACGATACGTACATATGTGTCTTTACTAGAATTTCTGCTGTTTAGTGGAATTTGACGATAGATAATTTTACATCACTATTTATTGATATGTTCACATAGAAAAAAAAAATTATTCGAATAGTTTCTTCCGTCTGTCTGCCAGCCTTAAAAACTATACCTGCTAATAGACCAAATATTTGCGTTGTATGACTTCTGGAAACTCCCGAAAAATAATGATTCATATTTAGGAAAAAGACAAAAAAGGGTTGCTCGGCAAAAAAAAATCAACAAAAAAAAAAACCATAAAATCACATTCTATATGAATCATTTCATAGAGAGGTGTTGTCAGTCTTTGTTTGTTTTTGTTTGTTCATGAAAAGATTCTGATTAATCCTGCTCCAAGTTGTGACAAGGCACTATTTGTGGCGTATCTATCATGACGTCATACGCGTTTCCGCTGTACATCCATATCTATACCGGTGGAGTATGCCAGTGGAGTATACCGGTGGAGTATACCGGTGGAGTATACCGGTGGAGTATACCGGTGGAGTATACCGGTGGAGTATACCGGTGGAGTATACCGGTGGAGCCTGTGAATTATCATCATATACAAGGTATGTTGGAATAGGAGAATAATGTGTAATACTTACAACCGTTTTCACTCAACCAAAATACTGTACAAGATGAATGGAAGATCGCGCGCATCGTCAGTGTTTCAATACGTCATAAAATGATATTAGTATTGATCACTCAGTATAAGGTTTATTCAATATGATACTCCATACCAATCTTCCTCAATTAAATTTCATGAACTACCCCAGTAGGCGAATTATGTAATGTGCCACTGTCGTAATGGTCATGATCTACTGGCCATCGTGGGAGAAAATTTGTTCCCTTTCCAGTTTTGAGTTTCAGAAGGAGGATCAAAACCAAAATGGTGAAAAGTTTATGCACTTTTCTAAGGGAACTTGTTTTTCACAAAATACCTATTTTTTCAATTGAAAGCAACTTTTCTTTTTGTGAGACCAACTAAATCATTACATGATTTGTCTGCCTGTGAGTTTTGGGGAGTAACAGATTTATTTGCCTGGTTTTGACACAATAATCGTCGTTAACATGAATGTTGGTAAGTTTCGCTGAGCTTTTCCGATATTTTTCCAGTACTTTTTTGGCCCCACCCCAGAAAAAAAAAAACAACTGAGGAAGCCTGATCCAGATAGCCAAGCACAGCGACCATCATTTTCATAACCGATCCCCGTCGATGATAAATACGAGTTCCTTTTTGAGGGGTGGGAGGGGGGTAACAAATATGGTAACACTGATTTACGTAATTACGTGTGTAATTATATTGCAAGGCATGTAACATTTTGCTTCCAGACGTCAGCAAGAGAAATTAAAAAAAAAAATTCGTTTGACGAGGAAATCAGCTCCTCCCGGAAAACACATCGCGAGATTTAATGTCACAAACAAGAGAGGATAGTGTTCCCAACTGGAAAAGGGAATTGATCCCGTCGGAAATCAGTTTACAAGAAAAGAAAAACGATTAAAAATCCTTTTTTTTCTCAGTCGTTTCTTCACAACCCTTCCCTAGGCTATGATGCACAGGAGTGCTCCTCAGTTTATCCCCCAGGTGTAACACTTAACTGCCCTACATGGTCGAGTTTCCGTCCCCCCCCCCCCCCTTTGATTTGTGTCAGTGTTTTTCAACGTGACTTTGTTGAAACTAACTGCAGTGAGAGATAGAGGCGGATAAAAATGGTCCGGCCTGAGGGAAAGTTTCTTTCACGTGAGAAGATAATAATCTTAGGAATCGTGTTTAAATACATGTTCTTAGTCGTCCGAGTTTGTGACAGCTGCACTTATTCAACCCCCCTCCCCCCCCCCTTCATCCTTCCCGTAGGGTAACGATGGCACAGAATGTTTGTTACCTTCTACCAACTTCCTGCTCCTGTTGTTGTCAAAGTACGTGTTATCAGATCTGTATGAAGGGGTTGCCAGTTGAAGCATCACTTTGAGTAACCAAAGCCTAACAGTTTATAAACTGATGAATTTGGTGCTAAAGTTCTATGGCACCTTGGAAGTGTCCGTGTCACAGGTGGAATGGAAGTAAGTTGTTGAATAAATCACATATAAGCCCGTGAATATGATACCCTATACAGTGACTTAAGCCATGGGGGTCGATGGAAGGGGGGGGGGGGGGAAATTGCCAATCCCAATCTGTTGCATGGGGAACACTCGCATATTTGTGTCCCCACTTTTCGTGACATAATATTATAATTTAACAAGTAAACTATTCTAGAGGAAGTGTTTATAATACCAAACCTGTGTTCTAAAAGTAAAGAAAAACTTATGTCAAATTTGGAATGCCAAAGACACTGGAAAGGGACATTTCCTAAAACCTGAGAGGTACTTTAATGAAGACTTTTCTATGTACGCTACTTGCTAAAGGATGCCAACTTAGATGAAATGATTACTGCTTTCCCTACCCCTTTGCCTGCAGTTTTATCTCCCAGCCCCATGAAAAGGTATGGATACGTCAGTGATGGGAGAGAAATTTAAGTCAGATCCAACCCCCCCCCCCCCCACTTTCATAATCAAATCGACGTCAATGACATAAAACAATAGCAAATTATGAATTTGAAAGTTTTTTTAACAATACATAATCTACCGATACGATGGTTTAAACGAAAGTCCTTAATTGCTTTTTTTACAAATGAGTCAAAACTGTTTAACGTAGTGTAAACATCACGGAGGGGGGGGGGGGCATTGCTGCGTGGGTCACATGTTCGATAATAATCTGGTCGTTGTATGTAAAAAATTTAAAGACAAAAACTCATCACCCCAGACAGTTTCATTTCTTCCAACCACCTCCCTCTAGTCCCTCCCTCAGTCTGTCTTATATTCCTCCACATGTGTAATCAAAGCAATGGATCCCTGTGTACGCTGTGTAATACGAGCTGCTCTGCATCTTTCGAATTTGCTGGCAATCTAAGAGTACTGTAACTTAGAACCAGTTGACAATTTTACTTTCCGGGAGGTAAAAATATAGCTCAGGGATGCAATCCAGCCTTTAAGCTACCGTATGTGACTCAGCAAAACAGGTTCAATTCTTTGATAACTGGGTATTAGGGCGAAGTATAATGGGGGGCGGGAGGGAATAGCGTTAGGCGTGACATAATTACATGTTTTTTAACTCTAGGATCACCAAAACTGTTAGGGTTAGGAGAGTATTTTTTTTTCGTGGATCTATTTAAAGAGGATGGATAGCTGTAAGGATGACCTTGGCGTGACTTTCTTTTTAGACTTCCGTCAAATAAGCTGCGAACATTCATTCTTCAAACATATTTAAAGGAAAACCTCTCCATTGCTCCCAGAGGGAAAAGGCTGACGCAAACGGAGAAACGTTTTGGAAAAATATTTTGATATTTGACCGGAAGCGCTGTTTAAAATAATTATTTTTACTTTCTGTAAGTATTTATGACCACTCTGAAGGATAAATACAAGTTTAAATGTTTTCTATCAATGAAGAATTGTTTTTAGACAAAATTCAACTGGCTATCTTGGCAAGATGCAAATTTCTGACCTATTTGTGGAAAGCGGCAGAGAAGGTTATGTAAATTCATTCTCAAAAACTAATGTCACTTCCTTCAAAAAATATCTACTAATTGCTCGATACAAATTATTACTTTATGCCCGATGCCGATTACTAATTTTTTGCTTTTTGCAATCTGTAACTTTGTCAAACTTCGGTGTCACACAATGAATTCACTATGGTAAAGAATGTCAATGAAGTCATTTCAGTACATGCTCACATTAAGGAGACCCCTGGAATTGTAATGCATTTTCTGGTTATACTATAGGTACACCTGTGCAATGAATAAGAATAAATGACAATCATGGACCTTCTTTTTATTTGCCCATTACGTGAAGAATTATGTTTCATATTCCATAAAATTGCGACGGTTCTCTTTCATGTAGAATTTTGATAGGTTATGGAGGAATCCTGAATATTAGTGTAATTCAACTTTTTAAAGGCAGATCGTACTGAGAATTGAAGGGGTCCTTGAATGCAAAAGAATAATTTTCCACTGCAGGCATTTCAAACCCCATGCCAATATCTTGTTTTTAACTCAAGATATTGCCGTTTGAAGAAAGGTTACCTGTCTACCAAAATGCCATGCAACAGTGGCAAATTACTGCAAAAGTCTGCTTTTTTAAACTTTAGCACTCATTTTAACTTGGAACTTTGACACTATTGAAAATGCAGATTGGCTGCATTGTAGATTATCCAAAAATTTTGTGAAAATGAAGGTCACATTTTGTAAAATATTATAATGTTTCTTTTAAGACAGTCAAGATCATACAAGAGCACAAAGGAAGCTCATGTATTTGTGCCTTGGTGACGTCACAAATTCCCCATTACATGATGCACCATTTTGAAATAAATATTTCTTTAAAAAATTCATAACTTCTGGATCGAACCTGCTATTGAGGTGTGCTTTTTTACCACTAAAAGAGAAAACAGTATTTTTTATGAAACCTCAGTTTTCCTTCAGTGACCAATCTCTTGAAGTCATGAGCGCAAGAATGCTGTAAACTCTTGCACCACCACCATTTCATCTGGTAGAACATCTATAACGCCCATTCACTAGTGGCTAAAATGTGTCGAGGGGATTTGCTATTTTTATGCCTATTGGACGTATGATTCAGCGTACAATCAACGTTTTATTTATTTCACTTGATTGTCGCACAGATTGTGAGAAATTCAGGGTAACTGAAGCTACTTGTTCAGAAAATTAAAGGTAAAGTATCACGCCTACAGTCTGGTCAAAGGCTAGTGGATGGGGGCGCTAAACTTACACCGAATCTAGCTCGAATATGTGTGGTCTACAGGCAGAAATTTGGAATCACGTGATTACGCCAGGTCATTTGTCTGCCATGACGCACCTTTTTTATATATACCTGGGGGCTCAGTCAGGAGTGGTCAGTAACCCTGTATACCATTCCTCAAATTCATGCTAGTTACCATTAACTAATGAAGTATAAGTTCAAACGGGGGGGGGGGGGATATCACCCATGCAGATGGCACCCCCACTTTCATAAAATCCTGGATGCGCCACTGCTGCTACTAATAGTTGCTTCAGATATGTAGAAACGACAAGAAGTAAAAAGTATGTGTGTTGAGGAGAAGGTATGGGGTATTTGACCGAAGGTCTATGTATCCTGTACAAAACAGACTTCCATGAATACGCATAGGCTTTTGCTTTATTTCTAAAGTATATTTTCATCCATTCCCCTTCCCTGATAGCGGGACCCACTAGTCTGTATGGCTGGCCCAGTCTGCATAGCTTGTCACACCACCGTGTTTTCCGACCAATCAAAAGCATTGGCGGCGTGGTTGCATCTTCCCTGCGGAGGTAAAGTTCAATTGGTGCCCATCATTACTGACACGATAGCTAAAATTGTGGTCAGACTATCTAAACGGAGCGCCAAAGCTAGTTGGCACAAAGCATACCAGAAAAATTATGGACAAAAATGAAACCTCTAGATTGACAGAAATCGTCATCACATTCGGCAGGCAAACTTTCCACTCTTGCTGCGCCCTCAAAAATAAAAAAAAACGCTGAAGAGGGTGGCTCCCTCCGTCCCCTTCCCCTTAGGGCGCCACGCCAGCACTGATCAGAACTTGTCATCACTATTGCTTTCCTTAATCATCAATCTTTTTTAAACGCCAATGATATTTCCGCATCAATCATAAAAGCTATTCCATCCGTACTGCGGAAATTGCAAATTTATTCATCGAAGGATGATAAAACATTTCATTGAGCACCCGAACTTTGTAATTAACCTGCATCACAAAGCCTTTGCCGAAACAAAGGATGAGAAAAAGTTCCTTATGAATTCGAAACAGTCTTTAAAGAACTCTTGAAGTCACTTTAACATGTCATACGTTTTCAAGTTGGCGGGCAGAGTCGTTTTCTTTTCTTCTGGTTTGGCTTTTTTTTCTGAGGTAAATTATTCCTACAAAGGTTCTCAGAATCTGTACGTATGTAAGCCCTTTTTTTTTCAATTTTCAGCTTCATTTTAATAATTGCATTTGCTTTTTGTATTCGAAATGAGGGAGAACATGAAAGAGTATACTCCATGCTTCCGCTAGTGGGTAATTTTTGGCATTAGCCAGTTGCCATGGTGACGGAGAGAGATATAGTCATCTCCGCAAGAGTCGTCCTTGTCGGCATGCATCTCATATAGTCAGTTGTTATCTCTGTAAAGGCTTCATAGGGCCTCCATATATGGAGATATTTGATACATACTCGTCAGCTTATTAAAGGGGAAGACTTGAACCTCTTTCAAACACAGACATATACATATACAAACATACACATGTGGATATGCATCTACATTTACATGTTTCCAAGTATATTCAATATTTTCTACAGGAAACACACCATTGTAATTTCACACGAATAAATCGCAAACTGTCTACCACATCATTTTAGTCATACACTTCCAGATATGGGCATAATTCTGGTTTACGGATGATTAAGCGTAAGACCTCTGCTTGTAAAGAAAACCGTTGTGAGTATGTATCTTACCATTGTTGGTTACTTCGTATAGTCCTCATATTTAATTTGTCTTGTTTGCCGTTGAATATTATTTCATACTACTGCTATCATACAAGCATTTAGAGCATAATATGGCATTAATTGGATATTGCTCATGGGGAAGATTATATTATCGTGAAGTACCTCTGTTGATTTAAAGTATGAAAATAAGAGTATGTAGCTGTAGCATCGCATAATCAAATGGCACCTGGAGGAAACTATAAAATTGTTTTTATAATCTCCATAAGATGACATATTTCGTTCTTCTCCAACGTCGACGGCGATAAGAGTTGGTTCAAGCAGGAAGCTAAAAGCGTCCTGGCACAATCACCCCTCCCCCACTGTGGGCATTAACCCCTACAGCACAATTACCCCCCCCCCCCCCTCATTGTGATCGTTGTTGTAGGGAAGGCATTGATCCAAATTGTAGAATTTTAAAGCCTTTAGAGTATTATTACGGGATGTAATTCCAGTAATCTGGATCTCATGTACTATGGATCTGTAGTCAGGTCAAAATCTACATATTCTGTATACATGGGAGCACATATAACTTGTCTCATAAAGGCGGGCTGTGGGTAAGAGTGTATCCAACTGGATAAAGCTGTGCCAGAAAGCACTTAGTTTTACAAAAACGTACGCCATACGAAAGAAATGACGTTACAAGTGCAATTCTCTTGTAACTAGTTTTGTAACTAGTCTTGTAATTAGTTTTTAGAAACATGTTAGTACTGGAAACCTACTCAAGAAAAAGAACAGTTTGGTGGAAAATGATTAAGTGAAAGGCCATCATAGCCACACACCCACTCCCCCAATAGTTCGGTTACGTTTTCGTGAATTACGTATCATGACGAGGTTTATTTAGGCTTACGTAAACGGTAGATGTGACGTGTTACTTTAACCTATACCGCATGCTCGATGACAAGTGTGTACAAGTACTAGCACTTGAAATTCGGACCGGTACATGGCGAAACGTTACAGCTGCGAGGTCGTATAGGACACTGTAATTTAAACCATCATTGCTTTTTCTGAAAGACAGATAGACGTATCCAGGATTGTTGATGAAAACAACAACCAGAAGAAGTTCCCCCAAAAAAGATTGCGACACAAAAACTCAGACTCGATATAGCACTGATGTAATAAAGGACCAGAATTGGGGAGAGGATTATTGGAGATGATAGATGAAGAATAGCCTAACAAATAAACCTACGATGGATTGTTCACGCCTAGCTATAGACCAGGTCCTTCGGTTCTACAAACTACAATCTGTCGTATGTAAATTTCATTTTCACACTCCGGATTGTGATCTCTGACACGGTGATCAACCTCAAATACTTTAAGATATATAACAGAAGAGAATGTAAGGCGTTTGATGGGCTTAAAAACTATCCAGAACAAGTTTCCACTATACAATTGGCACTTACAGGAATTAGCTCTACCCTCCAGCTGAAGTCGGGAGATTTTGTGGACAATTGCAGACGAACGAACTTCACAAACTTAAATTTTTATACATTGGGCTGGTCAAATTAATTGCCAGTGAGCACTTCTACTCTCTCCTTGAGGTGACTTGAAGAAAAGCTAAATTGGCTCCTATTTTAACAAGCTATAGCTGATCACAACATCATGGTGACCTTTCAGACACTACAAATTAGTCTACATTGCTTCGTCATGCTTGAGCATTTTTCGGTAAACACATTGATAGAGCCCAATTATCTGGGTAAATTGACTCCAATTATTACAAGCTACAGTCTGTTTTTTTCTTTTTGATTACGTAATCACAAAGCCGTGGTAACCTCTCAGACACTACAAATTAGTTTACAGGTCTGATACCACCATTAGAAAAGGATGTGTTAACCCTCGGGAAAAGTGCCTAAACTGAGCCACCGGCTCATGTTTTCAGTTATCATTACTGCTTTTTTACTGTTGAAGATTACCAATGAAAGTACAAATGATGTATGTAATAACAAAAATTAGAACGATTGAAGGACATCGAAATCCAAGGTGTGGTATTGATATTTTAGTCGGAGAGACTTGTTAAGGTGGCGGCCCCTCTCCCTACCCACGTCCATGCATACCATGGATTACCTCTGTGGCAGGACAGGGGACATGCCCGTCGCAACATGCTTAGTGAAGGACATGATGTCAAATATCTACCCCAGTATTTCGAGGAATACAGAGAAAAAATGTTGTCACAAACATTTTCGATAGGAACAGTTGTGGTATTACCACGTTGGTTTATTAATCCGCTAATTTACATCATAGAAATGTATGATCACAATTCATGTCAACAGGACAGAAGTTAAGATCCGGAATGTGCGATTGGGGTCCTCTAGACTGCCCCAGATCACTTTGGATTTGGACCCAAATAAGGAACCTACTTCGTTTCTCTGTACTCTGGCCGAAGGTACGAAGCGTTCTCGCAAGTAAAATGCCCCCCCCCCCCCCCCATCCATGTTGGAACAGATAAATTATTAAGATAAACAAAAGAAGAATGAAACATATGGAGACAAAAAATATGAAAAACTTGAAAGAGAAGGTAAAAGAAACATGCAATTGTGTGTGAATTTAGTTCTCTCCCTTCATGAGGAATTCAACCTTCAAAATTCAAGCAAGTATTTAAGTTCTTTTACTATAATCAGAAATTTTATATACCAATTTTATCAGATGTTTGAATCATGAACTTCCAGTTCCGCAAAGGAGAAGGGATTTCCATCCAAGAAAATACTGACAGTACTATGATTTCCTTGAGCTTACGTACTGAATTTCAGAAGAGCGAAGTTTTTGTCTTTAACCGAAGCTTTTATACTTCTTGCTTCTTTAGAGGAGCTCACATCAAATTCCTCTTACTTCAAAAATTGTGAATAGGAGAAAATATGTTATCGACTACCGCGGCTACCCGTGCATTCAGTCTGAATACTCCACCGTAAAAATAACATAATGTAATTCTGGGGAGTCCTCGTTTCGTTGGGGCCCACGGGATGTACTCCGCTGGTCCATGCATACTTAATTGAATCCGGCCCTGGTCACCTGACGATTTGATGTATGGATTTGATAATGAGAGGACCAGTTCAAACGTAACCTTGAACTGATGAATGACAACGCTGTGCGATATCATGGATGTGTCCAGACTGAGAAGACGATTTTGGATGTGACATGTTTGATCAAAGCTACTAAAACTCTTCTTTTCAAAACCACACTATAACAAATGTTAATTTAGTTTTTTGCTTGTTACCAAGTTCATCGCCTTAAGTCATGTTTGTGACCTCACCGTCATTCTACGCCACTAAGGTAGCAAACAATAATACGGTCAATAATATATCAAGTGCCGAGATTCCCTTATTATTGCAGGGTATCTGAAGTCGCCATGCTAGTAGGCAAAATGTGTAACTGAAGACTGAGGAAGGCTTTTTTTTTTTGTCACTTTTTAGCAAGTCGATTCGACCAATTTTAGCATCACCACTTCATCATGAGATGGGTAGTCCTGGATGTGAAGACGATGAGAATGAGAAAGGTGTGTGTGTGGGGGGGGGGGGGACGGACACACAATACGGTTTCGATCGACTAATTAAAATTAAAAACAACCTTAATGATAATGTTGACGTATTAGCAATGCACTCAAAACTTTTCCAAAATGATCATTTTTGTACTAAGGGAGTTTTTTTTACTACATTGGACATGAACTCTTCAGTTGGGACAAATGTAGAACGGCAACCTGTTGTCGCTACTTTTTCTCTCCCCTCTTTAAAACTACTTTCGTTAGAGATTGGTTCACTTGAAAAACTTCTACCCATCATTAATTTCTGTTTTGTTCAAGAACATCTCACATCAAAAAGTATGTCAACAGACATATTATGTCAAAGAAAAACAAAACAAGAATGTGAGTGTGTCTCTTCGTCAGGTAATCAACCGTACTTTTGACTTACTCAGTTTACCTTATAAGTGGATCCTATTTTGCCTTGTTTCTAAAATGGCCGAACCTATGGTTACCTACGATTATCCAGTCGTAGGTAATGTGCCCTGGAGTAAGATTCGTCACAATTCTTCAATCAAATGTATATTGATACTCAGACAGTCTAAACAGATTCGTGTACCTTGGATATACTAAGTTAGAGGAAGAGAACATTGCTTTTTTCTGATTCTCGGTTGACATCTTCAAAGATGTAAGGTTGTCCTCTCCATGCTAGAGATAGGTATATTATTCCCGAGTACGTGGTACCATTAAAACAGAATGTGTAACTTGATAAACCATAACTGATATTCTGCGTTGACTTAAATTTACACGCGAACCTGACCCATTTTGTTGGCCCCTCGTGCATACAAGCAGGCGTACAGCCGCGACGAACCGATGAAGCTTTCACCGACGCAGGCCGAATGACACGAGGAGCAAACCACCAGACTATTGGCAGGCATAACATTTACGGAATGTTTAAAACTGCAAATTTAATTTCCAAACGTCCGTTATGTATTCAGACATATACGATATTAAAATGTACCCTTTTGTACAAAAAAGTACACTTGCCAAATACTATTTTCAGATACCAAGGTAGTGGTCAGTAAGTTAAATTGACTATAGAGGATAAAAGATTGTACCAGTTGTCAATTCAGCATATTCTATGTGATAAAGGGGGGGGGGGGAGACGGTGGGAGAGGAACACTTCACCCCTTAGACTCCTCCACCAAGGTGGCGTTCACACTACACTGACAAATTATTACAGCTGCCACTAGCAACCCTTTGGCTAGAACTCTTTACACAAGGTACGTCATCTAAGGCATTTCTAAGCTATAGAGTGATAGACCTGCTATCATATTCTTTCCAACTTCAGATTATGGACATCTTGAGAATGTTAAATGAGAGACTAACATGTGGTGAACACTATCACTAAATTTCACTTTAATATGTTGTTTACTTTCCACGATCTTGCAATTTGAATGCTCATAAAGAAATATAATAATCAGGAAGTTGCCACTTTGAGATTGTGATGACATCACCAGAACAAATGTGAGTGAATAGTTGTTGTTTTTCCTTATATTCCATTTTCAATGTATTTTTAACAGTTATCCATAGATTCAAATCAGAGTAGTAATGATTTTATTATTGCATGATACACCTCATTAATCCAACCCAAAGTGTGTACAAGTGTGTGCTAATTTATGGATATTATAGGTAATGAGATTCCTCCTACCAGTGGTTATGTGACATCATTGTTCGATTCATTCAAGTTGGTTTACATTCAACTTAGGCAAAAATGGCAGCACACTTCTCTGAGTTTCAAAATTGTGTAACTTGGATAGGAAACAATATCTCTGCATTAAACTTTGGGAAGACGTTTGCCAAACACTTCTGCTTCGTTTTGATAAGTATATTCCCAGGGTTTCATTCTCCTATAAAACTGTGTAGGTTGAGAATGTAGGTGTTGAGTAATTAGTGGTCCCCCCCCCCTCCTCCTCAAGCTTGACAAAATCAATCGGAGAGAAATTGTCCAAGGCCTTCACTGAGTTTACATCACCTATACCGTTCCATCCTTCAATCTGCAAACTGAAAATAAACGTGGATACCGGAAAACATACCATAAGAGAGATATCTGTGGTCCATCTTAGGAACTTTAAGCGATGGAGAAGATATCATGATGGTGTGCTACCGTGCTACCGATATCTAAGCAATGCTCTCCGCAGATTTTTAACAGGGGGGGGGGGAGGGAGATACCACACATGAACATGTTCGCGATCTCTGGGAGGAGTCTGGGGGTTCATCCTCATTTTCAAAAATTTTTGATAATCGAGACGCAAAATGGTGCCATCCGTAGACGATATCATGCTCGAAATGGCAATAGGCCATTGTCAACTTTGACAATAGTCCATTGTCAACTTTGCTTCAATGAAAAGGAACTTTTGTAAAGTTTCAAGATCTCTACTTTTGGGGGCTCAAGCTATTTCAGAGGGGGGTAATTTTCATTCCGGTGGAGGTCCGGGGAATAAAAATCCTTTGGAGAGTACTGCTAGGGTATATTCACTTTTGTCAAGTATAAGCCGTACAACGTAATGCATGATGACTTAAGTGGAATGTGAATTAAGTGACTGAATATGCAAACAGAAATAGTTCAAGTTCCTAAAGTGGTCACCATCAGTATGAAGGTTGCTCTGAAGCTTACGATAGGCTATTGTTACCTACCACAGTGTTTTCAATAGGATGCATATACTGCCAGACCAATTCAAAGGTGTCGTTGTATTAAAGCATCACAGTGATTGGCCAAAACCTAACTTTTTATAAACAATGAACTGATTGGTGCTAACATACTGTGGCACCGTCAACTAAATATGTGACCCCATGAGCTAACTTCATTGTTCCATATATGTGACATAGAGATTTCATTAACATAGTTTGTGCTCTGCAATTCCAAAATGTTGCTTCTTTGAAAAATGGAGTCAATAACAAACACAACAAGTTATATTGACCGGTATTGATGTAAAAGTTGCAAACTGGGACCAGAAACAACATCAATAAAATCAAAGTATCCTGGGATTAAAGTTATCTTTTTTAATTTTTTTCTCAAAAAACTAAAAGAACAAAGGCTAAACGTGACAATTGGCACTGTGCTAAAAGATAGGTGTGACGTCAGTGTGACCTTTATTTTAACCTTGACTTATTGTAGTGTACACGCCAAGACGTCATACAATTGTATAAAACCTACAACCAATCACATCTCTGCCCATCCCTGCCTGGTTTTCACGAGGGCGTTTCCGACTACTTTGCTATCTTTAGAAAACGCAGCTTGTGAATCTCCTCTTAACACCTTAAATATGAACTGCTCGTGACAACGGTAAACCATTTGAAAATATTTTTTTTTAAATCCGGTTGTGACTTGATCTAAGCAGACGCCCTTACCTATAGACATATCATTGCATGTGGTTAGTCACGGTGGAGTCTTAAGCCACTAACAAACTGTCTCTTGTCTTACGTCAGCGAATACATATCCAATGAAAAGTTCCGATACGCTCAAGGCGTTTTGTACTATTTGAGTCATAATCAAACCAGAGCCATCACATCTTGTTTGTATATGTTTGTGTGAGAGTGTGAAGACCAAAAAAAAAAAAAAAATACCAGGGATAACGTACATGTTTACTGTTTACCGAACAACGGCTCTTGCAAATTTTAAAGTTTTCATTCAAGAAAACAGAATAAGAGTTTTTCCTTTTCAAAACAGCAAAGAGCCGCCTGAAAAATTCATAGGGAGGGAGTTCAACGAGATAGCTAAATTTTCCGACGGTGTTTCTTATCTTGTTTTATCTCGAGTTCACTTTTGGCGATCTGAAAGAGTCTGGAAGAGAAAACGGAATAGCGAATGCAAAAACGTGGAAGAGGGAGCGTGATATTTTAGGTGCAATTCAGCCGGATTTTTCTTTTTTGATTTCTTTTAATATGTATTCCTCTCGACAGTCGCTTCTCCCTGGTATCGTAGGGGTCCTCATGCTATTGCTTCTAATTAAAGAATCTCAGACAATGGAAATCGGAGAACACAAGGTGCTACAACAAACACAATTAGAAGAAGAACGAGAGGAGTCAAACAGAGAGAAAAGGTTTGCAAGAATTTTGGTAAGCAAACTTTTTACGTTAAGTTGATAAAAATATAGAAAAAATATGATTGCTTTGCACTTGGTGAGTCATATCCACGTTATCAGATTACACCATCAATTTTGAAAAGACACAAATGTATCAATTTTTGTTGAAAGCTAAAAATAATACAAGAATAATGTAATGGCAACGTTGCAATGCATTGCGAGTAACGTAAAAGGATAAGCTCATCTTCAATTGGCAATATAGTGGAAGTCTATTTCCATTAAATGGTTTCGTTTGATTCTGTCTGCTGGGTTTACATTGGGAAACAGCTAAATGCGACATTAGTATTTTAATTAAGCAGGTGAGAAAAGGTGCAATGCTGTCATCAGAAAGATTTCACCAAATGTAAATACATTCAGGGATGTACACGTGAGAATGCATATTTGAATAATGGTTCTACGTTTTCTCTATACACCGCCTTCCGGGGAGGGACTCATTTCGGAGAGGGTGAATTTTGAAATACTTGGAGGGGCACTGAACTTCTTCGTTCATGCATAGTGATTGCCAAACCTATTAAATACTGCTTTACGTTCTTTTAAATCAAACGGCCCATTTTGGTAGGAGAAATTCATCTTAAGAAGATGAATCTGCTCCTGTTTTGGTAGTCATAAATGCATGTGTCTTTATTCAGTCAAAAGTTTTGAATTGCTGTAACCATCTGTAGTAGACTAGGATTCCAATATTTGTTTTTTTTTTTCCTCCGGATCGTATATAAAGTCTCAGGCACAATCAACGACAGTAACGTACGTAACCTATAAAAGAAGAAATTTATCAAACAACGATGTAATAAGGTACTCCAGACAAACATCAGCAGCATCGTGTCTTACAAAATGCTGCGTTATATATCACAATTATGATGATTTTATACTTCAAGTGATTAATGTTACCTTTGTCATGGAGGGAACTTAATCTTTTCCTAAAATGTGGAATTGACCTTCAACCCCCATCCCCGACCAATTTTCTTGCTAAAACCATGCTTACAGTGTCGCGTACATAATTGTACAAGCACGCCTATCAGCTTATGTCCATGTACAGTGACTTATAACACTTCATACGTTTCCACGAAGTTAGCTTAACTATTTAGGCGGAGTGATTTGAGTGCTTCATTGTAAAATGGATTAAAATCAAGCGTGGTAAGCATTAGTATATGTACAGCCATGTACATGAATACATTAGCTACTACTTATTCTTTAAATACAATTATAATCAGTTTGAAAGACTCATTATTTGATATGAGAAAAATTGCTGATTGACTAAGGTTGCAAAGTTTGCAACACAGCAGTAACAAATATCCTAACATGAGACAGGGCTATTAGGGTAATAAGGTAAATACGATGCTTTTAGTTTAAAATGAAGAACTAAAATTACAAAACTGCACAATTGAAGATTATATTACAGAGGTTACATCTTTTTTATGAATGCATTTTTTTTATGAATATAGATAGTGCTTAATTGTCAGTGTGATTGGGAAATAAATGTATGAGCATGTTTGCGAGTGCATCTAACAGTATGCATGTTAGGATAAAAGGTCTTATGACACGGTACCAACAGTTACCAAAACTGAGCTACCTGATTTTTTTCCTACAATTACATAACCATTCAAATTCATGTAATCATCATCTTTATTTTATAGAAACTGTGATACACATGCAGTTATATTGATAATCCAAGCACTGTTCCATCACATTCAACCATCCGATTCCCGCTTCTATTTCCCCCTCGCTAACTATTTCTCCCCCCCCCCCCCATAACTTCATCATTGTACATAAGTAGGTATTTCTCCAGGAACAATAAGTACCATTGATCTCTTAATGGCGAAACACTTCTCTCATCCCCCCCCCCCCCCCCCCATTCTTACCCTCTCTGATCAGTTAATCATAATGCACAATAAAGTATTACGCCATTGGCAGGCACTTATCACTGATCCTCTCAATGACAAGAACATCTTTAACCATTCATCTTTGTCACCAGTGATTAATTCAGTGAGATCCGCTTGTATCATTGTATGTGTTTAACAGCAATGCCAGTGTAGTTGTCATTCAGCCGACACTGTAATTAATCCATCTAACTTGCAGAAATGCATTGCGGTTTTAATTTATTTGGTCTTGTTTTGTCCTATTTCCCCCTACTTTTTAACATCTAAGACTATGGTTGTACAATTAATCTGAAATGTTTTTACTCTGTTCACCCCAAAAGGCAATTCAGACATGGCGATGGATGAAAACATCTTTTTCTTTTGTTTTCTCTTTGCTCATCTATAAAGCAACTAACATTGCCTCTTCATCAGGGTCATCCACTCCTAAGAAACAGTTTGAGGCAAAAAAAAAAAAAAAAAAAGCTGCAGAGTTGCACTTAAGAATGATCATGGATTTTTTATGCTTGCACAATAACATGATAGAATCGACATTTCATAAAAATATACGATAATACAAGTCTTTGCATTTGAACAAATATGTCAATCAATAATACCACCAACCAAATCAAATTATCTGTGTGAATATCTCTTTGTTTACAGTATTATTAATTTCCTTTTGAAGTTTTCGTCTGCCTTTTTTCAAAGTCTTTTTGTAAATATTACGTAATCAGCCATGGGTTATGTCACTAATAAGTTCATTAGTTGAGTTTCTTTCTCTTGGAATTATGACTTAAGTTGACATAAACGTCGATAATTGGATTCTGTCTCCTCTCTTTTTCTTTTTCTTTTTCCGTTTTGGAATGACGACTTCACCTCATTGTTTTAGAAAAGTTGTCAAAGGTGGTAGTGACAACGACTTGAATATTTTGAACAATATTCAAATATTACCACGCTGTTGTTACAGTTGAGCTTGTTGCCAATCCCAACGGTTGTAACATACATAGACAGATATAGGCCTACGTACACCATTTAATTACGAAATATAATTACGCAACAGTTGAACCAAGACGGCACAACAATATATATTTTGTTCCTTTCTGACATGTCCCGCTAACACTTTTATTGTCGATGTGAATAACAGTTAGACAAAAATTAGAACCTGTGATGTTAAAATTCTTTAAGCGGTGGGGTGGTATGGAATGTATAAAAGCATAGGAAATTCCCACCTGCATGGAGGTTACAGAGGTTGACCCACTTTCAAGTTATAAGTGGCCTATGATCAGATGAATAATACTTTCCAAACTTGAGCTGAAGACTTTCTTTCCGGGGAGGAGCACTTGGATTATTTTCTTCATGACAGAAATTTCACTTCTTATGAAAGAACTTCCCCCTTCCCTGCAATCACCCGCACCCCTTCAGCCAATGAAATCATCCATCTGCGGTAAGGTAGACTCCATTATGATGAAGTAACGATACATTGTTATTTCGAAATATTTGGGAAATCATCTAGTCCTCACAGAATTCCCATTATGTGCTAAAAGCATGTCTCGAGAAGACCTTTTCTACATGATAGAACATGACGTGATAGCCAGATATACCATAATCAGTTACGGAATGTACCTCTCGAGAAGGGATAAACGTGTAAGATATCATGCCCTTAGGATTGGTTGTTAAAAGTAAAACTAAAAATGCCCATGCTGTTAAGATTTACTAAAATTTAGGCTCAAACAAGTCAAGTCCGATGAGGAGTTTCCATGAAGAACACTAAACGATTGGACATAACCCAAGTACGCATGTAAACTTGAGGATGCTTCAAAATTTCTAACCTTCTGAGATATGCTTTTTCAGCTTTTTATTAAAGTAATTTCTCCTCAGAATATATCAAATTCCATTTGTCGAGGGAAAGTGCAAATAACATCGTCGTAACGAGTGCAGCCGTTACATTTAAAGTAATGACATTTTGTTAAAATTGCTTCTCAGCCTCTTTTACAGTTCTCCTTGCCAGAAAAATCATCCCATTGTCTATTGGTTTTTGTTAGAAAGAACGTAGAAAAACACATCTATTTGCCTTTTAAATTCACCGATAAACTCAGCCAAGGACTTTAAAAATGATCCCGCCTCTAGCAGACAGTTTTTGTTATTTAGGATTTATAAAAGCCTCTTATTGTTGAGACCCTTTTGTTTATTTGCTTTGTAGATATTATAAAAGGTCGACGCTCTCCGTGATGCTTAACAACGTTGTATGTGCGCCATAAACGTACTATCCTATTTCCTGGTTTTAGCTTGTTATAAACAATTCCACCGACAACAAAAATAAGTTAGCCAGTAACCATGACTACATCTCATCATGATTATTTCTCTGTGGTGGATAGTTGTTATCCTTTCTTGCAAAACTAAAAAAAAACAATAAACAAACTAATACTGATAAATTTTAATTAAAAGGCTTTTAAGTCCTAATTATTCACACCCGAAAACTAATTTTGAAATAAGAAGAGATGGCCCACTTTTTCCCTTATTCACGGTGAGTCACACGACCTCACCCCCACAAACATTTCTGAAAATACCGATTTGGACTACCATTCGAACATTTTGTTGCCTGCATTTACCAGAAAAGTTATAGTGAAGAAATTATCTTGATGGAGGAAGGGTGTGGTGGAGGGGGAGTGACGTAAGGCGCGCAATTTTTTTTTAAATAAGCTGTATTTTTCAGGAAAAAAATCATGTCGTATAATGTTACAACCTTTAAGTGGAAGTTATGTGTTCATATAATGTACTCACGTAATAGTGTAATATGATGATACGAAGATCGCAAATATTGTCATACGGACACACGGAGTGATACTAAGAGAAAAGAAAAAAAAGGTGAGTGAGAGTTGCTGTTGAATCTAGTAAACAAAGTAACCATAAAAGACTATGAACTTGAGTTAAAACATTTCAAAACCACGAATACAGTTGAGTTTCGAACCTCACAGACACGTCAGTATTTACTTTACCAAGTTATCAGCTGATCACTAAATCTAGGCCAAATGCGGAATAAATACAAAACTATTTCTAAGAAAAGGGGGAGCTTCCTTAATTCTAGAGATCCGATTCCTCGTGGAAACAGACAATCTGTTCTTGCCGCCACCACCCCCCCCCCCCGCACCTAACAGAGAGAGAGTGGATCTACTTGTGACGGGGATTGATGAGACTGGAAAGGCAACCGAGAGGGATATTTTTCGAAGAATGGTATCATAAATAACAAAATACACTGAGTTGAACATAAAGTTGAGTTCCAAAGGTGTAACATTTTCTATTTTCTTTACTTTTCTTTGATGGTGATGACGATGGTGCTGCTGCCATTTTCACTTTTTCATTCTCATTGTAAATTACTAAGTGGGCGTCAGTATCTAGAAAGACCACCTTGGCCGACTCTCACTGACACAGTTTATAAAGTTAGTTTTTCCGAATATCCAAATACTTAGGTTATATCTATTAAAACGAACCCAGTCCAACCCGTTTCCTGACGTCAGCTGGTACAGATGAAAGATGGAAAAATATATTAAAACTAAAACAATTTATTTTCGTACTTCTTGGAATGTTGACTAGGAAATTTATTCTTGCTACTGGCATGGAAAGAACACTTAGCGATTTTCAGCTTGCAAGCTCTGGGCATTGCCAAACGCACACAGCACAAACTCTTAGTCATATATGTAGATAGACATATGTAACCCCCTCTGTTTCTTGCATACTTCACAGAAGCAGGTAGATGGAAGGTGGTGCGCGCTTAATTTTTACCTGCTACTGTGAAGATTAAAAAAGAAGTAATTTTCGTATCTATAGGCCAGGAACAATCACTCGGAAACTTTCGTTTCAACGTAGGCTAAGAGAGCATATTTTGCCCGATGGCGTATTCCTTGTTTGGCGAAGTGAATATGATTGGAAAATATTATGAAGCGAACTCTAAAACTGTGTTTTACTGGCTCCTGGGAATGCATAAAGCTCTTTCAACGTATGTCTACTCGGACACATATGTAGATGGTCAATACGGCACTGCTTTTTCGTAGAGTTTCATGGAATCCAACATTTCTCTGCCCCTCCCATTGAATATGTAACATGTTCACTGTGTATTAAGTTAAAATCTCTAACACTTCTTTTCGTCTTTGGTTACCGTATATTCTGAGCATTTAATAGTCTTGTTAAGAAGCTTACAGAAAGTAATGGATGCATTTTCGATGGCTACCTGCTGGTTTAACTTTCCCTCAAGCTTGACTGTGGTTAACTATAATGAATATTCATTCTTAAAGACGACGCAAACAACTCCGTGTTTTTATTCTCCCAATGGGTTTTTTTTAAATATATTTCTGTGTGTTTGTCCTGTGCAATATCATGTTTTCAACAATCTTCAACAGCATGACAGAATGTATGACCTAGGAAACCAGAGGTACTATCAGGGTTATGGTTTGCCGTCTCCAGAACTGCATGACCTTGTATTATGCCATGATTGGGCAGGTGGCTGTTTTCGATTTATTTCATGATGAAAAAATATGTGGCTATGGAAAACAGAATACAGTTCCTTTTGTGCTATTCAATATCCTCGGGTTTGTTTTTTTTCTTTTAGTCGATTTTTTTTTAGATAAAGATTGCGTTGTAAGTTGAACATGTTATTAAGGTAAGTAAAATAGCTGAATATGAAAAAAAATGTCAAACAATTTGAATTTTTACAAAAACAACAGAACTGAAGTGTGGACACTTAGAAGGGGGTAAATACCTCTATCCACATTACCTGCATTAACTTACATAGCGACATTGTACACAAAGACATCTTCGGTGACATTTCATACTATAGATCCTCCACGGCATGACAATTACGTAGGAAGGTTTTTTTTCTTTTCTTCTGTTCTTTTATTTTTTTTTTCTGTTGTTCAATTTGAAAGAATAATGGTCAGTATGACAGTCTCTTATCAGGGAGGTGCAGTTGAGAAGAAGCTACAACAGAAGCTTCTTCCTTTGAGGTAGCCGAAATTCGGCCAAAATCATCTCTTTGTTCACCTCTTGCAGATTCAATGGCATTAAGAGGTATCAGGAACTTAACGTAAACGGTCTATGTTGTTTATTACGTTGTAAATTACCTATCAAAAATTTTTGTCTATTAGCTGTAACATTGCCAGTCGTTATTCTTAAAAATCAGTTTTCAACTTCCAACGACGCCTATCGCAGCAGAAAAATTTGATGTTGTGTAATTTTATTGAACATGGATATACCCTCTGCAAACTTGCGAAAATCAGCAAAAATCGATAAAATGCAACAGTAAAATATAGTCTTATGATCGTTTTCGTCATTTGCATATGGCAAAGGTCTATGTCTTATTCTTATGCACCAGTCTGTCTTGATTCCAAACAGTTAAGCCAGTCTTTTCAATTTTTAAGACAGTGGTTTTGAGTTGATTGTCGGCAATGAACCTCGCATCAAAGCTTTTCACTACGCAATCCTTTTCAAAGATTATAAGCAGGTGTTGATGAAAAAAACTTGGATGTCCCCAGAAGAAAGATACATCACACAAAAGTAAAGCAGCACTCTAAGCTGTTCTCATCCCTTTATGAATTTGCACGTTATCACGTCGGAGAAAATCTAACAGGATTAGCATAACTTGTTCTGTTGTATCTCCTTCTCAATTGCACCTCCCTGAAGTACGCTCTTCCACTTCAGACATTTAATATGTGAATTGTGAAAAATAAACAACTGTATAATGTGCACGCCCTTGGTCAGGGGGGAGGGACGGAGATGTGCTACATATCCTCCAAAATTTCCCATTTTTTTGTGAAAAAAATAGTAACCTATTATGTCACGTGGTCTATTGGTCCTACCGGACACGAACTGTGTGGTTTGTTATATTTCAAATGAACCAAGTACATGACAGAGTGGGAGTGATAGAGTAATCTGACGGTGTGTGTGACTTCTTTATGGGAATCTGTCACATTGTATCCTTGTTCTATGTACATCTTGTGCGATTAAAGTGTCAATATACCTTGTCCCCAGTATACTTCTTCTTAGACGCTCTGTGTAATCTATTGATTAGAGCGGGAAAAAAAAAATTCTAATCCAACTTCGCAGGAATATATTCCTTAGAAATACAATTCATAGAAAGGATTTCTGTTGCGTTAAGCTTGATCCACAGCTATCAATAATTTACATTAATTACATGGTTAGGCATGACAATTAAAAGTCAGGTGTTGTCTTTTGTTTAAATAATCCGAATAAGTAGGTGCTTCTTACGCGCATGTATAATGCGCCTCGCAGAAGCACCGTGACACTTTGTGGTTGTTAATTTTTCACAAGTTTGACAATGTTATGCATTTCTTATCGGTCACATGATACGAAATCATTTCAATTTTTAATTATTTCTCTAAATCTCATCTTCTATAAATCTCGTCAAAAGTTGATACCTATTAAATAGACCGGCTAGACAAGCAGCGCTTCGAGGAAATAAGACCCTTGATTTGGCATACACTGTAAATGGGAGTCTAGGCTTGACACGTGGCTGTGGTAGATACGGTTATATCTGATATATCTGATTGGCGTGGGACTAAAGAAATTACTTCAGGTATGGTAGATGCACAGACAGGGTGGTAGATGCACAGGCAGGGTGGTAGATGTGGTGGTTGTTATCCTTGTTGTAGTAAAGTCTACACGGACCACTGGCTGTATGAGGAATGTAGTTGATGAAATAACTGTTTGTTGTAAAATAGATGGTTTTTTTTTTTTTTTTTTGTAAGGGAGTTAATACACGAGATGTGGTGTATAAAAGGGATGTGATTGGTGTTGGCATACAGAGCATGCTTCATTTTGAAAGATATGGTCAGCGCAATGGTTACAACTACGTTTAGCAGATATGACTGTTGTGGGTAGTAGATATTGGTAACGGTATGCTCAATATCTCAATAGATGAGATTGCATAAAAAGTTGATATGGTTAATAAGTACGGGGCTTATGTAGTACATAATATCAACATGACAGAAAGTAGACGTAGATAGGTAGTAGACTTGGCACAATATGAAAGCAAAGTTTAGAAACATATACATCTGCAGGTATCAAAACAATACTTTCATGCCTGATTCAACATTTAAAGAGCTTGACAGCTTGATCATTTATAATGTATGTAAACAAGAATCTTGCCACCATCTTCGTGATAATGGCACCAGCACATTTGAAGTTTCACAACTTGCGGCAATGGCGCTCGATTAGGAAAAAAAACCGGTTGCCTATTTGGCCGGGGGGGGGGGGGGACGTGCAGAAAGTACGCCTTGTGGTTACCTGGACGTTTATCATGCTGTGTTTGTTCACACTGGCAATACAGGAAGCGGTCATGTATTGTCACTGCAGCCCCATAATACTCATTACAGCATATAATAATAATTTGGGCCTTGAACTTAGAGCAGTTGTGTTACGACGCTAAGCAACCACACAAATGTGGAAGGCGCCTGTAGATTTTGTATAGCTTCACCACCAACACAACTGACAGGGATGAAAATAAGTTTCAACATACTGGGAAGGGTGGGGGGGGGGGGGTGTTACAGTGCGCATCGCCACCTGCATACACTAACCTGACTGACTGAAGCGTCTATATGTCCGTTGTGTAGTGAGAGTGTACTTATTTATGATACAACTTTATGCAATTAAAGTCTCATTGAACACTGAGAAAAACAACAATTATTGCACCGAATGGTCCTGCAACTGTTCTCCGATGTTTCTTGTGGTTGCGAAACCATCCGATGATAGCCAAAACGACAGCAGGGCAACATTCCGCGCACGACGTAAACCAGGGAGCTGGAAAGATCTTTCAGCTTCCCGGGTAAACTGACAAACACAATGGTCATATCAGATTAAAGAGAATTCTGTGTCAACCTGCTGCATTTTTTACCATACTTTTAAAACTAATTTAGTGAAGTAGTTACAGGTTAGTGAGATGTGGACACCGGCAGTCACTCACACGTCCCTAATCGTCAGTCCGCGATTACGCTGTCTGTTATTTACTTAAGTTTTGTAATATTACACTGGCTATAAATTCATGTCAAGCATATATACAGCGTCTTATAGCAACTACAATAAAAAGCAAAAAAGGTGATTTAGGCATCTACCTTGGACGGTTTAATGATTCTGTTGTGAATAGAAATGGTTATTTAGGACATACAGCTGAGTTATCACGTTTGCTCCCTCAAGTTGAGCTTTTATAGGGTGATACATGTAATTGTGTGTATTTACTTGGCACTGCGCAAAGAAATCAACCGTAGAATGTGTGGCCGACAACCAATATGACATTTCGCGCGGATTTGCATGCAAACATGTGTTCAGAGTCATCGAACTTAATATCCCATGCATCATGTCGTCTGCTGCTATGAGTCCAAGGACACGCAATTACTACTTGCAATGATAGGTTATTATGATGAAATTGCATATTTGCTTACACTTCGATGTCCGAATTTGTCATCCCCTATTTTCTTAATAACCTCATATTATTATTATTATTATAACAACATATAAAAAATGATATACATATTCTCGACATGCCAGGGATTAGAATGATAGCATCTCACCATTTGATGAATCTCCTGAACAAGTAGTTGGAAAACTTTTACATCCTGTAAAGTAGAGTGTCAATATAAAGTAATATCCTGCTCAAGATTTGTGCTGAGATGTGCCCTGCGTTTATGCTATTTGTATATATTATCGACTTCTTAAACACCTACACCATTTGGTCTGTTTCGAGTGTATTCTTTGTCTTTCATTTTTGCTCTGAGCGAGGGGGGTACTAGAGAACAGTCATTTACCTTATTTACATTTAATTTTTTGTTTCGATGTATGTTTAACTTAAAAAAAAAAACTGAAGGCCATCCGATAATTGTACAGTAATTAGATTAGATGAAGAGATCAAGGAGTGATTTCAGGAAGATTGAAAACGTTAATAGTTGTTATCACCCCTGTAACAAAACAAAAACAAAACAATCTAAAGCGAATCAGAAGATACAAAAAGTATGTAGCAAAGACAAAGCGTATGAAATATAACTAAAACAAAGACCTCTGAAATGAAGAATGGTCCACCGGTACGATGATTATCCAAAGAAACTCTAGACTCTAATTACTGGTCTCTTACATCCACTTCCTCCTTTTTGTACAGTGTATTGTTTTCCTTCTGTTCACTCATCCACTTCTGTTGCTGTTTTCTATCGTTGATCTATTTCTTACTGCTCGTATGTACTTCTACAGTAAAAGACTGAGTTGATGTTGTATTTGAATTGTTAGTTGTATTCTGATGATGGTTGAGGACATACCGAAAATTTAACACACTGAAGGTGAAAAATTTCTGCTGTAGGCCCTATATATTCATTTTCCTGAACGATACACTCGGAATGGCAACCCACCCCAAACGCAAACTTATATCAGAAAGGACGCTACCGAGTTCGAGTGAATTCTAGTTGAATTCTAATCTTAGCAAAGACAGCTGCTCTCTGTTTCTGTTTTAAATCATCAAAAAACATGTGAACTCTCTGCAAGATAAATTCAAGCATAACATACAGGATATACAGTGTATGCTGCTATGTGTATTGCAAGAAAAGTAATGTTCCACGAAATTATTATTATTTTTTTTTTGCATCTTGGATAAGGAGTGTGCGTCATTGAAAATGTGTGATTGTAGACATTTAGCACCGAGAGAGGGGACCATTGGGGTCTGCTTGCATGGAGTGTGTGACTTCAAAACGCTTCCGCGGACCTGATTTGAACCTCCTCGTCGATAGCAAAACAAGTCAGTCTTAACTTTTAAAGTAAAATAGGCAAACATGATTTGTTACTTCTCTTCTCGGTGCAGAATATACTTTTATCATATGGCAGTTTAATTCCACAAACAGCAAACCTAGTGCATCATAAACCAGGTAATTTGGCTGGAAGGGTGTACCGTTTTCCCTGGCGTTTCCATAATTATTCAACTTCCGCGTTTTTAACCTACCTCTCGAGAAGTGGGAGAATTGTGAATTGGGTGGTCAAGGGTTGTTAACGGACTAGTTTCTCTCCATCTGACGACGAGATAGAAACCCGCGCTCGTGGCAACTCTCTAACTCGCTCGCACATATATATATTACGTCAGTACTCGGTGAAATTCAAGTCAGGAACAAAACACGTCTATACAGGAGCTCAGATGAAAACATGCAGTGATAATGATTGTGATGTTGATGATGATAATAACGTAAGGAGTGATGAAAATATTGCTTCTGGTGTTCGGTTATGCATTTTTTTCCCTCGATGGCTACAAAAGACGTAAATGCAGGAGTCATTGCAAATTTGTTGCTTATAAAGTGTATATTGGACAACATGTCAGTTGATTTCCCGTCTGTGACGTCAGAAAACTCAAAACATATATGCACATTTCGGTAATTTATTTCTAAAAAAAAGATGTTTCTGGTGGTAATATTATAGTGAGTATGCATACATTTAACCATGCTTGAGTTATACGGAAGGTCACCCCACCTTTTATATATATATATATATATATATATATATATATATATATATATATATATATATATATATATATATATATATATATATATATATATATATATATATGAGTAAGAAATTGCTTTGGACCCAAACGTAGATGGTGCCTGGTCATGACTGTATAGTTGCAAGATTACTAAATAAAAACCCGGCAGACGTTGCTTCTCAGTTATAAAGTGTATTGTCAAGCTTTCGGCCTCATTGGCCTTCTTCAGGATACTATATACAGAAAAATAGAGAGAGAAGATAGATAAATATAAGTTACGGAATGGAATAACTTTGACAGATATATATATAAGTTACGTTACTTTGATATTACGTGTTACTTAGCTTAGAAAGTAGAAAGTCATGTCTTTAAGAGTAAGGAAAGAGGTAACTTACGAGTGTAGAAGTTGTTGCGTGATCTTTGAGGATGACGTGAGTAGCAATGATATGTATTGTGTGTGTGGATGCGATGTGGATGGTCACGTGTTTTTGTTCAGCTGTCTACGTTGATGCCATTGGGGCTTAGGGTTTTTAGCTTTTCTATCCAGAAGGATTCACGATGTAGGATTGTTGTACGGGACTTCTCTTGGATCAGTTCAATGCCTGTAAGGGAGACGTTGTGTATAGAATGTGATGGGGAATTAAAGTGTGTAGTGTATGGTAGTTGTTTGGCGTTAGTTTTATCAGAGTTGATTATTTCTGATTTCGTGTTGCTAAATCTGGTATAGAGTGTTGTTTCCGTTTTGCCGATGTATTGTTTGTTGCAGGCTGTGCAGGTGATGAGATAAATTAACCATTTAGATTTGCAGTTGATGTGCGATGTTATAGGGAAAGTCTGTCCTGTTGTGGTGCTCGTGAATTTGTCTGTGTGTTTGATGTATGTATGTAGCATGCAGCGTTTTGACTTGCAGGCAAAAAAGCCGTTCTTTGTGGTGTGTGGGTCGTTCTGTGTGTCATTAGGTGAGGGGTCCCTAGCCCGTACGAGAAGATCTCGTAGAGAGCGGGGACGACGGAAGGCGACCATGGGAGGTTCTTTAAAAATAGATGTGAGTTCCGGGGAATCAGTTAGTGTTTGTGTGCATTTTTGTAGTTTCTTAGGGAGGTTGGAGAGAATTGGTGAGTACGTGAGTACCAGTGGCACTCTTGTGTTGTTTTTCTTTTGTGTGTAAGTAAGTAGGTCGTGCCTTGAAAGCTGTTGTGCATTTTGTATTTGTTTTGTTACTACCTGTGAGTTGTATCCACGGTGTATGAATTGTTTGTTGAGTTCGGATAGGTGGTAATTTGTTGTGTTGTCTTCAGAGCAGTTTCGTATGATTCTGAGCGCCTGGCTGTATGGAATACTTGTGAAAGTATGTTTTGGATGGCAAGATGTTGGTAAAAGGTAAGCGTGAGAGTCGGTTGGCTTTGAGTAGAGTTGAGTTTCAAGTCGTTTGTTGCTTTGGGTGATTCGAATATCTAGAAACTGGACGCTTTCTGCAGAACTTTCAAATGTGTATTTTATGGTTGGGTGGTTTGAGTTCATTTGATTTTGAAAGTGAGTGAGGTTTCGTGATGTAGATGTCCAGATGAATTGTATGTCATCTATGAATCGTTTCCATGTATTCGCTAGTATGTAGTTGGTTTGTTGAAGTATGTTGTGCTCTAATGAGCCCATGAAAATGTTTGCATACGAGGGTGCAACTGGTGTTCCCATGGCAGTACCTTGTATTTGTAAGTAGTGTTTACCGACTCTCACGCTTACCTTTTACCAACATCTTGCCATCCAAAACATACTTTCACAAGTATTCCATACAGCCAGGCGCTCAGAATCATACGAAACTGCTCTGAAGACAACACAACAAATTACCACCTATCCGAACTCAACAAACAATTCATACACCGTGGATACAACTCACAGGTAGTAACAAAACAAATACAAAATGCACAACAGCTTTCAAGGCACGACCTACTTACTTACACAAAAGAAAAACAACACAAGAGTGCCACTGGTACTCACGTACTCACCAATTTTCTCCAACCTCCCTAAGAAACTACAAAAATGCACACAAACACTAACTGATTCCCCGGAACTCACATCTATTTTTAAAGAACCTCCCATGGTCGCCTTCCGTCGTCCCCGCTCTCTACGAGATCTTCTCGTACGGGCTAGGGACCCCTCACCTAATGACACACAGAACGACCCACACACCACAAAGAACGGCTTTTTTGCCTGCAAGTCAAAACGCTGCATGCTACATACATACATCAAACACACAGACAAATTCACGAGCACCACAACAGGACAGACTTTCCCTATAACATCGCACATCAACTGCAAATCTAAATGGTTAATTTATCTCATCACCTGCACAGCCTGCAACAAACAATACATCGGCAAAACGGAAACAACACTCTATACCAGATTTAGCAACACGAAATCAGAAATAATCAACTCTGATAAAACTAACGCCAAACAACTACCATACACTACACACTTTAATTCCCCATCACATTCTATACACAACGTCTCCCTTACAGGCATTGAACTGATCCAAGAGAAGTCCCGTACAACAATCCTACATCGTGAATCCTTCTGGATAGAAAAGCTAAAAACCCTAAGCCCCAATGGCATCAACGTAGACAGCTGAACAAAAACACGTGACCATCCACATCGCATCCACACACACAATACATATCATTGCTACTCACGTCATCCTCAGACAAAGATCACGCAACAACTTCTACACTCGTAAGTTACCTCTTTCCTTACTCTTAAAGACATGACTTTCTACTTTCTAAGCTAAGTAACACGTAATATCAAAGTAACGTAACTTATATATATATCTGTCAAAGTTATTCCATTCCGTAACTTATATTTATCTATCTTCTCTCTCTATTTTTCTGTATATAGTATCCTGAAGAAGGCCAATGAGGCCGAAAGCTTGACAATACACTTTATAACTGAGAAGCAACGTCTGCCGGGTTTTTATTTAGTAATCTTGCAACTATATATATATATATATATATATATATATATATATATATATATATATATATATATATATATATATATATACTACTACTACTACTATATATATACTACTACTATATATATACTACTACTATATATATATATATACTACTATATATATATACTACTATATGTATATTCTACTATATATATATCCTACGATATATATGTTCTAATATATATATATTCTACTATATGTATTCTACTATACTAATTCTATTTTACTTGATTTTGCTCTTATTTCTTTTTCTTTTCTTTTATCATTTCCATTTCATCAGACGTGCCATACAGACCATGACTGCCAGGGATTAGACAGGCTATCCTGTTGCGTCAAGTCAGAGGTGGGTTATTTCCGTGTGTGCAAGGCCCTTGGGGCGAGAGGTTCTCAATGTAACATGCGCATCAAGCCCCATATGTGGGAAGGACTACGAGGAGGATGGACCTGCCCCTGTTCACCGGGTCTAGAGTGCGAACAGACGTCGAGGGGCTCCATTTTAGGGAGATGCATGTAACGACAGGAGAGGGATACGGTACGTCACAGTTGCCTTCTCTGGCGGGAACGGAGATTGCCGTAAAACCAGTTTCACGAGAGAGTCACGAGAAATTGATTCGAACATTATCAACATGCTCCACCCACAAAGTCGATTTGTGGAATCAACCGAACCCGTTGGAAGAAAGAAAAAAATACAGACGTTTGCTGAAGCGCCATGCAACAAAGTATGTCAGACTGTGGGTGATTACGCAAGGGAATAGGTTAAACTTTTATAAAAAAAAATAGAAAAAAATAACTAAAAGCCATGTCACTGAAAAATGATGCCATGTACAATGTCATCGTGATATCACATAATTTATGCACCAGATACTTCCCAGTAAAAAATATGCCAACGTAACAAAATGAACTTCGCAAAACTGGTACCAAACAATAGACTATCATTTGTAATTGTGTGCATTTTAGTGAATTGCTTCTCTGGCCACTTGAAGTCTGAAATGATGTCAAATCTATTTCCCATGACTAGCAACTCTGATCGGTCACAATTAGACTGTTCGATTTCGATTTTTTTTTGACATGAACTTACGAAATTCCATAATCATTAAAAAATGCATGTTTGTGTAGATCACTGTATTACATTTCGAAGTTGATGTTAGCTGGGGAAAGGTGTACATATCAGCACTGGAAAAAAAAAAAGTATTAGGTTCAATACATTTAGGGTGAAACATTGAATGGAGCGAAATATTTAGTGTGCAGCCGATGTTGTTGTTGTTGTTGTTGTTGTTGGGAGGGGGGGGGGGGTACTGAGAACATCAAGAGAAAAAGGAAGACAAATCCAAACATTTGTCTCGCTAAGATTTTTATGAAATGTTGCCATTAGCAGCTTTTATCCTTTTTTCCTTGAAACTGATTCGTAAGAGAAAATATAAGGATATGTACACCGTAAGCCACCATTTATAAGAGTCGACTGCAATGGAGCATACTTTCAAGACACAGTACTAGGCGTAACTATATAGAGCATGGGAAAACTATATGCACTTCTTTTACAGTGTTCACATGACTAATGTCGTCAAAGAGAGCCAAGTGGATATATTCAACGTTTACGCAAATTTGCATCCACTGTGTAGGAATTGCCTAAAATGATATAATTACTCAAAGGAGCGATTATTAAATTAATTTTCGAGAGGACTGATGGCATATCTGTGAGATCTTCAACGAGAAACGTCAGTTTTTTTTTTCAAAAAGTAATGTACTAACAGAGACTACTGTTCAAAGAGAGAAAACGAAATGCTTTTTTTTTCGAAATATACTTGAATATTTGGTAGTATGCTGATCACATATCAGCCAATGGATTATTTTCGTTCTATTCAGTAAGCGAGGAAAGAAGTGAATAAAAAAGAAAGGGAACTACACTCAATTATACATGTCACGACGAGAGATATTACCACGGGAGTGGGGAAATAAATGTGTATCGTAACCTTGCGATGTCAAATTTACACAGAATTACAGAAAAAAAAGAAGTCTTTTGTGTACGCATGAATAAAATGAAGGACAAATAAAACAATTTAATCGATCATGTTCCCAAATAGGATAAGAAATTCATCAAAATTCATCCAACTGTGAAAAAAGTTTGTCACTTTTACAGGAAGGAATCCTTAACTAACATGATACTTGTAACCACCAATTCTCACATGATATCATACATGTTTATGTCTTCTCGAGAAGACACACCTTCACCATTACGGTATGTCTGGACAGTACGTCATGCTCTATCATGCAGAAAAGGTCTTCAAGAGACATGATTTTAGCACATAACAAAAATTCTATTTGAGGATAAGTTTTGGTTGATCACTCGTTGAATATTACTTTTGAAGGAATCATGTTTGAAGACTCTTGATCCTTGATTTCCTTACCCTTACCCCCCCCCCCCCTCCTAATTTCCAGTTACTAAGGTAACATATCAAAGATAAATTACATCAAAGGAATTGTTGAAGCAGGCTCCCTGAAATGGAGGCGAGCGCCATTTGTGGTGTGTGACGTAGTTTGCAGTGGTGCACAAAGAAATACTGGGAGAATATTAAAAAGTTGGACATTTTTGATCAAGCTGGCATAATTTTTTTTTGTCTTAAAAATATGAAAATCCCTTACTTCCCAGAGACTTATTTAACTACCTTTGCACCATTTTGCATCAGAGCCCCCTTTTAAAATACAGAAAATAAAAAAATAAAAAGGGGTGAACATCCCTCCCCTTATATCCCTCCCCGTGACGGCGATCAGTTTCACATTAAATCAAAAACATTTAGCCATGTGGGGCTTCAGCAAATTTAATTGAGGAAGCGTGGTTTAAAGGAAACAACAGCATCACTTAGAGGGCTAAAAATATTTTTGTTGTGACAAGGATTAAAAAAAAACATTCCATCATGAATTATTTTCTCTCTCTCTCTCTCTTTTTTTTGTTAAAGTGACTTTCCCAGAATGTAAGAGTTCTCAAATACCTGTATTTGCTTTATCCTTTCAGCGTTTCGATATATATTCTGCAACGTAATCTTTATCAACGTGGTGTGCTCGTCAGCTGTGTAATGAGAATTGAGAAGCAGTTAGACCTGTGGGGAAAGATTACTTTAAGCATCTTGGTAAATTTTGACAGGTTATTTCAAATGTTTGCGTTCTGTGTTGATCGTTTTTCTGGTTATGAAGTGACGACGGCGAAGAGACAATGGCAGGGGAAGGGGGGGGGGGGGAGGACTGGGTAGGAAGAAGCGGTTCGCTGATAGAAATCAATTAATACGTTATTGACATTAATGTGAAATATTCTATACTTTTGTCTCACATCAAGTGATGTTCTTTCATTTTTTTTTTTTTTTTTTGCATCATTCTAACAAGTTTAGAGACTGCTAGCTTTATGGATCTTCCCGTCAATAGGCCCAGACACAGACATCACCTTGGCACCACCTCTCCTCGAATCATGATAAATTTCAGTTTCAACGCTTTCTTAATCAAAATAATGGAATATGAGACGAAAATCTTAAGAAAGGTTTAAACATTAAAAAGTTGATAACAGTAAAGCACGTACGTTGTATTTATTAGTTTTATTTGTGTGTGTGTGTCTCTGCCTTTCATAGAGAGCACGTTCGCTGACGTCACAAAACCCCCATCATCCAAAGGTACAGCTATGAAACTTGCACCGTGTGATTTCTTTATAAGCTCATTTTCTCGTCAAGAAGATTCAGTTGCAATTAATAAAGCTACTTTGACCCGTTCAGTTGTTTTGGCTGGTATTTAAGAGACCGTTGAGCAAGTAATTATAAACTTAGCTAAAAATTGTTCATCGTCATTCGGAGTAAACCTCCCTGCGTAAATGCATTCTTTCGTTGTTGTGTCTCAAATGAAGACGAAACTACCTCGCCGGCAAGGAAACCTGATATAATCACGTGGTAAACAGAGAGCAACGTGTGCGTCCTCAGTGTACAGAATGCTGACCGGAGAAAAACGAATTAAAGACCGGAAGAACGAGGGGGGGGGGGGGTGTTGCATGTCCGTTACCATGAACAGAATGACGTCAAAAATATACGTAACAATTTTGTGGGACTATGCATTCATAGAGGATTGCCGCCAATTAGTGGAGAGTACCAATGTACAATGAGGGAAAAGGGCAGTATGAAAACATACGGTCTTGTACAGGCTACACTTCATAGTGCATTGTCGGTCTATCAAATCTTGTAAAATTCCGCAACTCTTTTTAGGTGATTCAATTCACTGACATGGTTTAACGACTCCTTGCCCGTGGTACCGATCTATATGAACGAAGCATAAATAGACCGACCCCAGATACGAGATTTCATAATATTTGCACACACAAGAAGGAAAAAAAAAGAAGATATTTCTTGAAATCGAAGAAAGACGACAAATACGTCCGAAAACTTGCAGAATACTGCCATGTAATAGTTCTGACAGGATTTCCGTGCCTCCCCCACCCCCCAAAAACATGCTTCTTCCGGTTGCGGTCTAACTTCTTCAAATAAGGAGGTCGAACAAAACGCCTTAAATTATGAATCACAATGGTATACGATCACATACCCCAAACGTTTTCCCGTTGTTTGCTTCCAGATTTCTGGCACGTAGCTTACCCTGTGCGAAAATGCTAACATGTAAATGCGAACTCATAAATGCTTACTTGATTATATGAATTTGTACCCGTAATGTATTTCAAGCGAGACATGCGATGTAGAAAAGGACTATATTATCAGCGACCCTTGTGCATTCCACCTACTTTCTGGAATGTTTTAACATTCTGCATACCTAACGATAAACAATTTCACAAAACCGACCAAAAATCACACATGCCTGCTGGGTTGCTCAGATAGAGAGCTCTATCGTTCTAATTTACTCTGAAATTTTGAGGGGGCCGGATACACCTTTTTTTTTTCCCCGATCTGCGATGGCGGCGACAATTACGGCTATCCATACAGTACGTGTAAAAGTCTCTTCACGAGAAACTCCTTCAAGGTAATCTTGAAAATCAAGGAAGACGATAACGCAAATTACTAAAAAAAAACAGCATCGAACACTTATTTACATCAATGAAAGAAGCAAGAAAGAAAGTGAAAGTGAAATATGCCGAAGTGATACTTATATGGTAGCACATGACGGTACTAAGCAACGCGAAAGGTTGTATATCTAATTAAAATTTAATTCAATATCGGTCTTTTCTCCTTAAAAGGTACCTTCATTCCTTCCAGCCCTGTTCTCCCAAACTTGCAAGGGGCTCTTGAACAACTGTTTTTTTTTTTCATGAATTTCACTTTTTAAGGATTGACTTTCTCTCGTTCGAGTTTATTCTCGGCAAAAATTTTAGACGCATACCCATACCTATACGTGCCAAAACTTTATTAGCACTCCTGTTTCCGAGGGTTTTTTCTCTTTGTCTTTAAAAAGTAGGTTTTACTGATGTCCTTTATCTAATGAATGCCATCACAAATGGCTGCCACTCTCTCGTTGATGATGATAAAGATTGATCCTATTACGTAATTTCAAATTACCTTCCACTGTTTTAACTGTGCTAACTATTCTTATTTCGTGTAGAAGGTGGTGCAGATATATTAAAAAGGATTCAACGTGACATTTAATGTAACCAAGGAGCCATCTATAAGGAGGTTCCATTTTAGGCACAAAGTCGTGACGTCATATTGAGTTTAATCCATAATGCATTACGACAACAAACTGTGCAAAGAGTACTATTGAGTTTTTTTTCCTTTTAACTTAATTTAGAACAAAAAAAGCATCAATGATGGATTGAAAAAGTGTAATTGTGACTACAAACAACATGACAAAAGCTTAAATGTCATACACTTCTCGTGGGTGGAGCTCGATTATACATATTTTTTTCTTTCACCTGGACAAATAAAGGGATACCAAACATAATAGAAAAAAAAAACAGACAATTGTTTTCTTCCACGACAAAGTCTCCAGGACTTATATGATGGGTTATGGTGGGTTATGATCTGGACAAAATCTCATTAAAAATGTCCCTTATTTATATGTTCATATTCCTTCGAATGGATCGATTTTGGTGACATTTCATCAATAATGGCAGTAATTAATTTATTTTAATTTTCTCAATTAAAATAAAAACAAAGCTCAACTCAATACAATGCAATAGAATTCTGATCATACATTAGCTTAAAAGCTTAAAGTAGTGTTAACCCTTCTGTTTATCAAAATAATTTCTGACAGAGACAAGAATAACGTCTGAATAGAAGCCTACAAAATTTGCAAAAATTATTGAAAACCTCTTATTTGACATACACACATCATGATGCAAAAGAAACCAGCTAATTATTGGAAGTTTTTTTTTTGATGGAACTCATTAAAATGATTTTTTTTATTTTGTGGAAAGTTTGAGGGATACTAGCGACGGCAAATACTTGTTAGCCATGTGTCACTATTCCTACAGTAATGTAAATGTAACAAATTATAGATGCTTTGTATAAACTTAGGTTGCCAATGATTAGTACATTATGGTAAAAAGTTTCTGATCACAAATTTGAACTTAGTGATTTTAGTCGTTACCCTGTAACTGTCGCTTCGGTCGTGGGTCAGATGTTCAAAATCTCCTAGTTTGACCATTCATCATCAATATATGAAAACTATTCAACGGGTGTGACAAAAAAAAAACATGACTTTTGTAAAACAACTCAATAAGCCCCTTTAAAAATGGGGAACACGGTCAAAAGGAAAAGATGATGTTGAAAAATGTGTTTTCTGTCTATTTTGGGAGTAGTTTTGTCTCCTTTAGTTCTTCAGTCATTTCTTTTTATCGTTAGAAATTTGAAGGTGAAAGGCTCAACTGGTGGATAACTGCAGAGAAAACTAAGTAGGGTGTAATGTTTTTCTAACAACAACTGTACCAAATCCTTCTTTAAATTGAACAAGAACTCGTCGCTATATTTTATTTTGAAAAGTCATCAAAATCTTGCAATTCTCTTTTCATTTTCTCAAGGGTCTTGTTGCTGAATATCAGTACTGCATAAGCAAGGTGTTGAGCGTTGTACAATTAAGCAATTCAAAAACAAAAATGCTATAATCACTATAATAAAAGAGCCATTCATGAATTAGTATAAGGGGGGGGGGGGGATATACACTACTTGAGTTTGGGTGACTGCATTTCCCCTTAAAAACAAAGTACCGTATACATGCCGAATGAATACCGAGGAGTGGCCGCGCTTTAGAATCGACATAAACAATTACTGCGTAACAGAATTATACACGTTCAATATCAAAGATGATTGAAAGCTATTAACCCTTAACCAGTGGCCCTGGAGGAATACTTCGAACGGTCCGTCAGTTGTGAAAAACAGGCTGGGGTTTATTCCGCCTGAAGTTGTATATATGCCTAGCATTTTTCGAACGCAGAGACAAAAGGTTGGATATAGTTCAAACTTGATCTAAACTAACCAGTGTAACTTTCTTTCCATTGATTAAATTATATTTCAGTTCACTTTCCTTCCCGCGACCAATTCATGGAACACAGCTTCAACGAATTTTATTAAGAGGAAAGGTTTTTCGTTAGTTGTTGTGAAATCAAGCACGGTTAAACTACCGAAGTCTACCGCTGGAGGCGGCAGTAAATTTGAGCCACATCGAATCTCGAGTTGAAGCAGCGATGACCAGTAAAATATTCACAAATGTCTGGTTTTATATGTAATGTGTATGAATAGGCTTTGAGAGGTTGAAGTTGAGCTTTTTTGAGAACTTTCTGAGAATTTATTTCTGTAGGTGAAAAATGAATGTGCATCACTTTTGTCTGTATTTCCTTTCATTTCAGTGAGACTGTAAATATTTGGAGGTCATGTCAAACAGAATTTGATTTTACAACAATTGTACCCATAATGTACAAAATGAAAATGTATTACTTGGACAAGTTTCGGACAGATAACCAGAAATGATTACGAAAGGACATAATGACAGAAAAGTTAAAAATCCCCATGTTTGATATTTGCTTGCATTTATTCACCACTACAACTGATTAAAGAGAGAGCAAAATGTCATTAAACGTATTACTGAAATACAAATACTAGGCACACTTCGTGTTACTTATTATTCTTTAGAAAAGTGTTAGCCACTGCTATCTGCATCATTTAAAACATCATAGGCGCATTTTTTTAAGCGTTGCAAGACTGACTTTATGTCTCCATTCTTGACCGTCGTTTAATTCGGTGAGGGGTATAAAGGATGACGTTTTCGTCCAGGGGTATAGAGGGAGGTAATTTTCCCCTCCCCTTTTGATTCCTTTTTTTCAGTGCTTTTTTTTTCGAAGGGCGTAGATGCCAAATGATACTAAATTTTGCTTCTTTTTATACTAGGACCATGAGCTGACCATGTCCTGACTTTGATTCTATCAATGAAGAAAAATCCTACTTTTGACGAAAAGCAAAGTGTGATGTGCAAGGTTGCATTTTTATAAAACATGTACCCAAGGATGCAAGATCGAATTCAAACAACCTTCTTTGTGAAGAATTTAAATAAATTCAAATAAGGTAATTCGTTGGATTAATACCAGGAGTTTCTGGTCAGTGCTACTGAATACAAACAGAATAAAAAGGTGACTATATCCCCATTACCAGTATGATACCCCGACCGCCAAATTCCCATCCCTTCATCTCCCTTTTTTAATGTTCTTTTCTATTTTTTGCTCTCTTCATTTTTGTCAATATCGGAAATCGCGCCACAAAAATTTTTGTGGGGGAAGGGGGTTGCTTCCCAGTGTCCCCCGTTGCAGGATACCATAGTGAAGAAAAAAGTGTACTCTTGAAGTGTAAAGAAAGTCTAAAAAAGTGTACCCTTACTATCACCATTGCGAACTTTGGTAGTCTTGCGAGGCGGAGTTAGCATAAAATGCCGGTGGTCTAAAGAACAGCTTTCACGAGATGTCAAAATCGATATCGCGTGGAGAGGTCTACGAAAACAAGAATATCTGCCACATCTCGCAGAGAGGATTTAAAACCGGATCGGCAGATTAGGATCTGTTTGTGTAATAGGCTGCAACAGGATTAAATTTGTCTTCAAGTAGATACATAAACCAATGGACGTCACGTGAGCTCCCTTTCCCCGTTGCTATGCCCTTATTTCTTTTTTGCATTATGCTTTGCATTATGCTATTAAACACTAAGCATTTCCTGTGATATTTGAACTGTGCATTTAAATACCAATCGCATTGCTTCACCAAGTATGATTTGTTTATGCATTGAACAACATGTTTGTTCCTTAATGGCGTTTGGATTCTCAGAATCGCAAACCCATGCTTAGAGTGATCATGTGAATCAGATGCATGCATTAAGATATTAACTTAATCATCTTTGATTGACAAAGATACACATATAGATGTTGAATTTAATGAGGCACACTTATAGGAACGACGTGGATGAGACCAAGACGACAACGATGATAGTGATAATGATGATGATGATGATGATGATGATGACGACGATGGTAATTTTGACTATGGCGGTGATGACATTAGCATTGGAAATAGTGATGAAGGTGATGATGATGACTAGGGTGATGGTGATGTTGATGATGATTAAGGTGGAGATGATGATGATAAAGGTGATAATGACAATGGTTCTGATGATGATAATGATGGTGATAACGATGATAGTGATGATGATAACAGTGGTGATGATGATGATGGTGGTGAGGATATGATGACAATGGTGATGATGACTATGATGTTGATGACATTAATACTGAAAATGGTGATGATGATGATAATGATGATCATGATGATGATGACAATGTTGGTGATGATTATGGTGATGATGATAATGATGGTGATGACGATGATGGTGATGATGATGGTGATGGAAATGGCGATGAGAAAGATGCTCAAGGTGATGATGACGAAGGTTATGATGGCAATGGTGATGAAGATGATGATGACAATGGTGATGATGATGGTGGTGATGATGATGGTGATAACGATGACGACGTTGGTGATGATAACGGAGATGATGACGAGAAAGACAATGTTGATCATGACAATGATTATAATCAGTTGACAATATCATCATAACCAATAAACATGTATTTCGAGTGAAGAATATGTGAGATAAATTTAAAGAAAACAAAACAAAGTAAAGGGTATAGTAGCAGAATTCGTCAATTGAACATAGGAATTCAGACAAACAATACTACTCACTTATCTATATTGTGGTTAATACATGAGCAGAACATTTGCACAAATTGCGTCAATGATCTGTACCACAATTAAGACGATAAATTATGGATGAAAAGTTGGCGTGATATATCGCAAACAAGTTTGAGGTGGCACCTGCCAAAGACATTTTTTATAGATACCGTGTCTTTTACAGTTAATGTTGACTGTTCAAGTACCTAGCATTAACTTTACTTTCGGTTCAATTATCCCAAAATTTAAGCAGTCATAAATGGAACAAGCGGTTGTGCTTTAAGTACATTTCATTACCCGACAACTATGTATAGTTTGAAAAATTAAAATAACTGCCACTATTACTATCATACAATGAATACAATGAAATAAAATTGTAACACACACTGACACACACACACAAATCATAAATTGGCAGCCAAGTGCGCATGCACTAAGCGATTCTATGTATTGTAAGGAAAACAAGACGTTGGAATTGGGCTATTGTTGATACTAGTAGGACTTTTTACTTTAAAATGACGTCACTCCCTAATAGCACAAATTACTGTAAATAGCACTTTAACCGGCAAAGTAACGCATTAAATATTACACCTTTACCCTCTCTTTTCGCATGCCATTGGTGAGCAATTTTGACGTTTTTTTTTTTTTTCTTTTGTCTTTAGAGAGAGCTTACAAAAATTTACGGATCTACACTTAAAGAAGCAGGTCAATGTTTTCCTCTAGTTCAGTCAAGTATAGGCATTCTACAAGGTTTCAGTTTACATAATGGTATGCCCATCGTCTACTCTGTAAATGTAAAAGAGTGACCACAGTGACCAGTCTTTTAAATAGTGAAACTGAGATTTCACTCTGCTTGAAGTGGTTATTATCTCATTATTGAGTGAAAAATGTCACTCAATGGAAAGTCGAATGTCATCGAAACAAAAGTGATCACTGTAGTCAATCTTTTTTCCCCTTTTTTCTCTATTTTTGTAAAATTTCACTCTTTTACATTTAGAGAGTACCCTGGTGACCTTGAGATCACTTCGTGTTCTCCTTTCTTGGTCTACGCCTTTACGCGTAATCCTCAGGGTCGGGTCCTCGTACCGACACTTTTTATCTCAAATATGACCCTTATCATACCAAACACGGCTTTACATAATATTGCGTGTGGCCATGCTCTCCGCATTTATTTTCTACCTGTTCCACGGAAGTGTCTGCAGAAAGGAGCCTTACTAATCTTAAATGTTTAAACATGGAAATGGCTCGCTACAAGAGTGCAGTCCGCAGAATTTGCATGATTTAATGAATCTTCGTTTTTATAACTAACAAATATGATCAAGATTATCTCAAAACATGTGGACAATTTCGAGAAACGAGTCAAAGTCGGTATAGTGGCATACAAGGGGCTGTCTTGTCTTGCGCATAACGTTTATTTTTTGTACTCATTTGTACTCATTTTTTGTATTCACTCATTCAACAGTAATTAACGCAATAATTACCGTTTCTTCTACCTTCAAACACCTCTCCACCGTCTCTATATTTCGGTGAACAATCAGTTTAGAAAGAAAAAATCAACTAAAGGAGAATTTCTCAGTCAAACCCTGATTTCCCCTTTAACTAGACAGGAACGATACATTTTTAGTCTTCATAACCGCACATCGATCGTTTGTAAAAGATGCAATTTGTTTTCATTCATTCATTCATCCATTCATTCATTCATTCATTGCAATACAGACCTGCCATGCATTTACACCGAAGATGCGCATTTGCGTCGGAAACTCCCCACAGGTAGGGATATATACATTGTCAGTAAATTATTCCATCATTGACGGAATTAATTAAAAAAAAAAAAAAAAAGGCAGGCTTTTGCACGGATTTGCCGACAGTATAGCAGTATTCTGTAATCTTAGTATCAGATACAAAAATAAATAACTTATTTAAAAAAAAAATGAAACGTCTATCCAAAGGGGATAACGTCAATAATTAATGCACGACTGTGATGGAGTGTTTAAATCTTTCAACATTATTAATTAGTCAACTTAAGAGCATTTCGTTCTATCATTTACCGTAATATTCGTAAAATAAACCGATAAAACCGGAATCCGTACAAGGATGTACTGATGTTTATATACATGCTACAGTACTGTCGTTATACTGCTAACGGAGAGCGCTATTTATTGCAACTCCATGCTGCTTAATGCAAATTATTCTCGGCAGGAACGTATATGTAGCTTTTCTACCACAAGTGGAACATTTTACCCAACAATCTTGACCGACAAATTAAAACTCAATATATATGTTACAAACGTAGACCTGAGCAGAACTCCAGATCTTGTGGTGGGCCGTCCGTCCGACCGCATTGACCCCTCCCCCCCCCCCATTCGGACACGGGCTTGGTCGGAGTATAAAATCCTTAACAAAATTCTATAGGCCGTCACTTATGTGAGTGATTTTCGGAGTGTGGGGAGGGAAATCTAGGAGGGGTGGAAGAAGATGCTCCTTCTAGAAAGGTTTAAAGGAGGCTTGGATAAAGTTTCTTCCCAGTTTGATCATGTATAGACCTATGTATATAGGTCTACTTTAGAGTACGCAGCTGAAGGGAACTTACCCTCTAAAACACTGGAATTTAATAGAGTGGAATCAGTGACCAATCCATATTTCGACTGAAAAATTGAATCGAACATAAGATTTTTTGTCGATATATTAGACTGTATGTTTCAATCGAATAGTTAGATTCGTCCCCCCATTTCAATCCTTGGTCACTATACATTTTGTGGATCATTGCTATACATGTTTTCCCATGCCACATGTCCCGAGAGGCGCCCCATGTGACTAAACGTTAACAATATTTCCCACCCCCGTCCTAAAAAAGGAAAACCTTGGTCAAAGAAGGGGCTTAGGGGAGTCCGCTTCACCTTCACCCCATTGGTAATTTCTTTGCATGCACTGTTTTCCCGACGACATTCCCACACAAGGACGATTATTTGTTTGATTTTGCATTTTACAAAACATGATCTCGAAATCGGTTTCTGCTAAACCTTATAACTTTATACTATATTGTTGGCATAAAACAAAACCCAAAGACGAGGATTTTTTAGCATAAACTGTAACAATTTGAAATGAAGGCAGTTCAAGTTGTTGTATAGCTTTTGTTTCGGATAATGGCATTTGCCGATAAACTTCCACTGAGGAAAACGGGAGTTATCTTACAAATCTTTATGAGAGGATAATTCCAAGATTTATACACCCACAGAGATGATTAAATACCGCACATACATGTACAGTGACGATTGCCATATCACTCCCGAATCTTGTCTAGCTTCAACTGCTCGATCGGCATTCGCCCGCAGATATTTATCTTTTCATTTACGAACCTTTTCCTCTTTTGTATTTGAGAACCTGTAACTGAACGTATTTATTTAACCGAATCCAGGGATTCAAGCAGCATAAAAACAAAGCAAAGGAAAAAAAAAACAAAAAATAAACAAAAGAAAACGTGAATTTGTTCTTAAAATGCAAACGATAATTTGCAAAACAAAACAGGAATTCTTAATTTATCCGAAGGGGTAGACTTAGAAGATTTTAAAAACCTCATGCGTGACGACTGGCTATTGGTGGTATTTGTGACAAGGCAAATTATATTCATGTCGTGGGGGCACCCCCTCGACTTACTACATAGAGCACATCACACTCTCAATGCCAGGCGACGGAGGGTGATAGGAAGTGGGATGAAATGAATACTCCCTCATTGAGCCGGATTCAGAGTTGTTTAGTAACTTATCCAACAAATGTTTGGTTACAGGTATTAGCTTCAACATCAACTCTAACAACAATAAAATCTCCAACTTTAATCTGATTGGGTATATCTTTTGGTGTTGCCATCTTCTCTGGTTGGACGTTCCGCAGTACCATCATCATATGGCAGTTAGTCCAGGCACAGCGGGATTTCTGTGATTTTATGTTTTTTTTTCTTTCTTTCTTTAACGAAAGGGTGTTCCCCACTACTCAGTGATAGTTCACCAGGGAGTGATCTAATAAGATGCAGCCTGGCATGCACATGGAACCTACGGATGTCAACATGGAACCTATTGTAGTCTAGGGATTGTATTTTGGCAAACGGTGATAGTTTATCCAACGGAATAACTATTCTAGACTTAATGTCCATTCAGCACACCAGCTGCCTACAGAACAATGTTGAGTGAAGACCATGCGAAAGTCCAGGTATAGGTCCAGGAGTGTGTGTGGGTGTGTGTAAGGTGGAGGTTGGGGCTTAAAGGTGTAGTTTGATTGTTGGAAATAGGTGTTGATTTGACTTTCTTGGTACTGTACCCACTGGGAATAACAAAGTGAAATTGACCTTGTGTTTGCAACTGTGTGATTTGTGTCTTTGTAGTTTGCTGCAGGTTGGCTTAACTTGCATTAAATGTGGGACATGGGGCAAGGGGCTATCACGTGAGTGGGGTAGGGAAAAAGACCCTCTACCAAGTTAATGTCAGTTTCCAAATGCCCACGCACCTATTCATACTGTAGCCATAACTATATGGGGATATATTAATACCTCCATAGTTAGAATCTCCGACTGTAAAATTGTCCCATACGAAACGCAAATGTACCATACGAAATTAATTAATAATTAATTAGCCATTACTCAATAGCAAAAACGCAAAGTGACTTAATAAGATGACTGTCTTGAAAATTAGAGGTTTTGAGAAATTTTGAAAATAAAAATGCCAGCTCTTGGTGTGGGGTCAACAATATCGTGTGAAAATGTTTCGTATTGGACAAATAACCTTATGCAATAGCCTAACTAGCATATTTAATTAATTTCAACCCATTTTTTTTTGTTGCTTTACTTGAAAGTTTACATTCAGTCACATAAGTCCATGGGAAAAAATGTATCTTTTTACGTCTTCAGTAACTTACACCAATTGAGAAATGTTCCATACGAAAAGCCAATTATGCTATTTATGCAAATTAGGTGGTATTATTGCCCTAAATTATCGATTTTTTAACAACAAAGGGTGTCATAATTTAAAAAGAACTTTTAGCTTTACAATAATACAAAATATGCAGTCATATCGCTAGTTTTAAATTTCGTTATCATCGAGGGAAGCTTGGACTCGCACATGAAGTGACATTGTGTCACAGCAGCATTGTCAGTAATCAGGTACGGATTTAGATTTCGAAATGAGGTGTGGAGGGGGTGGGGTGAACATAGAAAGCGGGAAGTGTGGGGGACTAACGGGAAGTCTGTCTATACGGAGCGCCACCATTAGTGAACAGGGAGCATATAAGAAACTTTTTGGATAATAATACCGTCAAGATATCACCCTTCCCGAGCTCCTCAAGAGCAAGCTCCTGAAAATTGTATTATCTGTGCTTTTTTTTTGGGATGGCAAATTTTTCTCCCAGACTCCATGTTCGTCCTTTCATTCGTGGGGCTCCCTCCCACGTACCGCTGTTACGTGCCCCCCTTCCCATCCGGCTACGTCGCCACTAAAAAGCACCTAAAACAAGTTGACCATGCACTTTCATCTTTTACCTCTCTGCTCTCGTTTCCGTGACAAACGAAGTGCACACCGGAAATTCATGAACACGCCTGTTTATTGTCTGTGAAGCTACATGATATTGCTAAGACTAGCAGCCCCTGAGTGGTTTTCCTAGAACGCCAGCACTCGGCTTTGGCTGTCGGAGTGGGAGGATACGAACCGTCAATTAACTATTATCTATTTAAATTATTAAATTACTTTAAATCATATTTGGTGCAAAGTCATCGCCCGGTAACCTGTAATATCGTACTTACTGCTGAGGTAAGGCAGCCGCCTCCTGTCGTAAGGCCTCAGACCTGTTGCTCGAGAAAAGGAGTAAACTACATCGCGCCAGCAATTTAAAAAGGATGAGTTTGCTTTTGTTTGATAATGCCGTAGAGTGGTTGTGATTCTATATGCATTTCACATGCATGTCAAGGTCTGACTGACGGTTTGCGCATGTGACGCGCTATGCAGTGGAACGTTTCGAATTCCTCAAAACAAAGAGGATAAAAAAGTAAAAAGAAACCCCGGTCCATTGCCAAACGTTAGTATTGAATACTCTATGTGCTTTAGTCCATGGAATTTCCCAGAATGCCTGGCTGTTACAATAGCCTAACAAATACTGACTCTGAGCAATAACGACGGACAAGTGAACGCCATCACAAACGGATCACTTGTCGACTGTGAAAGAAACATTCCACAAGCTGAAGATGACCGCCTTCGTCGAAGCAGGGAGGTGTTAACACCTCCCTGATCGACAGTGACCACCACCCCTGAAAGTGGGGGGGGGGGTGTGCAAAGTCTAAAATGGCACAGTCTTATTGCGTGAAATATCATGAATCAATATGGACACTTTTGTCGATCAAGGGCACCATCTAGAAATGGCTGAAGGGAAGGAGGCGAGGTGGGTAAAAACCTAATTAAATTCCAGCACTGTTCTTAGATTACCAGTCCTTGCCAAACTTTGTGAAAGTGCAGTTATGAACAGTTGTACAGTTGTGAAGTTCAATCACCTTACCCTTCTTGAGATACCACATATGTTTACACGATTTTCAAACTATGACTTTTGCCGACCCCATGTAGAGCTGCTGATGTTAACAGGCCAGCAACACTCAGTTCCTGAAATATCTTGGTAGAAAGGTGTTCCAACTTTCACCTCTGGTGTCCATCCTCAAGTGATGCAAATGACAAACAATAGGGATCAATTACTCACAATAGACAACCAATACACTCAGTTGGAAGTTTCAGCAACTTTCCCTTCTGGAGATACTGTACTTTAAAAGGTTTCTAAACTATGACTTCTACTGACCTCATGTGACCTTAAACCTTCCTAAAACATGACAATGTCATCTTATCATCAAGGGCAAACAATGTTTACACTTTGAATGTCAAGAAACATTCAGTTACTGAGATACCTTCCTTAAGAGGTTGTGAGACTTGAACCTCTGGTGACCTCAAATGACTTTTGACCTCCATGAAAATCGCTAGGGATCATCTACTAACAATGGACATCATTCACATCAAGTTTGAGGTTTCAAGTTTTTTCCCTTATTGAGATATCATGTTTACAAGTATTTTAAATTATGATCTCTCCTGACCTCACCCGACCTTTGACCTATAAACTTGACATAAATCATTTCCTAATTAAGAGCTGCCAATGCTTACAGTTTGAAGTTGTAGCGACTTTCAGATGCTGAGACATTTTTCTTTATAGGTTTTCACTTTCCCTTCTGGTGACCTTAAATGGCCTTTGACCTACCTAGAAAAAATAGGGTTCATCCACTCTCTATTGACTGACTGCACAACAACTTCCAGCAACTTTCCCTTCTTGGTATATTGTGTTTGCAAGTCAAGGTGTCACACACACACACCATCACATACATTCCTTGCCAGCCTTCATCAAGGAATCAAAAATGAAACGTAATACGAAAGAAGAGATCAGCACAAAAGTTTGCTTTTTTTTCTGTCTTTCAACTATCATTTATGAAACGAAAAAAAAAATGAAAATATCAACAAAACTTTACACTGAATACATAAATAAACAGAATGACTTTGGTGTGACTAGAAAGAAATCCGAGTTTTCCAAATCGTCATCCTTTGACCATAAGCAGTGATGACAGCTTTCCGGACGATATGGAGGAAGCGCTACCATTGGCTAATGAAACATAAATAGAGGACATAAAAATAATCACCAACTAAGACAAATATCTATATATATAATTTTTTTTCTAATTTACATCCCTCTGACACAAAAGAGTTCAGAAATTGCTCCGCATACGGTACCCTCTCCAGTTGTAATTGCACTTCAACAGACTGAAACCAGATTGTAATGTGACTGTTGACACCATCGAAATTTACATTAGGAATAGTGAGAAAAAATATCCACAATCATTCCCTCTATTTTCTTTGAAATTTTTGGGCTTTCAATTTATTAGTATCAATGGAATTTATGATGTTGACCACAGTACGGAGATCCACACAAGAACAGTAATCCTATATGGCATTCATTTTGAGATGGATGTCAGCCAATAGAAACTCTTAAAAAAATAAACCATGGATGCATTATTCATGAGGCCAGGTGAGAATCACAACCAATCCCCAGATGATACACTGTTAAAAATGTAAATTGTAAAATGTAATTTACACAAAATAAAATAAGGAAATACAAAATGAATACAGAAATGTTCTGGTAATTAGTTTCCAGACAATTTCTGTAATTCCTATTTATTTCTTTGCTTTATTTTCTGTAAATTTCCAGACATTTTTACAGTGTATCATACATGTTTATGACTTCTCGACAGAACATTTCCCCCTACCCTAACAGGGGTATCACCTCATATATTTTATCTTGAGGCTAGTTCATGAGACAGCATTTTCACGAAAAACAAAAATTCTGTGAGGATAAGAGTCAGAGTGGGTGAGAGTCAAACCTGCTTTGCAGGTGAGAATAACTTTTTGAAAGAAAATCACAAGCAAATATATCTCTTCAACATTAAAATTAGAAAATGCGTCCTATTAGCTTAGAAATGCATCGTTTTTGAAAATGCTACAAATTGGATGAGAGCAGATGACTGTGTCCTAATGTAGTCATCACTTTGTTCTATCAACCTATTTTCAAAGGAGCATAACCCGACTTCTTAAGAGTCACCAAAAAAGGATAAATTTCATAATGGCAAGTCCTCTACCATGAAAACTGAAATGGCATACTTTGCGGTCACCCTTTCTAGCTAGCTGGCAATGCCGCTAATATGGCACAGAATGTATGTCTCAAAATCATCATAAAGCAGACGGGTGAATGGTACATCTTTTTTTGCATACCCGAGCAAATGTCTTAATACAATTTTAAATTAAGTTTTAACAATATCACCCACGTATATATATAAGGTTTGTAGAAAAGTCATGAAATGTTTGAATTTGCACAAGTGTTAAACATTTCATATCTAAAACTAAATTTTTCAATTTCCATTCCCTGCAGATTAAGGTACACAGTATTGCTATTGGTATGTCCTCGTGAATGGGACCAATCAAACACAAAAAAAATCCACGTCTCTTCACGCCATAGATATGAAACGGAATCTCACAAACTGAACGGACAGACTCAGGGATCAGCTGGCAAATCTGGACTATGTATCGACATAGATGGGGTGATAATTTGCCGAGCTGGCGAACAAACAGTATATCAATGTGCCCCTTTTCGTTGCCATGCTATTAAAAACAACAAATCAGGACAAAGTCCAAATTTAAATGTCATTTCTTAAACAAACCATGTTTGGACTTTGTCTAGACCTGGTCCAATTTTCTTTGCTACGGTACCACAAACGGACTACCTTTGGAAGTAGTCCTAATTGCAAGACCTGTAAATGTACTACAGTTGGCCAACATTTGGACACGGTCCTTCCTTTGTTTGCTGGGCATGCAAACATACCGCAAACATTCTTTCAAGAGAGTCCCTTTTTCCTCCGCAAGATGCGTAAACATACCACTGGTAGAGTACATTCAGAGGGAGAGTTGCTTTTGTCTTCTAGAATATGAACAAGTCACAATTGGAATTAACCTTACAAGTTATGGTCTAAAATACAAAAACTGTGAATGTACAGGAAACTACAAAATGAAGGCTTTGTTCTCCCCGAACTGACTTATGAAGACAATACTTATATCTTCCTAATATTTTCACCCCTAAGCGATGGTGATTACCATTTATCAACAACATCACAAACATCTAAAAATAAGAGTCCTCACTGGAGTCCATAAAAGATACCAATCGTGGGTGACACAATGCTGTCATACAGTCAAGTCCATCCAAAGCTGCCCATCATGGGTGACACAATACTGTCATATAGTCCAATCCATCCAAAGCTACCCACCATGGGTGACACAAAACTGTCATACAGTCAAGCCCGTCCAAAGCTACCCACCGTGGGTGACACAAAACTGTTATATAGTCCAGTCCGTCCAAATCTACCCATCGTGGGTGACACAACACTGTCATACAGTCAAGCCCGTCCAAAGCTACCCACCGTGGGTGACACAATACTGTCATACAGTCAAGTCCGTCCAAAGCTACCCATCGTGGGTGACACACCACTGTCATACAGTCAAGCCCATCCAAAGCTACCCACCATGGGTGACACAATACTGTCATATAGTCCAATCCATCCAAAGCTACCCACCATGGGTGACACAACACTGTCATACAGTCAAGCCCGTCCAAAGCTACCCACCGTGGGTGACACAAAACTGTTATATAGTCCAGTCCGTCCAAATCTACCCATCGTGGGTGACACAACACTGTCATACAGTCAAGCCCGTCCAAAGCTACCCACCGTGGGTGACACAATACTGTCATACAGTCAAGTCCGTCCAAAGCTACCCATCGTGGGTGACACAACACTGTCATACAGTCAAGCCCATCCAAAGCTACCCACCATGGGTGACACAAAACTGTTATATAGTCCAGTCCATCCAAAGCTACCCATCGTGTGTGACACAATACTGTCATACTGTCAAGTCCGTCCAAAGCTACCCATCCTGGGTGACACAATACTGTCATAGAGTCAAGTACCTCTAAGGCTACCCATCGTGGGTGACTCAAAACTGTTTGATAGTCAAGTCAGTCCAAAGCTACCCATCGTGGGTGACACAAAACTGTCATATAGTCCAGTTCGTCCAATGCTACCCATCGTGGGTGACACAATACTGTCATATAGTCCAGTCCGTCCAAAGCTACCCATCGTGGCAGACACAATACTGTCATAGAGTCAAGTACCTCTAAAGCTACCCATCGTGGGTGATACAAAACTGTGAGATAGTCAAGTCAGTCCAAAGCTACCCATCGTGGGTGACACAAAACTGTCATATAGTCCAGTTCATCCAATGCTACCCATTGTGGGTGACACAATACTGTCATATAGTCCAGTCCGTCCAAAGCTACCCATCGTGGGAGACACAATACTGTCATAGAGTCGAGTATCTCTAAAGCTACCCATCGTGGGTGACACAAAACTGTTAGATAGTCAGGTCAGTCCAAAGCTACCTATCATGGGTGACACAATACAGTCATATAGTCCAGTTCATCCAATGCTACCCATCGTGGGTGACACAATACTGTCATATAGTCCAGTCCGTCCAAAGCTACCCATCATGGGAGACACAATACTGTCATAGAGTCAAGTATCTCTAAAGCTATCCATCTTGGGTGATACAAAACTGTTAGATAGTCAAGTCAGTCCAAAGCTACCTATCGTGGGTGACACAATACTGTCATATAGTCAATGAAAATGCTACAATTTTGAAATATTTTTAAGAGAAATATTTTGACATTAGGATCAATGAATTTTTCGAAAGAGAAAAACCGAGACTTTGATTAAGAAGACAGATGGGGAATTAAAAAAAAAGATTCAAATGTGCAGAGTAATAGGTGTACTGTTGCAGGAGCTTTCCTTCCAAGATATTTGTTCTCATACAATTTTATTTACAAAATTTGACAAATGAAGAAAGAAAAGGAAGATTAAAATCATTGTTTATTAAGTATACTCAAAATATAAATCCTCAGTTTCATCATTTTGCAAGCTGAAGGCTTAAATCAGAACAAACATCATATTTCCATATTCCAGACAACTAACATGTGACAGTCCACAGCCTGTCATTGACAACATTCCACTGCAACTGGTGGCAAATGTGAAGCAGGTTTATGATGCAACATAACTGATCAACGACATGTTGACATATTCCATGCGATTACATGCAACATGTTGACATGTTACAATGCAACATGTCAACATGTTACAATGCAACATGTTGACATACTCCATGCAGTAACACCCCCGAAGAAAAACTTATCCTTAGTCTTCCCCACAGGTTTGGTCTTGTCTTTCACATTATCCCACGACTTACTTAAAAGAGAGTAAAAAAAGCCACCAAAAGAGTGAGATAAAAAAAACATCAAAGAAGCAATTTTTCAATGTGTTTTAATTTGTTTATGTTGATGAAGAGGAGTGTATCTCTTCCCAAATTCTGTTTGATTTAAAAGGATATGACACTCTGGCATACTGTACATCAGCAAATATTTTCTTATTGTTGCCTCGAAAGAGCCCAAAAAATGATCTTTAAGATGTCATTCCGGGCAACGTGTGTTACTTTTTTTCTATGACTGGACAGCATTTTTTTCTTTCCATGCATCTCATCAGAGAATCTAAAGACGGTGAAACAGGTTCTTTCCTTTAAGACAAAAGAGACAGCACAAGAGGGCCAGGTAGTCGATTAATGCTTGGTGCATACACCAGTGCACACAAGTATTGCTTTTCTTATATTCCAAGAGAATGTTGCAATAGTGATTAACCTTTTTTTTTTACTGAATGCCATAACACTTCACTGCACCCTGCAGGCAGTTGACTTTCGTCTCAACCATACACATGAACTACCATCGAAAATAACAGAATCAAATTATGGTCCCTGTTACACGTGGATCACGTTACCTGGCCGGTCGAGAGTTGATTTCCTGAAAAGGCCAGGTTCTAACTATCATCACTCCCAAACAGTTTACAAGCTACTCCAGAGTCCGTGGATGGAATAGCTCATGAGATTTTGTACTTCTGTCCTCTTTCAACTGGGTTTTAAGGAGCCAAAATGATGTATGTATATGGAGTGGAAGCTTGTACACATAGTGAGGGATTTTTCTAACTCTTTAGAAACAGGTTTGGGCAGTCATCATCACGTCCCAGAGGCCGTAAACCTCAAATGACATCGGTATTTACCAATATACTATTAGAAATATACATGTACATATGACATCTTAAAAAGGCTGTTTCTTTATGATATCTTCTGAAATCATGCATGATAACTCCAAACACTAACCCAATCAGAATTAAAGGTGAGTTACTACATCACCATCCAAGTACTTGGTGACAGCAAAGTTCTTAACAGTAAGAAATTTATGAAAAAAATCTTAAACGTTTTACACTTTTCAGAGGTTTACACAACATATTTGCAAAATCATATTGCAATCTGACACATGACCCATCTCTTGGATAACACAGGAACCAAAGAAGAGTTGTTTTGTATTTGTTGCTGGATACCTGTTACCAACTCAATGTTGCTATAGTTTCATTATGTCTTTACCACCCATGAAACAACACAGAATGTTTGCACTGATGGAACAATGGCCACATGTCTGATACAAAGTCATCATTCCCCACCGGGACTCATTAGTGACTCGACTGCTATATCTCCGATTTCTTCATTCACGTGTTCTTTTCTTCAGATCCCCGCAAAAATTCAACAATGACATCTTGTTTGCAAGAATCTCTTTCATGTAACTTGTCAGTCAGTTGACTCCATTGTCAGACTCATTTCACTGTTGTACTACACGTGTCAAAGGGACTGTCTGGCCGGCAGATTCAAGTAACCGGTTCCTCTTGCTCCACTGTTTCGTCCTGCGGTCTTGGAGTGACCTCCATGCCGTTGACCTTCTTCTGGTGGTTCATGGCCCTTTCGTAGGCCAGCTGGACCGACTTTCTGACCGCCGTCTTCCTGTTTTCATTCAATTTGGCTTGGTCCAGGCCAGAGTCTACTCCTAGAGGTTCAAGCTTAGCACGTGGTAGCCATTGCCTATGAGAGAAGAAACAATACCACAATCGCAAAAGTCACAGGGTGGATCAAATGAACTTAACAATGTGGAAAATGGATATTTGTCATGTTATTTGAAGAACAGTGGACACCACGTTGTAAGCTGCACATTGAGACAAACAGTAAGCTGTAATTTCAACATACAGGTAGTTGAATTTACTGCTTTACAATTCAGCTGCCTTACACACCACACCTCTTCCTTTGTCGCCACACCTCTTTCCATTGTCGCCACCTAACACCATCTTTCATATGATTAAAACCGGCATATTTTTCTTCCTGAACTACAATAATGTCAGGTTCTCATTTATGTCTTGCTGCCTCTTTGTGGGGTGGAAAGCTGTGGGTCGCAGGACACATTTGATCATTAAAGGAGACCTAAGTTCTATGACAACACTGATGTCAATAAATACTTTCTTGAGAGAAATTTGAACGGTAAATTTTTGCAAGCCCGACCCAGTAGAATATGAGCCAATCGAAACCTAATTTGTTTATGAGGGCAGTCAAGTCTGGTGGACAAGGCATTCACATATTGGAAAAGTTCCACCAAATATACAATATGCTGACACGGATAGTTGCAGACTTTCTACATTGTTATCATCTGTGCCACAAGTGCAAGCAAGAAATTCCTTGTCTTATATCAGCAACTTTTCTTCAATAGAGGCATTTTTCCAGAGAACATCTGGAGTGACAAATTTGCTGGCCATGATCCAGAAAATCATATCTGCAAACAGGGAACTGAAACTTTAAAGGTCAGAAAATCTTCTACAAAATACACACTCTGCTTGATATGTAACACACAGCAATTTGTAAAAGGACGCACTTCTACAGAATATTTTTCTGTCTGTGAATTTATGGAGAATATTGAAGAAGGCATCATGTCACAACTCTGTGAAATACAACTACGTGAATTACCATGTTCGTTTGTTATCAAAGAAGAGAATCAGGTAAAGGTGCTCCTCCGTCTCCTGTTTCATGTTGAGTACCTCCAAGGGTGGGACCGGGATGGGAACTCCGTTGTGAGCAAATCCTGTGCGAGGCATCTTCGGGTTAATGATCTGAGTGGTAAGCAAAATGTATAATGTTGTCCCTCATTAGAAGCAGGACGTATCGGGGGTACCTGAGGGGATTCCAGCATACAGAGATGCACAGAAGAGAATACAAAGGGGGGGGGCATACCCATTCATGCAAAGGGAAATTAAGTAAAGGCATTACAAACATTAAGTGCTGAAGGAGGGGAGCTTTCTCCCTGAAGTCTCATCCCTATATGCTGGTAACACTAGGATAATATCCTATGACCCAACAACCATGCTTCTTGCCTTATGATTTGTACTTTCAGTCTTAACTGGTCTTATTGTTTGGATTTTCAATTTCTCACTGTGCATACAGCAAACACATTTCCGTTTTTGTCTTTGAGTATTCAAATTTCCTTTTACGGAACAGTAAAATGTTACTTACTTAAACAAATTTCACATCAAGTAGAGTGGGTCCAGCCTTGCATATTTGAAACTGTTTTTTTCCCTGATATATTCACTATCAGTACAGAGACACTGGTCTGGTCTAACTGGCACTTGCCAACCCAGACTAAACTAATGGCTTAAGACCAGCACAAAAATGATTAACATCCAAAAAGAACCAGCAAGCCAAAAGGCTTTGTGATTCCATGCCATATGGTTATATTATAACAAACATGAATTATCCACACGACAAGTATGAGATCAAGGACAATTAGTGTTCCTTGAAAAACCACATTAATAAGCCTTTAACCTAAAATGACACTTCACCTCTTCTTAAAACATAAAGATGCAAAAATTGATAGAAATCATCTATTTAACATGAGCAATACACATACTCAGTATGAATCCCACACAATTATCCTTCTTGAGAAAGTGTTTGACTACGAAATACTGAACTACTCAATATGAGTGATAGACATGCAAAGTATAAGACCACTCACAGTTTCTGTTTGGAATACAGGAGTTAATATGCATTTGACCCTTTGACATCCACCAAATCAGTGGGTGTCATCTACTCAGTATGGGCAATCCACATAATAAATATGAGATGCCCGCACTGTTACCCTTCCTGAGATAAAGTGTTTACAAGGTTTTCCCAGTTTTACCTTTGATGACCTAAAATGACCTTTGACCTCCCCCCAACAATCAGGATCATCTACTCAGTACAGTATGACCACCCCACACAACAGTATGACCACCCCACACATCAAGTATGAGATCAGTCATGGTTACCCTTCTTGAGATATCATGTTTACAAGAAGAGTCACATACACATAGCTTTACATTACATACAGAGTGAGGACTCCATTGAATTTTCTTTTGTTGTTCCTTCCTGAACCCTAACCTTAACAATACACTCCATATTCTTTGTTTTTCTGAGGACCTAAAATCTTTTTGTTCAGGTCCTCGGAAAGTACTAAAATACAATGGCACGTACACACACAACATCACCATCACATAGATTCCTCCTGCAAGAAATCAAAAAGTACCTTCAAAATCACAACTTACAACAAACTACGACAATGAACTATAGCCACAAATCTTCAGGGGAATCTCATTTTGAGCTTCACAATCCTCATAATTATGAAATACATTGCAATCACAAACACACGTGAGTTAAAAAGGAATAACATATGTCAATAGGAAACAAATTTTGGGTGACTAATGGGACAGAATACATGAAAGGTGGGGTGGGGCATACTTACTTGTTCAAACAATTAGCTGGAACTCAAATTGGGTTGGCAACAACCCTGTTCACTATAACTTAATATCAATCATTCGTAACAGAGATCTGCTTGATAGCAACAGTTTTCAAGCAAACACTATCAGGTCTTTCCTAACAATCATGAGCATGTTTTGTTGGACGTGGCCTCTAAGATGCAGACAGTTATCTTCAACTGGAAGTGGTGGTGCATGCAAGAGGAAAATAGAATTTTGGAGTTTTCTCATTTGTCAATAATTACTATTCATCATGTTTATAATTGTCACATCTCATCAAATCAACATGGCAAATTCAAAAGACATGAATGACACAGAACAATGGCTTTTAAATTTTTACATCCCATTCATTTATTTCTCAGACGTTCATTACTGACCATTCATTACTAACTAATTTCATTCTCGAGCCAACATTTTAAGCAGTTTGATTCTCTGATGCACAAATGTATCATCATGTTGCATTACTGATATGTAAATCGTAATGTAATATGTAATAATAGTACGTTTAAGAGTAGGGCTCATTGGGCCCTTCGTGGGTTTCACGAGCTGACACTCAGTTGTAAGTACTGTTGTCTTTAATGAACAATCATGTAACAATGACATCCAATAATGTTTTTCACAGATATATATATCCGATCGTTTTTTTAAGCCGCCAGCTGATATATAACACGCAACTTGGAAATTAGAACAAGATTTTGCAGTGATTGTTACAAATATCAACTCCTTTTGAAGCATTCGCCCCTTTCTGGTCATACATAGACACCACTCCTGCAAAAAGTACCTGCAGTAGAATGACAAATGTTAAGAAGAACTTTGTTCCACAACCTTTAATGCCAATAATCATTCTTGATACTATAAATATGAAACTAAAGTACTGCACAATATGTCACAACCCCAACAAATCAATGATCTAGTGGAGCCTCATAAATATTACAGGCAATTAAAAGATGTATGATATTTATATGTGCTACTATTCCACATACATCCGGTTAAACAAGGGTACCAAAGATAAGTTTGTAGCTGGTAAAGAAGTAATGAAACTTTCTGAATTTGTTTTAACCAATCTTGTCTTTAAAACTTTTCACTGCTTCCCCAGTTTTCAGTGGAATGATGGGCAGTTGTCAAAAAAAAACTTGGTATACTGAAAGAAAATATGTTTATACCAGTTTCCAGTAATGCTTTGTTGCAGGGTGTATTGTTATTGGATCACTTGCTCTTGTTTCTCATTTAAGTATTTCTCAGGGCTACCTTTCTTCCTGGTTACCTCTTTCTCCACACACTATTTATCCTACTGGTAGTCATTCTTCTCAGACTGTCTACCCTACTGGTAGTCTTTCTCAGAACTACCTACCCTCTGGTAGTCATTCTTCTCAGACTGTCTACCCTACTGGTAGTCTTTCTCAGAACTACCTACCCTCTGGTAGTCATTCTTCTCAGACTGTCTACCCTACTGGTAGTCTTTCTCAGAACTACCTACCCTCTGGTAGTCATTCTTCTCAGACTGTCTACCCTACTGGTAGTCTTTCTCAGAACTACCTACCCTCTGGTAGTCATTCTTCTGAGACTGTCTGTCCTACTGGTAGTCTTTCTCAGAACTACCTACCCTCTGGTAGTCATTCTTCTCAGACTGTCTACCCTACTGGTAGTCTTTCTCAGAACTACCTACCCTCTGGTAGTCATTCTTCTCAGACTGTCTATCCTACTGGTAGTCTTTCTCAGAACTACCTACCCTCTGGTACTACCTACCCTCTGGTAAAGTCTTTCTAAGAACTACTTACCTTCCTGGTTAAGTCTAACACCCAAGCATCCTCCTTGTAAAGTCATTCTCATAACTAATGTACCTATCTTTTATCAAAGACCCTACCCCAAGACAAGGCCCCTCTCCTTCATCCCCCCCAAAAAATGTGATATACATATTTATATATACGTATAAAATTTATGAAAATTCATCTTGAACAATAATACTGACTTATTTGGCAGCACTCACCGATTGTTCTTGAGCAAATTCGATTTTTTTTTGTTAAGTCAAAAAGTTTTCAACTTTTGGTCAAGACATCTTATGGTGATACATTTTTACGACTATGACACTGAAACACCAAAATTTGTGCAACTACAGACAATACCACATTGTAAAACATACAAGCTTCCAAAAGTTGGCACCATGGAAAGTGCCCAGCTGACTTCTCTTGCTTCCTTTTTATCATGAGGTATTATTATCTTTATTTTTCATTCTTTTATGGCTCCCATTATTTCTCTCCTGGTATTTCTGTGTAATACCGGTTACCTTGGCAATGGCAGGTGGTAGACACTTACCAATCTCATTGCACACTATCTCTTACTTTATCAGATAACTTCCATCAAGGATACTAACAGTCCATTTATAATTTATCCATTTATAATTTATTCCCATGGAACAAGATTTTTAAAGGTATGTGAAGTTTATTGACATCTCTGTCACTGGCTCTTTCTTTCTTTGTTATAGTTGTCGAGTGATCAATTTACAGTATGTCGCATGGTTGCTGTAACATAGATGGCCATGCAACCCAAATGGCCGAACAAGGGGAAAGAAGAGGTCATTTCCAGTTTTCTCCATTCTGTTCCAGATATTGCTGAATAAAATTTTTCTGTTTTAGTTCCGACTAAATGGGCAACGTAAGCAACTCAGAGTTTTCCCTTCAGAATTTTTACTGAGTGTCTGATGCCGGGACTAAGATACTGAAAACTACTTCACAGATCACAGAACATGTTGCTGTGTTTTCTTTGTGGAAAATGAACAGATTCCACCTGACTTTTTGTGCATGTAATTCTTGAAAACAGTCTAATATATCAAACATATGGAGCAGGCCTAAAATTTTAGTCACTTGCTGAGTGTGATAAAAGTGATAAAAGTGCTGAGTGTGAAAAAAGCCTCAATCTGCACCTTCACACAACTTTTGTCTTAACAAAAAGGCAAGAATAATGTATTTGAAGTTATAAACTAATATAAAAAACTTGTGCAAAGGATGGTTGGAAACTATGGATTGATGCTTCTCAGTCATAAAGCACCAATATTAAAGTGATCCGCTGAATGCACGTCAGCAGGAAAACGGCGTTCAAACCTTTGGCAATGTGCCAAAATTAAGACAAACTTATCTGTTGGTAGAAAACTTTGAAGGTATTGTTGGCAAGACAAGGAGCATGCTTCATTCTGGGTTCAAAGAAAATCGTAAAAAGAGATAAAACAACCTTCCCAGACCTCAACTAAGTGAACACTGGCACGGTTAGGATACTTTATGACGGACGTGAAACAAAGGTTCTCGACTAATTACGCAACTGATATTTAAACCCTGTCTTTTGAACTGATTAAAGGTCTAGTAACTCACCAGGGCAGGGTAAGATGGGTAACCTCGACATTTAGCCCAGACCAGGTCCAAAGGATTTAAGGGGATTTCCTCGTCTTCATCATCATCATCATCATCATCCTCCTCTGATCCTCCACTTGCGCTTCTTGTCTTTGCTGAAATTGACAATCAGCCAAGATAAAGTAAATTTTTCTTTTCTTTTTTTTAGTAGGATGTTTTTGACTTTTTAGAACGGATGAAAAAGTCAGGAGAAAGGGGGGGGGGGGAGAAATTGAAGAGCTTTGAGAGTCTGGGGTTATGGAAACAGAAAAAGACAATACCACATTTTTTTGTCTGTTTGAAGAAAAGTGCACATCGTAGAGAGGACAGCAAGGGAGGCAGTGAGGTATCAGAAAATGTCTGATGATGACATGAGGAGGACAATTTTACGTGTCTTTTGGTGTATCAGTTCAAATAGGTAAGGTTTACAATAATACCTTGGAGTAATTCAATGAAACCTCTCAGCATGTCTGTCTTCCCTCCACTGACTCCCCTGACATGGGTTTTACCCCCCCTGCGAATGATTGGGTGGTAATGTGAGTGCATAGACACTGATCAGAGATGCAGAAAAACCATCAGCCTTTCAGGTGAGATAAAAAATGAATATGAACCACATACATTTAATAAGAGAAAATAAATTTTACACTGTCAGCTGTGACAACAAGTTTCTGAACCAAAAAAAAAGGGCAGCATTTCAGATTAACTTTAAAGTTTTCTACTTAAATATTGAGGGCAATACATATAGTTTGCAAATTCATTTTTTACTAAGAAAAAAAAAACTTGGAGAAATTTTAAAAAGACATGGAATGGAATACGAAAGAGTGCACTAGCTTCTTTCCTATGTCAAGTGACCCATGTCTGACAGTATGACACCAAATTGGTGAAAGACCTCCTTCTGTGATCTTGTTCACATCCATGACAATCTCATAACAGTTTGATATTGCTATACCAGTAATGGTTACAATCCACATTGTTGTACCGGGTATCTTAATCATGGCTCCACTCTGACCTTGTTTAACAAGGTATGGTGATCACACAGCCGCTTTTGTTCTGGTGAGTATGGTAAAGGATCCACATCCATATTTATATACAAAACCATTTCTGGTGCATATCAGAACCATTTCGGGTATTCTCAAATGATACATCCAGAACACATGCATGGAAACCCCAATTTCTACTGCTGACAGAATGCCCAGCTGGTCAAAACTACTGTTGTTATATCCAGGGTAGGTCACGCAAAGCTTCCAATGTCTCCACAAACTCTTCAGATTTGAAACCAAGCAATGCAGACAGGAGAACCACCTCACAGGAACTTATAAGCAAGATGGTATACTATGAAAGGGGAGGGGGAGACATCTCTGAAATTTTTCTTTGCAAAGACTTTTGTAGATCAAACCACCAACTGATGAAAAAAAAACAGTAATCAACTACCATGCATCATGGGGATCCATGCCCAACAATTCCTTGAAATTGCCTTCAAAGTTCATCATGGAAAATTTCAAGGTTTTTTATTTGTCTAACTTATAAATTTCCTTTGTTTTTTTTTCTCTTTCTCTGTAAATGAGGTACATTTGCATGAAGTGAAACTACTAAGTGTACATCATGAAATAAAACAATGACTTATATCATTTTCTTGCCAAGCTACATGAACAACCATATACTTAGCAAATTAAAAGGCAAACCAATTCTACCCATATCAGAGGTAGTAGTTTCAAAGTACAAAGATGTTAAGACAAAAAGCAATAACATTTTCCTCTCCAAATACTTAAAATATTGTTCAAAATTTTGCATAAAATGCTTTTTTCTCTATAATTTGTCAATATATTTTATAATTCATGCTGCACCAGCAAAATAAAACATTTCTAAAATCAGAGTTACAGTTTGATAGGAATTCAACATGGAAATCTGAAAATAATTTTTTTTATAGTATGCTTGCTGTGTGATTGCTCGATCTAATGTACATATGAAGGTAACCTCCAGTACGGTACAATTCAAAAGTGATATTAGAAAGAAATACAGAACGACCAAGTATAAAACTTTCATATTTCTTTATTTTCTTTTATGTTACCAGAGACGAGATTTGTAGATTTTACAAGACTCTGGTCGCGTAAGCTATTTTATTTGTTCATACCTCTTCTTTCTCTGTCCCTAAGTACAGGGCCTGGTGCAGTGCCCTTTGGCCTTACGTTGAACCTGCTGTTGGTGCTGGTGCTCTCTCCACAGGACGTGTCCCCACTGCTCTCCTCGGTGAAATTGACCCCGTGGCGGTGCCGCCTGCTTTGACGGTCATCCTCCCCAGAGCTTGAATCTGTGGGGACGCCGCTGGAGTGGCTGCTCACGCTGCTCTCGGAGTCCGAGCTGCTCCGAGTGATGTTCTCGCTCCTGTAGACCGTGAAGCTCTCACTGCTGGGGGGTTTTCCCTGGAATCCGTTGGTCAGTTCGCTTTCAGTTTGCTTGCTTGGACTCTTTGACTTGTCCTGGCTGTAGCTGAGACTCCTTGATCTTTTCCTCAAGGTGGCCCCTTGGTCTGGGTTGGAAGCTGCTGGGGTTTTATTTGTTTCGCTCTCGTTGGACCGTCCACTGCCGGCGTTTTGCGGAGAGACCGCAGACGGGACGTCTAAAGATGCTGCCCTCTTCGGAGGTCTGCCAACCCTCCGTGGCGTAGACCCACCTCTGTTGGCAGCTTTTTTACTAAAGAGTACTGCAGTCCTTCTACCAACTCCACTTGGGGTAACTTTATCAGGGGTGGAATCAAACTGTTTGCCAGGAGATGGCAACTTCACTGGTGTTTTGTCTGTTTTCTCCCTGGTTGAAGAACCACTTGAAATGGGATTAGGTTCAGAGTTAATCCTCTGCAGCCTGCCTCTTCCCCTTCCCCTACCTCTACCCCTCCCTGGGGATCGGTAAGGGGAAGAACGTGGCTGGTAAGAGTTGCTCCTGCCAGTGATTGCTGCTGGAACAGGTGACAGCTGTGGTGGTGGGATTGAGTCACTCTGAGAGGCTGTTTCGCTGACATCTTCACCTGAAACAAAAGATTAAGAGAGGACACGACTAAACCAAAAGGCTAAGCGAGAACAAGATTACAACAAAACACTATGAAAGGATTCAATTAAAACAAAAGATTAAGAGAAAACAATCAAAAGAAAAGATTATGAGAGAAAACAATTAAAACAAAAGTTTAAGAGAAGACACAACAAAAACAGAACACATGATTAAAACAAAAGAGTCGGAGAGGACATGATTAAAACAAAAGATTTAGAAAGGAAACAATTAAACCAAAACATTATGAGAGAAAAGTATGCCAGCATTTAACATCCACAAACCGGTGCACATAACAAGACCACGTTAACTTGTTTATACCATGTGATGACTGTGGGCATGCATTGTTGCCCTCTCCAGTGCAATGAGTTAATTTTCTAAAGCTGATGGCCTGATTTAAGCTGATGATTGGGTTCAAGTTTTGAAACCACCCAACTATACCATACCTTTTGAAATACACCAAAATTTTGAGACAGAGGCACCCAACTGAAATGATGTCATCATTGCAATGGAAGAAACTGTCATTTGACACAGCCACTACTATGTGTACTGAGGTCGTACACTGATGCTATAACAAGTGCTTGTGCTAGCTTTTCAGAGGTGGGAGGGAACGCACCGGTCTGCCTTGTAGTGTTGTATGTCAATTTAGTGTTTGCAATGGGCATCCAGGTACCCAGCCAACGATGTCATGACCCAATTCTTAAATTGTGAACCAGATCCAAAGTTTCACTAAGGTACGTTGTATGCGTGACAAAATTCAGCACGTACCCACATGGGGACATATTGAAAGGCAGGGCAAAATGTCACAAATTATAACTTTACAACAAACTCACAGTGAACAAGTCTGATGGTTCCAAGTTACATTTGGGGAACCAGACCGACGACCGTAAATTGTAGATATCTGGGTCTGACTTGTGGACCTGGTGCAAACAATAGTCAAAGTAGTTCCAAGTTTTGGAGTTGCTGCTCCACTGGTTTGGAAATGTCTAGCTTTAGAACTCCTAAATTCAACCAATGTTAATACTTGTAAAAGAAACTTAAAAAACTGTTACTTTACAATGCTTAAGTGTGATTCTTTCATCTTTTTAACTATTTCACTTGCTCCTGTGTATAATGACTTCTGTCTTCGTAACTTTCTTAATTGCTCTCTTTGTGTATAATTTCTTACTTTAACTTCTTACTTGCTCATGTGTTTGTCGTCTTGTTTTATCATTTTAACTATCCCACTGGCTCTTGAATGTTTAATGTCTAACTTTTTCACTTTAAAGGGAAACAAAGTGTTAACATTACAGAAAAAAAACCTAGAGCATCAATGGTGCAGAGGCTCATAGCTGAACACCCTGGGGTACATATCAGTATTATGTCTGTATCATGTATTAGGAACCACCAGCAGTATCATAATATTGAATCACCAACGTTGCATGAACAAGAAAATCTGTGGGTCTGCATAACTTGCAGAGTATCATAAACTAGAGCACAGACAGTGCAGAAGTTGGATCTTTGTCAATAAATTTGTGATACATTTAAGGGGCACTACCACAGTACAATGCTTATAATTGCATCAGTATTCAAGTTTGACATCCAACAATTATGAAACTTATTTTTTTGTACATTTTCTACCTGGTTTGTACTAGCAGTGGGCATATGAACTAGTACTAATGTGGAAAAATGGTAGCAAATTTTCCAAAATCAATTTACATTATAACTACTAGTTCATTGGTGTTCATTTGCATGTGTCATATGTTAACTGTATTAACTTGACCGTTGATCTGTCAGTACAGCCCTTATAGAAAACTTGACACAAAGTTGACAGATTTGGGAAGACTAACTTAAAATACTCCTTTAATGTATAAACCTACATGTACTCTAGACTAGATTGAATTTAAGTCAGGACAAAATTTGACCCATTGCTCCATCACCCAATTATCATTCACACACATTAAGGATATTCTGAGATGTTGTATGACATTAATGGGGCACCTTTAAAGTTAGAGGAAAAAACTTTTGCAGGATTTCACTAAAAAAGTATCATTAGGACAAACCATCAACATTGTACAAGAGAATCTAAGAGGATATAAGAAGAGAAGCATTTTGCAGAATTTCATAAAATGGGCCACAGGGTCCACACGGGACCTTCAACCAAGCAGTTTTGAATACCCCAAATTTGCCTACCAATCAGGGAACATTGTGTCTAAGTTACATACAAATCCATCAAAGTATGTGCAAAAAGCAGCAATTAAAAACAGAATTTCATTGAATGGGCCATCTGCCCTAAATGGAGCCTTGGACTGAAAAATCCCTGAACACCCTGAAGGTACCACTAATAGAGTATTATTGTGACAAACCATCAATATCGTACATGAGAATCTGTAGGAGAAGCAATTTGCAGAATTTCATGGAATGGGCCATAGGGCCCACATGGGACCGCGAATGAACTTTTTGGACACCCCAAGTGGTCCACCATCTATGGAACATTGTGTCCAAGTTTCATGCAAATGCATGAATGCATGGTGGAGAACAAGCATTTTGACACTTGTGAACAGATCGATAGATGGATGGATGGATGGACGGATAGACAGATAGATAGACAGATAGATAGATAGAGTAACACCGTACCTTTACAATAGCTCACATCAGTTAGCTGGTATGAGCTAAAAAACAACTTCGAAAGAGCACCTCTGTACACAAGTACAGTTTCTAGCTGACAGCCTTCCAAGAAGGACGATAACGCCATCTGCGATTCTACAAAGCAATCCTCAAACCGACCCGTAACATCAGGGACCAACAACTTTGCACATATCATCCTGAATTTTGACTCATGCAATTCTGGTCATTCTGCTGCAACAACAACACCCTTCATTCCTCTGCATTTTAAACTTACTGGAGGAATCTTCGCTGATACTGGAGTAGTCCACAAACTGGCTGCCACCTTTCACGGTCCCATCTGTCTGGAGGGCCTTCTGCTGGGCAAGCTGTCTTCGAATGGAGTTGATCTCTCGCTTCAGCTGCTTGGACCGCTTGGTACGAGTTGCATTGTGTTTGATACCAATGGTCATGTCCAACTTCTCCAACAGTTCCCTCAGCTGTTCCTCCAGAGACATATTTGCTCGATTCTGGGGCTGGAGCACCCTGTCAACTGTAAACGTGAAAAGCAGAAAGGACGTTAGTGCTGTGGGAGGTGCAAGTTCATATCTCTGTCTGTGCACCTACCACCTATGGTAGAGATGTCTCACGCTCCTTCTGAGTACCAACCTGGTAAACACCAAACAACAACAACAAAACGAATCCTGGTGAAGAATCTGCAGTATTACTGTGCAGCTAATTAGCCAGCTCTGGCCGATATCATGGTGACTACAAGTTATCCTTTACGATCAACAGTATGCGATTCCAATTTTTTGAAAGGAATGGCAATGAAACTAAATGGTCTAAAACCTTTTTTGAGAACATTTAGTTGGTGGTAATATTCAGACCCTTGTAATATGAATGAATGCTGACAGATATCAACACCTTTGACTGTCAGCAAAAATCAAGATCAGTGATGAAGTTCAGTGATGATCCCAGCAACCGAGATGACGAGATGTCTTCAGGACGACCAAGTTTTGTTAAATGTTTGCAGTTCAGACGACCAACGTTAGTCAGTGCTTCAATCAAATTAAGGTTTTACTGACAGTACTTGAAACAATGTCATGAAATGTGGCAAAGAATTTTCTAAAAGCACCATGCAAGTGTGTCCATGGTACAGCAACCCGGGAGTAAGTTATGACATAATTTTTGGAAGGGTGACTACATTTTGAAAAGGCCAACTACATTTGTCCCTTAGACTACCAGATGAAATCGCTGAAACTTCAACACTTGAAGATTGATCACACTTACACACTCCACGGTCCACTCAATTTTGGGAGATGCATCCAAATTGAAGCCTTTGCAAAAATGCTACACGGCTATCAAAAATTCACATTGTTTTGTATTCAGTTCTATTGACAGTTGCTACTGCATAATGACAATTCCAGCGATCATGACCAAAACAATAAGAACAAGAAAGCCAAGAGGCTTAGTGATTCCTTGCCACTAATACATGCACTTCCATTAATTTTTTTCAAGTTGCAGTTTACTGTAGTAACCACAGGATATACCAGATGACGCCATTAATACTGCACACCATTTTCCAATACCTGTACCTGCTGTATGCATGTAATGTAAGATAACACTGGTGGCCAAGAATTCTCAAGCCTGCACAGTGGTAGCCTAGGTACGGTACAAATTTCCCAGGAACAAGAGATATACTCATATGACAGTTGAAATGACTGCCAATTATATAAACTACATAAATTCCTCCATCTACCCCATCATATGACCAAGTAATAACTTATTTATCTCTTTTGCACAATAAGACTTTTCCCTCACAGAAATCTTCCATGTGCAACTGTCTCCACTTCAAACAACAAATCTATTCTACATTGTTTGATGACAGAAGGAGCGCTGTATCTCAGATAATGATTCCTCTGGGAAAGATAAGGGTCAACCTTTCTCCCATTTACCACAGAGGTCATTGGTCAATCACCATTTTCAGACCAAACAAATGTCTCAGATGGAATTAAAAGCCAATTATGGCTTTGAAAACTAAGTGAGCACTTTTAACTGTCAAAACAAGAGTAATAAATAAAAGAAGCATGATACCAAATACTGAACAGCTGAATTGGGGACTAAATAGAAACTCAAAGGTGTATTGTACCTGCTGAACTTAACCAAATTGGGCTTTTAGATACTTTACAGATGCTTTCAGACATACAGTACTTTATCAGAAACCAGCATGATGCCAGCTGAAGATCCATAGATGTGGTTTCACCATTATATGTCAAAGACTTGTGAAATTAGTACAGCAACTACACTTCATTACCTGACAGGTAAAAGTTTTCAAATTGGAACTTCCTAAATGTGCAAGCGTTGCTAGTCTTTGCTTGGAAGGGAGCTCAAATACCTTCCACCCATAGGAAAATACTGAAGGAGAGAAACATCAGCAAAGGTCTTAACACTTTGTACTCAAGGACCTCAGATGACCTTTGACCCACATCAAAACTTAAACCAGTAATTATATTTATATACTCCATCTAAAAAGAACAACGTTAAAGTGTGAAATTGTCTCCCCTTTGTAAATATTGAAATTATCTCCTCCTTTGTAAATAGTGTGTTTTACAAGTTTTTTTCATGTTACGACCTCTGATGACCCCACATGACCTCTGATCACAAGACACACCCTCACCTTATTTACTTAGAAAGTCCTACATACCCTCGAAGGTCAAAGTTTGTGCAATGTGCAGTTCATGAGGTACTGCAAACATGTTTTGTCTATAGTCTGTCTGCAGATGACTTCTGGTGACCTTTGGCATCCACCAAAATCAATCCCAGTCAAGATCTTTAAATGTCCTCCCCACACACTGACTTTGGACTCTCCTGCACATTCCCTTCAAAAGATAGAGTGTTCACAAGCTTTTCACATTATGAATTCTGATGACCCCATATGACCTTTGACCTACAAGAATACCCTCACAATCTCACTTACTGACAGGGCAGTACATACCACCCCAGTTTAAAAATGATGCAACTTGTCGTTTCTGAGATACTGCTAACATAGTTTGTACACATTCTGCCTGATGGTGACCTTAGATGACCTTTGACCTTCACCGAAAACAATCCCAGCCAAGATCTTCATATGTTCTATCAACACACCAACTTTGACCCACCTTGCACTTTCCCTTCAAAAGCTAGAGCGTTCACAAGACTTTGCTCACACACACCGAATCACCATCGCAAAGATTCCTTGCCCGCCTTCGGCAAGGAATCAAAAACCAAAGGACAATGTAGCTGATGGCAACCTCTGAGAATCAACTGCTTTTACTTCATTCGTAGCTTTGTCGCAGGTTTCTTTGAAGAATGACACCTTTTTAGCAAAACAAAAATTTGCCTCATCTTTTAGACAAAATGTCTTGCAGTTGTATCTACAACACTTACTGTCTTCCAGAGAAACTTCTTTCTCACAAATCTTCGGAGCGACTGGAAGATGCAGACCTGTTTTGAAATCATAGCCGGCTCTCTCTGCCAGCCTCATTCCCTGTCTGATAATAGCACCACCCTGGAAGGGGAAAATGATCAGATAAACATGTAGTTGTACAAATACCATATCTTAACAATTAATACTATAAAAACAAAAGGCTTGTCAGTTCTTATGATTAAATATGGTCAAGCCAATCTTATTATCTTCACTGAAGAGAAGTTTCATCAGCAGCAAAGGAAATGATGAAATCCATTGGTGTCTGTCCATTTCTGAAAGAGAGTAGTTCACATTTTGTAGGAATTCAACAAAAGAGGCAAGATATTTTTAAGACAACCCCATACAGATTTTTTAGCTAAGAACCGTTTGTTCACTACCACTGGTTCAGCTCCAAACTGTTGTACATGTTACACTTGCAATAACAGAATGTCTAGGTGTTTATCTGTCTAGAAACCAAAACAGACTTTCATGCCTATCACAACAAACTCGAAAGACTACCTTGTTTTCTTCGATGGTCCTGAGAATGCTTGATTTACAGTTTTACTCATAAAATGCCCCTCAACGACTCACTGTCTATCGTGCACGGTAAACGAGCAAACACAGAGAAATCCATGGAATCAAGTACAAGAAGAAATTATCGACTGTAGCTTGTGTGGAATTTTTGCCAAGGATTTAACAAATGAAACCCTACCCTGTCTCTCAGCTTCACACCAGCTCTGTAGTACTTTGTGTCCTTGCTGTTGTACGCCATGCAGTTATTGACGATCAGATTGAAGTCTTCCTCAAATTCCTTTAGACTGGCATACTTGTGTCTCTCCACCTTACCTTTCATGGTGGCAAAGTCCATTGGATTCTTGATGACCGTGTGGTAATCTGGTGCCTGGTGCGATTATGAAAGAAGGAAAGCATACATCTCACAAAAGGTGAAACACATTCCTTCCACCATAATTGTATATGTTCCTAACTTCCTACACCTGTCTCCTTCCATGATATACAGGGGTTACTACACATTCCTCCGATCATGAATACACATCTAAAATTTAAACAACACATGGAATAGACTAGACTGCTTACGGTTAAGAGTAGTATTAGATCATCTAAAAGGATAGGAAATGTTACATCTTCACCTACATAAAAAAGCATTCTGTGCAGTATTACTGCATTTCCATCTTAATTTACAGCTTAAGTTCATACATGCTGTTACACACTGTTTATTATCATAAGTTGCAGGTTGGCAAGTCTGGCCCAGGATTAATAGCATACAGGGAAAGAAACTTAACTCACTTCAGCTTAGATTTTATTAATCACACACATTGTTCAGCAGACTAACTTCAAAATGAATTTGCAAACTACACATCTTTATGAAATTTTGAAAGAAAGTGAACAACCCTCTTCAAAAAAATTCTCCATCATGTAGGGGGATAGTGGTTAGGTTAAAGTGGATGCTGTCTGCCATATAAAGTAGCATGAATAGCAATATACAGTAGCTTTGACCAAACAACAAAGACAAGATGGAATAGTCCAACACCTGTTTACCACAGACAGGAGAACGTTTATGGTACATATTGCAAGTATATTACAAAAAGTGGTTGATATGCTTTCAAGAGTGGAGCTGCATCCATTTTGGACACCTGATCAATACAGTAGACACACATGCTAGTAGTACTTTGATCTCAGATGGAGTCCAAAGTACTCAGCTATATTTGACAATGTCAACAACACCACAACTCGACATATAGTGACGTCTGTGAGCTCGGTATATTTATGATTTCAATAAACAAAGGTAGTCCATGGTTTTCGTCAATAATGTCACACTTTGACCTCATGCAGTGAAATCTTGGTGAATGCTCACACATCTATGAAATCTGCCATCTCCACATTTTGTTTTTGTTTTCTTCTCGAAAAAATGCCAGGCAGGGACAATCATTTCAATATAAGGATTATGATACACCATGTACACTTGAAAATCTGCAGTGTTGATCACTGACCTTGACAAAGTGGAAGTAAAAGAATTTCAGCAGAGGGTTTCTTACAAAGAGGAAAAACATTCTAACCAGCAGGGATGTTAGTTGTTGGATAAGTTCATTCCTGATACAAAGGTAAGAATGCAACCAACAGAAATTGGTTGGAATAGTGTTAAAATCAGGGACCTTATAAACAACTTTCAGTACTGAGTGACCAATGGTACAATGTAGTAATTCTGCATTTCCTTTTTCTACATAACCCAAAGAATCACTTTTTTGCATGAGCAAGAATTTTCAAGGGATGAAGGTTCCATCTGTGAACCACAATTTAAGACCATCACAAGACTTGAACATCACATCTTACCTCTTCTGGAGAAACGGGCTCAGCAAAAATGCCGGCTGGGTCGGTGAGTTCCATGTGATGTAACATTCGCCGAAGCAGGATGTTGAATGGCTGGAGTTCTAAGTCAGCTACTACCTGGCTGATTTTCAGCTGATTTGGAAAAAAAGGAAAATAAACACAGATAACATCAAAATGAGTGATATGTAATGACAACTTTCCAACTTGTGTGTCACTAGATAATACAACACACAGTCACACACACAGAAGCTGGAATTGACAATCATTTGTTTTGAAAGAAATAAATAAGCATCTGTAATGCTGTAGTTTTGCACCACAGACGGAGATAATAAATTCGGTTTTACCTGTTCTCTCTTGAGCTTCTCCCTCTTTCGAATAAGTTCGACAAGAAGCCTGGCCCTCTCAAGGTCATGACGTAACCTCTGCCAATACTTAAGCTGCTCCTTTAACCTGTTAGCTTTCTGTGTTTCCCGCTGAATTATGGAAAAGGAATTGTAATTTTAATAAGAGAGAGTTTGGGGATTGTAAAGACGAAAGAATGGCAAGGCACATGACAATCATTGATCGATGAGAAATATTTGTATTAAAACAGAAACCAGACATTTCATGACACTATCTGAACTCCAACAAGCCCTATTTATCACCCAATGTATGCCTCATAGCCAATCATAAAGAATGTCAGCAGACTGAAATAGAATCCTAGTCACTCCATATTTTAGTTTGTCATACTGTATTGCAGGGGTGTCTTCAAATCTACCTTCAGAATGATTTCATGCATGTCTTCACTGGAATGAAAAAGGTGTCTGACAATTATTGACTCGCAACTCTGTAGTTGTGCCAGCATGTGAATGAGCCACCTTTTGTGGCCAGCTTTAGAATATTTGTCTCTCAAACTCTGAATTCCACTGGCCAAGTCAATGCAAGCATATCACATAAAACTATTTACATCTTCAACTTCCAGATGAAACGACGACTCCATTCACACTAAAGACACAACTTGTAAGGCAGGGTTCCCTGTTATTTCACGAACACCAAATTCCCTGAAAGTAGTAAATCCAGAAATTCCAGGGGATATTTTGGTCACATGAAATGCTCAGTATATGGTGTGTGCACATGATTTCCAACACGAGTACCCAATACATGCACAAATCAAAATCCCAGAAAAATCATCTTTCAGTCAGAGTTCAAATAACCTGAGTTTTCCTAACTCTTTTCAGTTTTTCACCCTATAATTAGGTATAGTCTTAAACATAATTTGCATGTTACATCCCCTAATGGAGACTGAAAAGAACAAAACAAACCTACAGTAGAGATCACAAAGTTTTCAAATTCCTGTTGGAAGTTGACCCACAACTATGGACTGAGCACACACATTGTAAATGCATAAATTACTGGCAGAATGGGATGTATACTGTACCTTCCTCGGGTTACACCTCTGCAGTGCGACACTAGGGACGTCAACGGCTCATTCAATTACACCTCTGGTTTAATACCTTTCATTTGTGTCAAGACACCCTACAGCATGTTGACGAGAAAATGGGAATGGTGTTTTCACAACTTGACATCATGTACAGTACCAGCATTACTTTCACCCGCAGAGTCATAAATTCCTGTGATGACAATTCAAGCCGGCCTGAATTGGTGGTACATATTAACCCGCCACAATTTCTTTTGCAATATGTAACAGATACAAGTGTTTACTACTGACTAGCTCAGTGGGTCCCTCCTTGACATTTGACAAACCATCAGACAAATTAACACATTTCTACCTCGTCATCATCCACCCTGTAAACTCACAGAATCTTTATTTCGTTGAGCCTGATGATGTGCTTGGAGGCGTCTCAAGAGAGGAACACCGTTGCGAGACTGCCGTTTCAAGGTCCAGTAGCTAATTAACCGTTGCACAAATTGCTGTTTCTTCTGGAGGGATACCTTTGTGGTTATTTTGGATATTCTTCATGGAATAAAATAACAAAAGAAATGAATTACCACATACAAAGGAACCATTTCTAATGTTTGATGTTATAAATAGTGCCACAGATGCATCGTATCTTACGTGGCGCTACATTAATATGGCTCTTCATTAATATGGCACCAACACTGTACCCACAATCTAATTTGAAGTGTAGTTTGTCATCTCCACAAAGTGACGGGTGGAGGGCACTTAGGAAACTTAACATGAACTGACCTATCACATTTACTGCACAGGTACTGTACTGTACATACGAGCTGTCAGTCAGATTGTTCTCAGATGAGCAGAGCACTCCTGTAGCATGAACGATATACTACAAACCACGATATTCTGGTTTGTCTAATAGTTCCTACTGTAGCCTTCTCTTGTTTCAACAGAATCATGTGCAGTAAACTGACCTCAAACTCTTTATAAAGTCAGAAATATTGCAAGAATTCATTACTTCCTTTTTTGAAATTGGATGGGATAACTGTAAAAATTTATGATTACTTTAAACTACTTCAAAGTGATTTATCAACGACAAAGCACGAAATTTCGTAAAATAAAGGAAACCCATCTCTCGTTATTGGTAAGAAACATATCTCAACAGCATGTTCTCTTTGGAAGTTTGTAATTTATTTGTAGTGTTGTGCACTTTTTAGAAACATTACAGTACCTCTGAAATTGTGACCATTATTCACACGTTTTGAGCTTACTCAAGAAAAAATTCGATGTCAATTTTAACTGGTGTTAGATGTTAAGGTCAAATACACAATCTAATGTCAAAGAATAACAGACTGCTTGCAGTAATTTGCCAGGGTTACTTAACATTCTGTCAATCCTTTTTTCTTGACCTTTTTTTTGAGCGGTCTTACTTCAAACAGCAACATCATCATGTACTGTACAAGCACTGCAAGATGTTGGAACATCGGTTTGAAGTGCCTCCTTCATAAAATCAGCATAAACTTTGACACAAGACCTTCCCATTTAATGTTGGAATGGACTAGACTCCAGAGTACTGTATATTGCGGTAAACAGAACAGTACTACTGTACACAGTAGAGTACGGTGTAAAATTATCACAAGAACTACTGTAGAGCCAAGTCCTCTCATACAGCCCGAACATCAATCACCATATCGTGAGCTGGACCAGATGAAAGACTACTGTATCAGAAATGTTCCCTAGAGACACAACAAACAATTCATAGTAACATGAAATTTGGACAGACTCACTTTGAGTAGTGGACGTATACAGATATTGTATTTTACATAAAATCATCAAACAATGGTGGTCTTAATAATCACTCACCTGTGGGGCGGTATACAAGGCATTGAAACAATTGGCATGGCTGCTCTCTTCTCAGCTAAAATCTTTCTAGCCTTCCTCATGTTTTTCCTAGACTGAGCTTTTGCTTTCTTTGCTGACCATCCCGTGCCCTGGGGTGTATCGTTTTCATTCTTGTCATGCATTATGGGTTTTTTCTCTGCATCAGCCGGCGTGTGGATATCGCAGTATGCAGTCTTCCGTATGCTTATGGATGTCCCATTGATCCCTACTTCCCTAACAGGTTCCATTTTCATGTAGAGACCGGCCTGCTGGGCACAAGTCACATGGAAGGCTGTGTAACAGTTAGCTTTATGACACTGAATGCAAGCACCTACACCGCGTTGCTTACAGATATAGCATGTTAACTTCCATCTGGCAGGGGGGATGTTAGCTATGCTGTCCACAGGTTCAAGAAAGACTGTATTAGCGAACCCAACTTCTGGAATCCAGAGGGCACAGACCACATGGGCCCATCTGGAGTCATCAGTTTGTTTGAAGGCACCACCTTTATTGGGACACAGAGTGCAATCAACCGCCCTTGACGGAGACTGTAGGCAGCGGCGGCAGAGCCACTGTCCTTCTGGAATGTATGGTACACCATAGCATTCCTGGTGCACAGCAAGGTTACACATGTCACAGAAAAGGATGACATTACTGTTCTGACATTCACCGTCATTACAGATACAGCACACAGCATCTTCATCGATAAACTGGTTTGTCTCGGTCTTACCCGTGGACTGACTTTGGAAGTATGATTCCTTTTCTAGCCTGTCCATCAATGTTTCAAATGTTTCCTGTGACACAGAGTTCCAGCCACTGGCTTTCCTCTTCACATTCATCATTTCCAACCAAGAGTAGTCTTCCTCATCCATGTCATACTCTACTTCATCGTCCAGTTCGTCTTGGGACTTCTCGATGAACCTAAAGTAAGACGAAGGCCTCTTGGGCACGTCAGGGGGTTCTTCGTAACCCTCCAGAGTTCGGAAAGAAGCTTCAGGTAACTTCATGGAAGAAGTGATAACAAATCCTTCCTTTTTGGGTTTAGCTAGGATATTCTCCGCAAGTTTGTTCACTTTAAGAGGTGAGGACTTGTCCTTTTCATCTTCGCTCTTTTCGTCGCTGAGGTCCTCCGTTACCACATCTATGTTTTCGTATATGTCTATGCGGTGAAGCTTTCCATCAATGTCCACCTCAACAAGCCTTTGTGCCTGTGCATAGGTCAATCCCTCCCTCGTGGGTGACCTCATTATAGTTGGAGAAACAGGAATAGGTGGTTGATTCTGTCTGCCATTTAGCCTTCCTTTTCTCCAATGACCCCGCTTGGTGTTCGGCGTTGGTTTGTTGTTTTGTGGGTTCACATGGTCAAATTGGAGAAGATGAGACTCCATCCCAGCCAGGGTCTTGTATACACGGTCACAGTCCACCACTGGGCATTCATAGGGTGGCTTTGTGGCCCGAAGATTGTGAAGGAAAGTCTTCACGTTAAAGTTGAGGGTAGGCATCTTGACAGCTCTAATCTCTGCAGCAAGTGCCGCAGGTAGCGGGGAAGTCGTTATCTTCTGGACTGAGGGTTGGAACTACTTCTTTCCCCTAGCATGACAAACATCCTTTAGAGAAAAATTAGAAACATACAACTGAATATTAGCCAACTTTAACTGGAGTGCTAACGAAGGGAAATCAACTAGATAACATACTCCCTCCTTCCCTGTGAAAAGACAACCATTTGCGAATAGTGGCCATGACATTTACTGTGCACAGTGTTTGCGTTAAGGAATTACACCTGGGAAGAAAATCCCTCTCTAAAAAACTTTTTGGGTAGGATTTCAAATCAAGGTGGGAGTTGCCACTTGGTAAAGATTCTATTGCAATTATTGTGTGTATTGATAATTGTAGATACAACTTCAGCTGTGGAAAAGTGTGAGGGATTTTCCCGCATAAGGTTTATCTTTGTACGCAATCCCGTGCCTTTGCATCACTGATTTACAGTATAACCTAGCAGTGTTGTCTATCAGATGCTAAACTAGTTTCAATCCAATCATAGGCCACATACCTTGTACCCTGGCAATGTAACCTGCTAAATTTAACACCACAATTTATTGAAAGGACTCACAATAAAATGGGAGGTACAATAGAACCCAATCAAACAATGTGTAAAAATATATCAGATTGCAAGGTTGGAAAACCTTGCTAAATTTTCTGCGAACACGATAGAAAATCTACCGATTTCAGATGTCGGATTGCTTCACATATGAACAAACATCATCAAACAACTCACTATACTGCATATCCCTTTTACATCATGTTTTACATACTCGATGATGAATCAGGTGACTGGTGTTGCAAAAGCCCAGTTCTCAGAGGTCCAAGAAGTGCTCAGAGATCTGAGAAGTGCTCAGAGGTCCGAGAAGTGCCATTTCCTGCAATCTGGGAAAAGTCTTTCCCGCCAAAAAAGTTCTTGATACTGTACTACAGTATCAAACAAGCAAACCAATGGCAGCACTCAGCTTAGATGATAACATGTGAAGTAGCTTCCCCTACCCTCCCCCTTCAAAAAAAAGATAATGCCCCTGTAACTAATGTTAGGTGATGTTGACCTAAATTGTCGTCACAATAACTACAGTAAGAAAGAAATTGTTGTGATAACTTGATAATTACAGTGATTTTAATGTTTTCCTGCCAAGAGATTTAGGCCTGGCCAAATGATAGTATGCATACTGCGCACTTGACTTTTGGCATGCGCTGATTTTGCCGACTTCAGCACTATACACTGATTTTTGGTGTTTCACTGATTTTTGGCATACATTGATGTTGAGCCGCTGCAGTAAGTTTGATCCGAAAAAGTCATTGACATTGCTTCAACACTTAAATGCTCCACGAAAAATACTACATGTCATGCAAACCAAACTATACTGCATACATCTTTAAGGTACAATATCACAAGTGCCTTGTGAAAAAAAAGTGTTTTCACAGGAAACGCAAGCACCTGAATGGCATTTCATTAGCCGCATCCAAAATTTCTACCCAATTATTCTATAAAGTGAAAAACAACACAACCTCTGTGAGAACACACTGTGTCAGATAGTCAAATTTCACCTTACCATACGTAGCAAATACTGTGACTTAAAATGGAATTGTCTTCTTTTTGTCAAGGAAAATAGGTGGTCCTATCCATTAGAAGGTGCAGACAAGTGTATGTAGTGTACTTGTAAGATTCCTCCACACAAATGTGATGTACAGTTGCACAGTACTGTGGAAATACCAATGTTGACAATAAAGCCGACATTTTGGCCTGGCACCCAGGTCACACAATGGGTATGTTGAAAAATAACCTGATTTCGAGTTTTAGGAGTAGATGAAAACATTAAAAGAAATAGAAACATTGTGAAAACCTTTCCATAATTGTAAATAGTCATATTCTAACATAGTGATGTACTGAGAATAGCCTAGAATCACCTCGGTCATTGCATATTTCATCACCATAATGAAGAGGCACCTATTTTCAAATTTGAGACATCATTTTATTTCAACAAACGTTTACATTGTATTTTGTTATTCTGTACTTGCAACTTAAGATTTTTATGTTATGAATTGGTCCCGATGGTTTTGATGAAGGTTAACCCTCCTACAGAAATGTTTACCTGTTTTACATTAACAATTTCACATACCAGGTACAAATCATTCAATACTACTGCACATAATATTGTACTAAATTTGTTTTAGTAATATCGCGTAAATTCATTTTCAGGTTCGCATTTTCTTTTACTGTGAATGCTCTCCAGGTGTCATTGGCTTAAATTTCAATACAACTCTCTTCAAACAGTACACATTCACTTCTGGTTTTGTTTTTTAAAAGGTGTATAATTGTGGTAGTTTTCTGTACATCTGAATTATTCCTTTTTGTTTTGAGAGAAGACTTCTTAGCCTACTGTAACATGAAAGTGCTGGAACTGAGTCCAAAACAACTCCAATTCCTTCTTTTCCGAACACAACTAATGTTACTGTAGGGGGAACAGTGTTAAGTCTTACACTGACGGAAAGTTTACTTTTAGTTTTGCATACTGTGGGCCTACAATTAGTATTCACAAAGTTGAAACTTCTGACAGTTGCAAACTGTTTGCAGTGCACAACCGAACTGTGATGGTCGTACAAGGTTTTAAAACAACCAAGAAAGCGAAGAAGCATTAGGTTTAGTTCAGTATTTGTACTGTCACTGTACAGATATATGCCATAGGCAAGCGATCGCTCACAGCATACAATTGTATTCCCACACACGTACACACATGGAAATTGAAAAGCATTTCGGGAGACTCCATTATAACAAATAGGGGTGCACACTATTTTGAAGCGTGATAAACCCAAAGGCAAACGGGGATAGTTGGATAAAAACGTCAAAAACGAGTTCATATCTTCAAAATAGTAATTTCAACGTGCACTTACTACTAAAAATCAAGTAAGCACATTATCCATCCATTGCGTTTTTCAGTGGCAAAAAAACAAAACCCCTATTGAAAATCGTATTTTTTTTGCAGTAACATGGCCTTCAAGGCTATCTTGTCGTAGGCTGAGCTGCATGATACTAGCTAAGTCTGGTCTTCTTCAAAACGTCAGTCATGGTATCCCAATGTTACGACTTGCTACTTACCTTTCCGCACATCCAATTTTTAGTTTTGAATTAACCATGGAACAGGCTATTTGCAGTTCCATCATTCTACGAATTCACGAGAAAATGATTTGAACAAGAAATTTGGCGCATTAGCAACCTGCACCGCAGTAACGTTTAAGCATTACCAGTTCACATATGTTGTACCGTACATACACACAGTTGAATGCGATGCTTGTGCAAATATTCGAATGAACAAAGCAACACCGACAATGACTTCCTCTAAATATTGCCTACGTCCTGCATCATTTAAACACCAAGACCACATTATGATCCACTATGTGTTAGTTAATACCAGAGACATTCAGAAATGTTTGACATGTTAACAAACCTTGGGAGACAGCTGCATTTTCGATCAATTTCATTCGAGGCGCCAGCATCGTTCGCTACCTATAGTCCGTTCGTTAGAATTTCTCGAACAGCTCTCTCGTCTAGCTAAGGTGAAAGGTCATATGAAGGACGCCCTAGCTAGTGAAAAAATAGCGGTAACATCTGTCTGTATGGCATGCCAACCACAGTTGAACCCCCCCGCCCCGTGGAATTACATGTGCAATTAGGGTCATATCTTCTTTCTTTTTGGGTTTTTGGGGCAGGGATGGTGTGCAGGTCAAGCATTCCTACTGGCTTGATGTTTTAGATCCAACTTAATGACGACTCCACCGCGTCAGTTTCGGACAGGGGAATACCTTAAACAAATATTTATAAAAGGCACTACTATCAGGCTGGGTGGAATGAAAAAAATAGGGGATGGGGGACTGAGTGACGGTATGATCATCTAAGCGGAGCTGGGCATGTTCGCCACCCCTACCAGCCCTTTGGGAAAGTGGCTAAAGACTGGGGGACACACTCTCGTCCGTCGGATGGGGACGGTTAAATGACGGTCCCGGGAGAAGGCTTTTGTATGCATTGCTTTGCATTGGCGATTCCAATTAAAATTCAAATGCATGTACCAGTCACAAGAAACCGTCACCTATCACGAAAAGGGCACTATTAGGTTCGGCGGGATGAAAAGGAAAATGTAAGGGGGGGGGGGGGGACTGAGTAACGGCAGGACTATGTAAACGGTGCGCTGTCATTGGTTTGAGCGGACCGCACAAGAAAATTTTGAAATTTCAACACCTCTGCAGATGGCAAGAAACGGCACTTTTCTGGGTGCACTCGACCTGGATGTGCCCAAATTCGTTGGTTATAGGTAGAAGGTGAACGTGAATAGAATGTAAGCAGAATTTACCACAGCATTGCACATGTGCCAAATGGTTGGGTGGGCACAAAAATTGCCGGTGCCTCATCGTATGACATATATAATCCGCCTATCTAGGGTAATTTAGCAAGAGGTGAGGGCCTTTTCCTGAGGGTGTAGCTCCTTTGCGCACACGGCGCGAGAGCAGGGTTATCTAGTGGAACACCACATCGATTGGCGAGGAGCGTACCAGAAAATTGTTGTCTTCACAAACCCGCAGACGGCCGGAAATGGCACTTACCGAGTTCCCGGGTGTCCCGCGCTGCATGCCGTGTACCCAGCCTTGAAATAGGACCTCATGTTCCTCCCTTAATAAGAAAGACATCATTCTGTTAAAAATGGTAATGACTCGGATTGCTCTTTTCTAGAATTTTTATGCTATCGTAAATTTCCAGAAAAGTTAATTCAACAGTTTTTACTTTCTAACGATATGTAACATTTTTTTTTTTGTTTCTTATTCTCTCTTTCGGGAAATTGTTAACTAACGGTAACCTCAAACAAAATCTGGTGCAACATTTAACATCTATTGCAGTCATTTTTTCCGGAGAAATTAGAGTTTCAGAAAAATTATTCCAACAGTTTTAGTCTCTGATTACAGTTATAACTTTTGTAAATAATAGCCACATTGATGAGAAAAAAATCTAGAATAGTATTTTAATAGGTGGGGGAAGCCTGAGATGACGGTTTGCCTGGGAGAGGGTTGTGGACCTAAGCAAGGAAAAGTCTGCACCCCTTTTTGAGAAAATTTTCACTTACCAGGTAACCTTTAGGCCTATAGAAGCAATTTAATGCAACATTTTGGATCTATTGCAGTCTATTTTTCCCGAGAAACTGAGTTCAAGAAAAGTTATTCCAATAGTTTTTACTCTCTGATCACAGTTATAACTTTTGTAAATAATATCTAAATTGATGAGAAAACAAAGACGTGATATACAAACAGAGTAAGAAATTTGCAGTGGAGGGATTTGAAAAAGGGACCATCTAAACGGAGGTGTAGGAACCTATACGCTACCTAGCCCATCCCTGGGCTTGTTAGTCCCCCGAAATCTGCTAAAGTTAACGTTAGTGTTTTGGTCGCCTTGTGCTTCCCTTGCCAGGTCAGCAATCTCGTCACTGACATAATTGGTAAAACCCACTGATAGCAGTGACGTAACAATGAATCTGGAGGCCCATGGATTCAGCGAAGGAAGTGTTCGTGGCTGCTGCGATTTGGAGGCAATCTGTGTTCATAGACATATTTTTGGTCTGCCTTGTCTGTCATACTGAAGTGGGAACAAAAAAAAAATGTTGCAGAGCTAGACTACATTGAAACATTGAAAGGACAATAAGAACAAATGACCAACGTCCAATTAAGATAAAGGTGTATATTTCCCACTGAACAGTGATATTTCCACCCGTGTTGTAAATCCTGTGCCATATGGACAAATGGTATCCAACTTCCCTAGAACTCGGGAAAGACTAGAGCTTGAATTTACTGAGCCTGGTCTTTTTGCCATAAAACGTATCTATTAGTCCATCTATATCAAGTGACCATGCCTCCTCACTCTTGATGGAAAGGACAGCCAGCGAATCCAGTTGATCTTGAGAAATGGTTGAACGTAGGTATGTTTTGATTAGCTTCAACTTGGAGAATGATCTGGGCAAATATCGGCAAAATGGTGGAAAATATACCAAAATCCGATTTACTGTCTGATACGGAAACATATATCCAAGGAGGTTCTTGTAAAACCTCCTTGAAATATCCACATACAATTCTTAGGTGTCGGCGATTTGTCCGATAGCTTAGGAAAACATCAGCCAAAGGGGTTCAAAATATGCCAAATTTGGCCAGTTATTGGCTAATGTCATGTGGGAACCCCCACCGAGAGCGAATCAATAAGATCTAATTCTATGTAGCTAATAATTCACTGAAATTAGAGGCAGTATTTCACTATAATATGTGCCGGCGTAGCTTATCAAGTGTGTACTTCAGGCGCCTGAGTCGGTCGTACGGCCGGAAAGATTTGCAGTTGCAGGGGCATATAATTTATGACGAACGTATTCAAGCACAGAAAAATATGTTCATTGACTGGCATATTGTTTCTTTTCCAACGAAAACCGTCGGCTTAAAAAAACCCCTCTCTTCTAAGTTCTGCACATTGGGGCAACGGGGACCCCCTTTCAGAAAACTAGGCCTAGGTATACACTGTTAAAATGTTACAGACATGTACATGCACAAAAAAAAAAAAAAAAAAAAATACAGTGTACTCTAAGCTAGTCACCGAGTGAAGTAGTTTGTATTTTCCACTGTCTGCATAAATATATTTTCACATGTGAAAACAAAACTTTTAAGAAAAAAAGGGACCATACGGGGGGGGGGGGGGCTAAATGAGCTAAGTGGAGGGGCCGAGTATGGGACTGGGGTGGACATGGACCCCAGTATGTATGTTAAAAAAGGCCCTGCACTGTATACTGTATGTAGGCCCAGTCTACTTCCTACAACCGCGTTAACAAGGACAGTTCACTGTTTTTATGCCGTTTTGTTGTTGAAAGTACTGTCATCATTCGTTCTTTGGCATGACGTATTCCATCCACGGACAACTCAGTGAGCACAGAAATAAAGAAGGAAGCTTATTCTGCTTTTTATTTTCCGTAAGCACGTACGCAATCTGACTCATGCGACAAGCTCATGCACGTTCCCTGAGAACTTGCAATCAGATCATCGCTATATGTAGCGTTTGACCGTCTCCCCCTAATTTTCACTTTGTTGTGAGAAGTCCCTGCATGTATGTTGCTTAATTCTGTGTTAAGACATTTAGGCTACTTTGCACTAATGAGGACCTACACGAACAGCATATATCACTATTAAGTTCAATGATCCTGCCCGGTTCTTACTGCCACATTGCCGTCACATGTAGTAAGGTGATACTGGATATGGTCATTTTGTATTTGAACGCCATAAAAGTTTTTGCAGTGAATGCACCACTAATTCATCTCCATCAGTCATCTCTCCCACATCAAGTTACAGATGATTGTTTTTCCAACGAGACTCTTTGAAAGAAATTGTAAACATGAATTGACAAGCTCTAGCTACAGGCCATTTTGCATTTCCGACGTAGTAGAAATCTTGATTTTGATTGTATATGCTCAGAGTCTGCTAAAAACTTACCATTCCTGATAGCATCTTTCACCACATGCCATATTTCACAATTAAGGTATTTTTTATTGCTTTGAACATTGCATGCTTATATATTGCAGATACCTCAGTTAATTGTTATGATGGCAATTGATTTGGCAGCCCTCTTTGTTTTTGCGATGTTATACTTGATGGCATTTACAATTTGGGTAATGTAGGCCTATTTTAACGTAATTTGTAGTTTTAAAATAAGGCACTTCGATCTGATCTAGGCCTACTCTTTTCGACTTTTAAGTTGTTGTCTATAAGTTGTTGTGATTGTTTGATTGAAAGTGGCTTTCCTGATTTCCTGTGATCAGGGTGGTCATTTTGAATTTGGTGACCATCTTGGTATAGTAGAAGTCGAAACTGAAATTACCGCCGATTAACGTCCACGCAAAAGAAAAACAAGAAACAAGAAAAAAAAAACTACCTTTGTACTAATTAGTTTCATACTTTTAGCCACACAATTTCATCACTATTGTGCACCATTTGCCTGGAACTATAAGTTTTGCATACTCAGGATAATTAGCGTAATGCGCTTCACAGGCATTTCAGACACTGTGGGAACCTGACTTTTCTTCAGTTTGTTTCAGGATTTTGCCCGGTTTTCTGACCCTTCATTTTAAAGCCAGCTCAGCTTACAAGTGACCTATTGAACTGACCATAAAGCGACTGTTAAAACCAGCCTGCGTGTATGGATGGTGTCCACATGGCAAGTTTGAAATTATTTCTAGAATTAATAACTCTGTAACTTGTATGTACAGAAAGTCATGACTCATACCTACGACGTGTTCTTGAGATGACTTTTTCAAGTATATGTACCATATTGCAATTGACCTTGATAACAAATGTAACTGCAAGTGTCATGGAGATGTGCACGATAGTGCAAGACAATACATTTTCTAGCAACAGTCATAGCATCATGTCAAGCTTCATAGATTTCTCTGATTAAAATTAATATGATTTTACGTTAACTCCCGATCACGTCGCTTTGCGATATCTGAAGTTCATGTGCTGCGGTGAACCCTCTAGCTGACAAGAGATCAATCCATCACATGATGTATGTTAAAAATAACAAACTCTATCAACACGGTACGGTGAATCATGGTATATTCATCTTAAACAATAACAGCAACTCACTTCTTGAGGTAAGGGTTTTTTTTCTTGCTTTCGTTGTGTCAAGAAAGTTGTGGAAACTCTGTAGAATGAACTCTTCTGTTGTGTTGGTCACGCTAGTCTAACTAGTAAGTAGTAGAGCTAGACATGAAACATGTTACTGTGTTACTGCTTTACTGTGCAGGCGATCAGTTTCTGTTGTATACCACTTATAAGTAGGCTACTGAGTAACACGAACGTACGAGTGATGTGATAACGTTACTAAGTTACTAACACTAGTAGTAGCACCACTGGTTAACACTAACCAAAACCCCAACGTCAAATGGAGTAACATAGGCATAGCCCAGCCTCAATAACATGGTACGTGAATAGGCCTAACTTTGATGTGGTTGTTATGTTGCTTATGCCTGCCACAGGCGGTCCAAGCGTTAAGTATACACTATTACCTACACCTATATATATATAATAAGACGGTGTAGGTAATAGTGTATACTTAACGCTAGGACCGCCTGTGATGCCTGCAGGCTGCAGTAGCTAGTATTATACTGTGTTGTTTCTGTTAGTAGCCTGCAACTGGCTAACCCGTACTCTCAGTCTCACACACCAGATGGCTGCCTTGCTGGTGAACCTGTAGTACATTCCCCTATTCCTGTGGATCCCATATTTTGGTGAAATTCATCATAAGCTCTTCGTGTGCATGGCAACAGATACCTACAGAAGACGTTTTAGTACTGTACAGACCCGCAACTATTTTCCTTCAAAATGACCTAATTTGGTGAATATGCTTCACATGAAACAATGAAATGATACCTACTTTTAAAATATGAGCATGTTTCCTAAGAAGTTTTGGTATCACAACAGAATTGGCCTCGTTCACCGAATGAAATCTCCGTATTTTCTCCTCACATATCCTTCCGCCCACACCCTTATGTTTCTACTATACTATAGTATATACAGTACCCCGTAGTTGGCGTTTCCTTCAAGGCAACATTACTGAAGTGAGCCTAACCTTCTTGAATCTAACCACAATTACGTATTTCACGATTATGAACCCATTTCAGGTACGTTACTTCTAAATAAGGGCTCATTTGTGACATTTAAAATATCGTCGATGGATTTCTTAAATGCGCCAATTACGGGGTACTGTACATACTAGTTGTGCTAGTACTAGCAGAAAGGTTCAAGCATACTTATAGTTTGCAGTTTGTAGGTCACTTTGTGCTTTTTGGAGTAAGAAATGATTGCATATTATCATTAAGGTACACAAAAATATGGGAATTTTGTATTGCTAATTGCTAAATGCAAGCTTCACGCACGCACTGCACTGATAAATTATGGGATTGAAAAGGGATCATCATTTACATGATTGGATTTTCACCTATGCACAGCATGCACACATGCCTGCATATGGTACCTTTGAGGTTTGAATTATTCCATGACGCTGAGGTTTGAAGTGCTCAGTGTGGATGCTTTTAAAGCTAGAGAGTTTTTATGCATAAAAAAGGAATCTGAATTAAAGTAATTTCTTCGTAGGAGAGGAGTTATAATTGTGGTCGGTAGTGAAAAACACCACTGATGAGCTTGCAGGGCATATTGGGCTGAAAAGCTTGGACTAACCATGAAACAGAGTGATGAGGAGGCAGAGGTTGCAATTGAGAGATCTAAACAGCCAAAATTAGTGCTTGTCCAAGGGATGGGTGTATTTCTTCTGGTTGTGAGGCATCGCCAGAGTGTTTGCCACTTTGCCTGAAACAGCAAGACCTCATAGTGATAGCTACGTTAGAATTACTGATAGGTGGTTAAATTTTGGGAATCAGAATGTTCAAATAAAGTTTATGATAACTGCTCGTTATGTGGATTGTGGCTCTAGTTTACAGTACACTCGGGAACCTGTTGGTTTTCCCTAGGCTAAATTTTGTTAGTTTTGTCCCATAGAAACTCCCTCTAAGCTATACACTCTCAACCTGAACGTGTATTTTGTAAAACGTATTACTGTATCTAGAGTGCTGTCACCTCAGCTTCTTAGCAACATGTGTGGCACTCATGTGCCCTTCGTCTTCCCAGAATGCATTGCGTGTCTATGCACTGTCTACAGGGTGATGGAATGTTAACGGCCCCCAAACGTTTTATAACCATGCAACTGAAAGTTTTAATTGAACAACATAAGAAAAGCCATCAAAAAATGTCAGCATACATGTGCTTTTCCATTGCATTCAATCTCTAACTGGGAAATTGAATAGGGGCTTCCATGCTACATGTATGTTAAAAAACATAGATGCCAACACCTGCTGGGAAGTGGGAAGGCTAGCAACTGGCTTGGGCTTAGCCTAAGTTGTAACTTAGTAGTAGGACTATTTTTCATTCAAGGAACCGTGGTGCTCATTCTTGTCCAAACCATTTTGTTCTGAACGACACCAAAATTTGCAAGACAGCCTGTGCTACATATTTAGGACTTCTGATTGACGACAAGCTTTCTTTCAAAAATCACATTGATGACCTTTGTAATAACCTCTTTAAATACAATGGCATTTTCTACCGCCTCAGAACTTCACTTCCCCCTGCCGTTGCTATTCAGCTTTATTATTCTCTCGTCTACTCTAAGGTTTCTTATGGTATTGAAATTTTCGGGGTAGCTAGTGCTTCTGTTATGAAGCCATTACAAGTTCTTCAAAACAGAATTCTAAAAACCATTACCTTTTCACCTCGTCGTTATTCTACAGATAAACTTCACAGTAAGCTTGGGATTCTTAAGGTCTATGATATTCACATCCTTAAGATTTGTACCTTTATTTATAAATATATTAACAATAAATTACCACATCTTTTGTAACATTGTTAAGCCTAGAAAGTCCTCGCACGTGCCCAGCCATACAAGAAGTAACGCACTCTTTTCAGTTACCAGGCATAATACTAAACACGGGAAGCTTCTCTTGAATAATTATTGTTCCAAAACTTGGAGTGATCTTCCGGATGATGTAAAGCTCTGCAAGTCGTATAAAACCTTTAAATGTAAAATGAAATCTCATCTCATTGGTAATTACGTGCTTTGAACTGTATGCTTTTCTGACTCGAGCCTTTTTTCTTTTCTTCTTTTCTCCTTGTTTTTGTTTTTTGTGTGTTTTCTGTTTCCTTTAAGGTCACTAGCTGCGATAAACATATTCCTGTTTTTTCTAGCATCCTGTTCATATTCCACTACATTGTACGACTGCATCTTATCATGCCTATATGTATATATGTATGTACAGTATGAACGAAATACATGAAACGAAACGAAACGAAAAATGTACAGTATTACTGGTTAAAAAATGTACAGTATTACTGGTTAAGCAGAGAGAAAAGTTGCATCCCTGATAAATCAGATATTTTTCCAGATATTTTTTTGTGTTAACAATGAAACTTCTGTCATAGTACCAGTATGGTGATAATACCGATACCATTTGTGACAGTGTGGAAGTTACCAATTTCCGACAATTATCGTGAAGGCCTGTCCATGTGCTTTTTTTCCCATAGATTTCCCATGTGTGGAGATTCATTTCCCACATGCCCAAAAACCCACATAATTCTCACATCCATTTTCTTTTAGGAATTGTGTGTGTTTTTTTTTAGACTTAAATCTTGGAATATATTTGTTCTACCATCCCACTTAGATAAGTATTACAGCTGATCTAACTAGCCTAAAACTTAGAATCTGCTGGTACTAATGTAGCCTTCAGTATTACCGAAATACAATTTAGAAAACTAGGCCTGTATGATATTAGCTGCAAGCAGTTTGTCAACATTTGCTATAAGATCTGTGCCCCATGCAGTGCCAATCTCTACGTTGAAGGCAGCCTCTCATCACTCCAAGGTCTTTACATTCTTGGCTAAGGTTAAGCAAAATTCTCAATTGGTTCTGCCCTATGATTGACAGCTTACAGTATTCAAAAGATGTAGCTCATAACACAGCTCATATTACACAGCATTCACAGCATCCAAAGTGACTCATATGATGACCTCACTTTTATAACTTGCTACTTAAAAATTTTCTTACATTGTGAGAGTTGTGTCACTTCATCCCCTGGACCCCCAAGAGGTGGGCCCCTGTACCCCACAGGATGTGACACTGGCACATTTAAAAGTGCATTTTGCACTCATAGTGCATCCTTAGTGCACTTTTATCCTCCTTCCCCCGCCTTTACAGCAATTGCAGGACCCACCCTTGTTTGGGATTATGCATGTTAATCTGCATTGCCATTCCCAGTTTGATTATCTCTGAGAGAGCATTGTGTTATGTGTCCTTTTCATTTTCAATTTTCGGTTCAAATTTCCCAATTTAGAGATTAGGTGTGTACCATTGTCAGTGTGACTCAAGTTTAATGTATTAGTGTGAAGTACTTACTTCACACCAAGGCTGGGGCCAATACATATCTGTGACATTGGGTTATGATGTAAATGACTATTGCTGAGACCTTGGTTGATGTGCCCTTTAATGTGCTAATTATCGCGTAAATTTTTTGTCATTCAGCTTGAGAGGAGGGAATGCTCGTAGGAACTTTGGGGGAACATATTCGAACTGCATACTGCATGAACTGAAGAATTTTCTGCGGTACGGATTCTGGATGGGCATGAATCACGCTCAGCCAATGATGGTGGAGAGTAGCAGAAATTTACATTCAGCGCCAACGTCACTCCTCAAAGCAAAGCAGAAAGATCTCTGCGACGTGCACAACAAGAGAATAAAAGTTGAACTTAAAGACTGATTTGTTGCTACAACTATAGCAGCAAGCACCGTGCAATATATCCAATATGGAGTCGAGACTCTATGATGGAGCTGATGTGCAAACACCATTATTTGGTGAGCAACATCCAAGGGTAAGATGCAATATATTTATCATTTGTCAGATGTGTTCACAGAGGGATGGTTGGCAGTCTCTTACCATTGTTTTGGGGCACATGAGCATGTTTCCAGTGGAATTGGTCATTTGTATTACGGTACAGACTTTGAAGTACATAATTTTACATACGAGAGAACACAGTGTAGTGCAATCCAGTAGAATCCAGCACAGCACAGTAACTAGGACATTTTAAAACTGAAGTACAGTACAGTTGAATATAGCAGATTACAATAGAGGACATCATATTGCAGTACAGGGACACTACAACACTTTATAGTGTAGGACACTGTACTACATTACAATGGAATATATGTTATAATACAATACAGGACAGTGCAGCGCGGTGCAGGGACACTGCAGCATGCCACAGTGCAGGACACTGTCCTACAGTAGAATATGGTAGAGGACAATACAACACAGGGCAGTGCAGAACAGGGACACTACAGCACTGTGTTACAACACTAGTACAGTACAGTTGAATATGGTGTAGTGAAATACGGTACACTGTAGTTCAAAATACAATGCAGTATAGGGACACTACATCACTGTATATAGATAGATGAATTATGGTAGAAGGCACTTGAGTGCCTATATGGCCAGTTCTTCTTCTGTAACATCTAATGTGAATAACGAAGGGGTATATGCACAGGACACTTGTGGAAGTTGTGGTACAGTTGACTATGTTAGAGTGCAGTACAACACAGGACAGTGCAGAGACCGTACTGTGACTGTGCTGTGCAGAGTGCAACATAGTAGACAGTACAGCACTTAGTATTGGAAAGATAAGTGGATTATGATTAGAAAGATAAGTGGATTATGTGGTATTTTTACAAGAATTACAACTTGGTACTGTAACTCAGGAAAATGTTGATCATCCTTCAGAAGTTGACAAATGAACATTTATCACCTAGATGTCAGTTCTACTACAAAGTACTTTAAAAGATTCCTTTCTTCTTTTTGATTAGTGACCTTATAGTATTTGAAGGCTACATTTGGAAGATGTTGTTACTTTGAAAAGACTGCTGTAAAGCCATTTTGAATTGTCATGAATTGTCCTGTCTAACATCTGAATTAAATTGAGACTGTCAAACTTTGTTGTGAAAATTATTTTAAGAAAGCATTTGCACAAATCAAAATGCATCAGGGTTATTTCAGTTTTTCAAATGACCTTTCTTTTCTTTTCATAACATCAGGACAGGTTCCTCAATATCGTGATTTCGGTACTAGCTGTTTTAATTGTCCTGGTGAGTCACATATTTTACTTTTTTTATTGAACATTAAGTCAAAAGCAATGCTACTTAGTGTACAGTACTATGGAATGATAGCACAGGCCAAAACTTGCGCTGATGTAATGATGACCTTTGATCCCACCGAAAACGACATGGTTCTTGCAGGGTTGTAAAACCTTGCTGAATTTCCCTCGAACACAGCAGAAAATCGACCGATTTCCCTCTGACATTTGTGTATGGGTGGAACCCCTTGTGGGGGGTTCAGGGGCAAGCTCCCGGAAGATTGGGGTTCCTAGCACATCGAAGGGGTAAAATTGTGCAGCTGAGCACAAAAAATATACCTGAAAACTCGTACAATATTTGAAAAATCAATCATGAAAGCTTAACATTAGGCTACTTGCGTTTTTGCAATGTACGATACCTTTTTGAATGTGAAGAAGTGTCACTTACAAAATGTCAGAAACGAGTCAAACTTGAGCCCGATATTACGCTATATAGATATGCAATAGGCCTAGAATAAATGACTTGATCATAGTCCACTATATACTGTCAACTACTACAAGCTATGCTACGTACAAACAGCTCTGCGAGTTTGACGTAAAAAGATCCTGGCATGTTTCCAAGAAACGTTTTTAACTGCAAAAATGTCAACACCTGCTCCAAAATGGACATCGCATTCATAACACTCAAATTCAGCCACCTGTTGCAGCTACGACATTTGTACCAAACTTTTTTATCCCTGATGACTGTGACCATTAACAGGCAGCAGAAATTTGCAGTAAAAAAAAAAGTTAAAAATAAAAGTCGTTCCCCATATTTTAAAATGGTTTAATCGAGGCCATTTTTTTACTGTGTGTAACGTTATGTTTTCCAGAAAGGTGTTTTGCGCTACCATTGCATCTGTGTGTGAGACTGTAAATGTAAAGAAGGCACAAAGGTCAAGCCATGCCGCGTGGGTCTGTTGTGCCGCTATGTACTGTATGTATGCTGTTTATATACGTACCTACTGTATGAAAGCACTCCGTTCTCATTAATTGCACAGAGAATCTTCTGCTGAGTTCGGAAAAAATAAAAAACACTAAAACCGAAGGAGATGAAATTGTGCACAAGCTCTGCTCGAATCATCCTGGGGCTGGGGCACTGGGATTCATAGGGTATGAAGGGCGGCTGAAGTGTGCCTAAAAGCAAACTGGAGATAATTTCTGGTTACTTGCGTGGTCGTTGGGGATATACTGGACATCGTGGTTTATTTGCATAGAGGTAACATGCGCTATTTGCCTATGTGAATATCGTAAGCAATAGCAATCAATAGAGCCTCTTGTAAGTATTTGTCTAACAGCATTTGCCCTGTTCTCCTTCATTTATTTTGTTTCTCTGAAGATTTCCCGGTTTTTTCCCTGTTTTTTATTCAAAAAAAAAATGTGTCCCGACACGCAGGATTTCCCGCGAGCGTCACCGATTTCCCGTGAACCAGGTTCGGAAGGTTCGCAAGGTTTTCCAACCCTGGGTTCTCGTACCCACTGTCGTACACCTACATACGAAATATGAGATTCATTCATTTTTATAATCTCTTGTCAGGATAAGCGACCAGTTGTTATGACATTGAGGAAGCAAGAGTTAAATCTTCAGTCTCACCATAGTGATAAAATTTTATGTGGTTGTGCTTTTTTTTTTTTTTATAGTCAACTCTTTTGAGTGCTGTGTTTTACCAGTCTTCATCGCTGTCAAGAGTTTTGAACGTATCACTGGCTCTGGTCGTCTTAATGGTCTGTGGAGGAAATATCATGCTGGTAAGTATGTATACTAGTGCTGTCAGATACTGTGTAATTTGCTAAGCATTTGAACAGTTGGAATGAAGGTTCTTTTACCATTGAAATGGTTTCAAGATGTGTCATTCTGGCGTACTGCTTTCTCTTCTTTTTTTTTTAAATGACTAAGTATAAGTGATACATGTATACACACATAGTACTATATATATCACAATCCTCAGTAATGCCAACTTTCTGCAATTTGAAACTTTAAACCTAAAAATTGTTAAGCCACTAGGATCAATGAACAAAACAATGAGGCATTATTTAAAGTTTTTCAAGTTTTTCTTGATACAATCTGTAGTCCTCACTGCTCAACTCGAGAAGAATCGCCTGTTCACTGTGACAGTGATGTGTGCAATCCTTGTGGTGATTAGACTGTTAGCTCTGCAACCACCTATCATACGTTTAAAGAAATTCTCCACCAGCAACAAAACTTAACACAATACATGGGATTCTTTTAAGTTCATAAGGATTTTACCAGACCAAGCTTCCGTAAGTGTGAAATGAAGCTTTGAAAGTTGGGCTTCAGCACGAGCCTGAAAATGTGTGACGTAAAACCGACAAATACTGCTTTCCATTTCTTGCACGTTTCGTGTTTCTGGCAAGGTCTTGCTATGCAAAAACTCTTTAGTTCAGACATTATGAAAACCCCATGAATGTCTACATACAATAAGATACTTTTTGTGCATGAAACCAGTGGAGCTGCTATTGGGATGGACATAAAATTTAATTAGTGCTAATACTTATAAGACCCACCAAAATGAGCAAAGGTAAGCTGTGTAATTAGCTCAAAGGTATTTCTATCCTTTATTTGTCGGTACCAGTTCAGTATCATTTTTAGAGCAACATTATTTCAGTCACCTAATCCTTAAACAATCAGGTAGCTCTGCTAATACTTACAAGACCCACCAAAATGAGCAAAGGTAAGCTGTGTAATTAGCTCAAAGGTATTTCTATCCTTTATTTGTCGGTACCAGTTCAGTATCATTTTTAGAGCAACATTATTTCAGTCACCTAATCCTTAAACAATCAGGTAGCTCTGAACAATGCTTGAAAGGTAGGTCTGTGCCATTCCCTGGTTAAACTAAAGTTTTGTCACCAATAAGAGATCAAAAAAGTATTGCAACCCACACCTTAAGAAAAAATCAACAGCAATGTTCAATCTAGATTTTGGTACTATGTCATAACCGATTGATTTCTAGCACCAGGCTCGTACCTTGAATCTTTACTAAAATGATTTAATACAAATTTTAGATAGTTCATGAAAATGAGAATGATTACTTGCCCACAATGATGTTTGCATCTTTTTAAAAGACGCGAGAAAGGACGGCGGAGAATTCCTTTAAACCTTTATACATTTAAACGTAACATCACTAATGATATATTCTCTAGATCAGTGGCAGGTTGAAAGGCAACTTCTCCTATTTTCCTTCTTACTTCATTTCTGTTTGATCTGATCTTAGTTGCTCCTTTTGGACTGCCTGTGCACTTGTAAATATTTCATTTGTATGGATGCAAAATGGATTTTGTTGATGACATGACTTTTAACATGCATGTATGTGATGTAAAACACGAACATACAATGAAACCTTTTTTTCTTTTTCTTAGCAAATTGTCATCATTGTGGAATTGGCAGCTCAACTTTCAGATAAGCCCAGATAGCCATTGTAGAAATCTCAGTCCTGGCTACATTTTCCATTTGCAATTTGCAGGTCTGGTGGTACAGACAGGGAGACGTGGACCCTAAATTCCGAAAACTCATTTACTTCAATGCAATCACCATCATTCTTCTCAGTGTTTGCGCCGACTTCTACATATTCAAGGACAACTGCAATTCAAAGACGTAGTGCCCACTACGTACAGTGAACAGCAAACTCGAGGAGTACAATAATTTTTTGTGTCTTTTACAGTGGTCACCACAGAAGGAACGACCATCCTGGCTGGGACGCTTGACAAGAAACAATTCTGGAGATGTAACTCACTCTACTCATTAATTTGTTTTCGTAGTTTCATAGCAATCAGGGAATGAAAGATTATCGCTAAAACAACCTCATGAAATGACAAAGTATAGATCATTTAATACCATCCTCAAATGTAGCTTTTGTTTTTTTTTTACTTCTTCTTGTCTGTTTTGACTTCAGAAAATTTGTTACCAAACAGTAATTGAAAATCGATAGATGGCTTATCTCCTCATCCTTTGAATGGGGTTCCTGCAGCCTGGAAAAGTTGTGAAAATTTATGTTCATTTTCCAAGCCTGGAAAAGTCATGGAATATTGTAAAAGTGACAGAAGTCATGGGAAAGTCATGAAATTTAGCCCAGAGCAAAGTGTTAATTTTTTACAAGTATTTAAATTTACTCATTAAAGTTTTATCAAATCCCGGGTATACAAATAAAAACCACTTAAGTTTTATCAAATCTGTGGTATAATTTGTACATGAAAAAAGTTGCATGTTAAGGTCATGAAAAAGTCACCCGAAAGTCATGAAATTTTGTTTTCCTGTCTGAAGGAAGGTCATTTGTGAGTGATTTAACTCTCATGGAAACATGAAGGTCTATGTACTTGTAAATCATCCAGGTGTTTTTTGCAAAGCATTCTACCTTTAATGAATGGAGCAATTTTAATGTTAAGAAGGCCTCATTTATTCATCGTCTTCCATGATGTTAAACTTGTACGAAAGACAGCTGCTCAATTCCTGTGTTGCAGTTCTGAGTGAATTTTATGTCACCTACAGTGTATGCTGTATTTAGATTGGGGAAGACTGTAAGGTATCTGTGGCAACTGAGAAAAGTGGAAAATGGAATTTTGGAATTCCCCATTTTAAGAGGTGGGAAATTGGGGGCCCTACACTTGCTTTCACTTGTGACTCCCAAAGATGGACAATTTGACTCTCCAGTGCTCAGAGGAATTGTAAATCCACACCTTTAATCTTCTTACACACACTAGATCCATGCTGGCATACACTAGCATATATGGATTGTATGACCATCAATATCAACACCTCCATGATAGTCTACATGCAGGAGGAGCCACATGTTACATTGCTGTACATTGCTGTACTATCTGCATTACTGTACTTTACTGTACAAGTTGCTATGGTTTCTATGGACTTTCTAGTTCAGTATGCATGTTTATGTGTGCAGAATAGTACAGTTGTACGTGAGCGGTATGGTATGTAATCATGTAAGGGGGATTAACTTGAGGGGGGCAAGATGAATCAGGGAACTACTGTTCGCAATGCAGCGGGGATGAAGGATGCAGTTGACACTGCTGTCTGGGAAGTCATGCAGCAAAATCTACCATAGGAGATGCTTCATGGTGGTCCTGGAAAAAGCAATCATCTAGTCTAGTTGGTTTTATTTATGTATGGTATAGAACCACAGAAAAACGAAACATTACCAATGACAGCTAGTCACTTAGAATTGGCACTTCAATAAAAGAAATGACCCTCACACTTCATTCAACAGATGGCGAAGCTCCTGTTGCTTCCAGATTATACCTTTTTTGTTGCAAAACTTATTTAAATGAAAATTGATACGAAAAGATGAAATCGCAAACTTTGACAATAATGATGTTGAATTGTAAAATGAACAACTTTAGCAAGAAATAATAAAATGAAAAGCTGATTTCAAGAGTTTCTATTGTATGAACATTCCAGAAATTTTGTATTTTAAAAGTATGATTAGTTTTTATTTTTCTTTGATGTTTAAAACTCATAAGAAACATGATGAACATAAGGTGACATCCGAGATGTAAAGTTATGGTGTACGAATAACTTTCAACAAAATTTTGCAAATTGTCGAGTTGTTGACTTAACGTAAATCAGTCACTCTACACTTTGCAAAATTTTGTTGAGACTGCAAGTTATTTCCTAGATGGCATCTCGAAAATTTTCAAAATATTTTGGAGATGTCAACTTAATGTAGGTCATTAACTGGACAGTTTGCAAAATTTTGTCAATGTACTACAAGTTATTTGTAAGATGGTATCTTGACAAGTTGCAAAATTTTTTCGAGTTGTCGAGAATAATGTCAGTCAATAGCTCGACAATTTGCAAAATTTGTGGGGATGACATATTTGCCCGACAGTATCTCGATAGTTCGCAAAATTTTCTCAAAATGTCAATTAGAGTAAGTCGGTAACTCGACAGTGGGCAAAATTTCGTGGAGAAAACAAGTTATTCGTACACGATAACCTTACATCTCGCATGTCACCTTACGTCTGCGGTACAAACGTTTTTTTTTCTTCTTTTTGTGCGGAAGTGATCATTTTAAGTGTTTTCGTGATCAGTTTTCAACTACGCCCTGCAGAGAGATTACGAAGCATTGTACATGTCGCTTTGAATTGTGTCCCTGCTGATTTATCCTTCGATTGGAGACGTACGGGGTTACTCAGGGGTACACTTTCGTCGAGGGTGGGGTGGTGGAAGGGGACAAAGTCGCTCTCCACTTCCTCCAAACAGTCTCAATTTCAACTCTTATAAAAGATGTGAAGAGGGATAATTGTGACAGTGACTTCAAAATACGACTGTCACTCATTTAATGGAATCTGAGTTTGCATTGACCTGAAACATACTGGTGTAGTTGGCTTTTTCTTTATTACTATTCCGATTATCTGACACCCCCCCAAAAAAAATTTGCTTGAACTTTGTTCACAACATCATAGATTTTTTCAACCTGGAGGGGGGCATTTATTCCCCTCCTTCTGGTACACAAATGATGGGGTGTCCTGCCAGTCACACACCCAGGCCAATCTCACACAATCATTTGTCAGGTAGGGTAGATATATGGAGGGAGTCTCACTCCATATGAACAACTGTCATTTGTCCTGCTAGGATTATTAAGTAGAATCTAGCCTAATGGCCAAATTAATTGTGGGCTATGATGAGTCAGTTTGAATTGGAATTTTGGCCTTGAAAAGTGGGTCCTACTCTACTTTGGAAACAACAGGTCGATTTGAACTCTGGCATCTGTCAATTTCAGAGGTTAGTTTGCCAAACTTGGTCACTTTTTCAGTCTTTTTTCTGCTCATTAATTTAAAACAAGATGGGTTGGTGGGTGTGTGTGGGGGGGGGGGAGGAGGAGGGGACAGAGGCTCCTTTAGGAGGTGGTGGACACAATGGATGTAAGAAAAGTCTTTCTCCTATAAGCCTGCAGTCTTCTATGAACAATCTCTTTGATTTTTAAAATATGTCTTTTAAATTGTAAAAGCTTCATAAATAGTACTGAAATGAATAGTAAATTTCATATTCTGAAGAATGTACATATCCATGCATGTCAATTGAAGATACAAAGTTTCAAATAGAACTGATTTTTTTTTTTTCGATAGTCACCTTTAGTCCCAGTTTCTTATTCTCTTCTTGTCTTTGGTGAAATAATGGAAGAAACGTAAAGGTTTTAGGTTGGTGTGCTTGTGTGGGTGATGCCATGCATATGAAACACTATATGCCAGGATGTATAAGTAACAAATCTTTGCTAATCTCTCATACACCATCAGTGGTAGAACCAGGAATTTTGTCAGCATGATGTGGGGCAGTGGTAGGTCAAGAATCTTTCTGGATTTTCTAACAGTGAGCACTTGGTTGTGGATTAAGAGACAACATTTGCAACACCGATTCAAATAATTTGGATAAATAAACATTGTTTATTTTCTCTCAACATTTTTACATTGAGGAAAAGTTAAATATATTTATTATTAAAAGTAAACAATAAAATGAAAGGCAAGCTTGTTTCAGCACACTTAATTTGCAGCACTTTTTTAAAACTTCTTAAAGCTTACAGATTTCTACCTATTTACACCATCCAAAAGCATGTGGTTCTATGCTATATGAGATGGCAATATTCAATAAACCAGCAGTGCTGGCCAAAAGAAATTTTCTGCGCATTTGTCCGTTGATTAAAAAAGAAACATTTTGCTTTCTTTTAACAAAGTTTTGTTCTTGTTCCCAACAAAAAAAATAACAAAAGTCACAATGACGCATTGATAGAGAAAATAACTCAAACGTGAGGCACTTGATAGACCTGAGTTAGTGACAAGGTACAAAATACACCATGCAACATGAGCTTTTAAAGTTTAAAACATACATTCAAACTTTGAGAACTGGCCTAAATGGAGTAGAAAATTTGTTTCAACAAGTAATTTAAACTTTTGCTTGACTTTCCCCTCTTTTTTTAACAAATAATTTGGTGTGTAGAAACACTTTCAATTAATAATGTTAAGGGAGTAATGGATGCAAACTCTTCAAGTAGCCAACAGTCGATTTTGTTTGATCCAGCCACATTTGCTTTTGTGAATTAAAAATCTTCCTCATACCATCAGTCAAAGAAGATATTCCTGTCCATTTCAGATCAAGCTTTATATAATAATGCAAAACAACCTTCCACTGATACTTTTTTTTTTTTTTTTTTTTTTTTTTTACTAAGGAGCAGTATGGAGCAAACTTTTTGTCAAAAGTGTATATATGCCTTAGAATACAAACTTAATAGCAGAAAAATAAAAAACATCGTAAAAATGACAAAGGATGATAAGACATGTACATAACATATACAAAAAAAGTGTTGGATGAAAAAATGAGTTTTTGTGAAAATATTTGATTTGTTCAGCGCTGCTTAAATTTACTACTAACACAGCTTCTGGAAACTTCCAACGCTAAACACCAAAGACCCTATTTACCCAATCTAAGAAAACTTGTTAAGTGACTAAAGCAAAATAAATCCTTTTACAATGTTGCTCATGATGAAGCTTCCATTGTGTAGTCTGAAAAGTAAAGTAATGGCCTTTCAAACTTAGTGTAGACAATTAGAAACATAAAACATGAAAATAGGCCCAAGGCTAGACTTGAGCAAATTCGTCCAAGACTGTGCTTAGGCCTACTCCCTGGTTTTCAATAGTGGTCTGTTAATTTCATTTTGTTCCTAACTAGGTTACAAAGTTATGCTATGTGGGCCCAGGAAGGAGAAAAGTGCCCTCTTTTATTTTTTTTTTTTTGGTGGGGAGGGCATTTCTACTCATTGGTCCAGCCTTTAAAAATACTCTATATCAATGAACAAACATCAAGCACAATTGTTCACAGCTCCACACTTATCCTGTTGTTGGAAGGTTCCATGCTGTTCAGATGCTCAACTGTAGAGGGAGTTGTGGTAAAGAAGGCCAATTCACACAGTCTGTGGTCTTTTTTTTTTCTAATGACCTTTTTTTTTTTGCTAATGACCTTGGATTGTGGTCATAATACGTAGTCGGTAAAGTTTCTGCAGTGGTCCTCATATTTCAATCAGAGACAATACAGCGGATGCTATTTGACAATTCACCTAATTCTATCATCTGTTCTGGATGAAAACGTCTCTATTTTTCTGGTACCTCTAGGAGTACTGTTTTACCTTCAGTATGCTTACAATATAATGCAACAGTATGCTTACAATGTAATGCTTACAATGGAAACAATGGTTCTTTTTTTCAGTTCGGAATGTTTCAAACTGTACTTATATATTATAAGCACTATGCAAGCTTGAAATTCATTAAAAAAAAAAAATATGATTCAAGCAGGCAAAGAAAAAAGGATGTGTATATCACAAACTTACAAAGATGAAATAAGTAAGAATAAGTAAGCACGTGGGATAGTTGGTGACTTCATCTGTCCAGGACTTTTATTTCCTTTTACAGGGACATCTAGTTTGTGTCTTTCTCGTGTCACTGACCGAAAAGGTCTGACAGAAAGATGTCACATTAATCACTGGCATCTTGCAGTGACCATACAACGACCAGGGAACGAGACAAACGAGAATGACATCATGGAACTAGAACTGAAGCTTAAATTCTGTATGGCAAAAGGTGTTCTCTTGAACCACCACGTAACACAAATCTGATCGAAATTGTAGGATAATTTAAGTCGCAGATAGCTACATGTTGGGACAAAGCTTCTCTGGTATATCATTAGGTCATCTTAAAAAAATCAAATGGTTGCATTTACTTTTGTTTGTCTCAGAGATGTAGTTAGATACTGAACGAACAAACTCTCCGACTGTATGTACATTATATACGGCAGATGTTGAAGGCAGAGCTGTTTTGAATTACCTCGTTACTGCACAGCGACGTCACTCTCGTTTATCTGTTTCTATGACAACGATGCAATTGATGTAATTGACATCCTTTACAGCTCCTCCCTTCCTTCAACGTATGTCAGAGAGTAAACTTCTGTTATCGATTGTGGTTCATTAATCAGAACCTATTGCCGTAAAATATACACCAGTGCAACAGGTTCCATCTCCTGTTGTGTCCGACGTGGTTGCAGGTTGAGGCAAGCAATTCCGAAAAGCTCCTCAAAGAGAAGCAACTAGTCTGGATCTTTCAGGTTGTCGAGTTCACATTGTAGTAAGTCTGGTATCTCACTCTCTCTCATTTACCAGGTGCTTGTATCAGTTCAAATTTAGCAGTTGGTGCTTTAATATGTCCGAAAAATACACATTGGTTAGAAATTCCACGCCAGTTTTGTCTTTGGGATAGACTGCTAGTCAGAATGGGAGGACACACCATGAATGTTTGACCATTAATCTCAACTTCTAAATCACCTGAATCATTTTCTACATTGTTTTTTTTTGTGGTGCTTAATATAAATTTGATGATCCCAACCACCAGATTATGGAATCCATTTGCAAAGTTTAAGAAAATCTGGTGTTGGTCATCTACTGAAAATCAGCAAAACCACACAGCTGATTCAAGGGTTTCCAGTCCTTTGGGCTTTTAAACCCTGCAACCATTCTGCAAAGGACCGGCACACAGCAGGTTGCCGCACTGACCGTTTCAGTCATGTAACGAAATAGTGCATCTTCTTGTGGAATCAGCTGATGTGTCATCCAAACATACAAGCATCCCTGCATGCAAGGAGATTCATCGCTTAAATGTCCATAGTAAGGAAGTATTGGACTCTTGATGCTAAAGACCAAGATATAATTAAGTGAGTACCACCACGTGAAGAATGATGGGTCATAAAAATCAGGAATCTTCAACATGTTTTTAACAACAACCTGCTTGACGTAGAAGGATGGTATGCTTCGGCTCAGTGCGTGCATCTGTTTCCACCAGAATCAAAGAATTTTGAAATTTCTTCTTCCTTTTCATTATCTACGTGAAATTATCTTTTCTGAAGTCATTCAGGAGCAACTTTGGTTTTGTGATACCAGTAACTGGCGGTTTACTCGGGTCGCCGAGTCCTACCTCAGGCAGATTCCATGATGAAGAACAGAAATGTTCTTCTTGAGGGTACACAGTGTCTTCAACTGCAGCTCACAGCTGTTGTAGTAGGTGACGTCGTCAGTACCACAGACAGGGTTGTAGACCAAAGGACAGGTAAAAGTCTGGCAAAGAGTGCGATCCGCTGAAGAAAATGAAAACATACAAATGCAGTGAACTGAGTACAGAAATAAAAAGATTTAGTACCAGAACAAGCTGAATGTTAATCATTAATCAATAATGAAAATCATCTGTAAAATGAAGTGTTTGAAACCAACTGGACAACCATTAATAGCAGCTCAAAGCACATTACTGTGTTGCAATGTAAGAGCCGTATATCAGGTCACTGTGCTGAAAAACTGTTATACAAAGTGAGGCCTAGGCTCAAGTGGTTGAACAGTTACAAAAATGGTCAAAAAGTAAACAGCATTTTCTGGATTTGGAAGGACAGTCAAAGGGAAGTGTCAAGAAAGACTTCACATACGCTGCACAACAGTCTTCTCTTTAACATGCAAGTGACCATAAAGTAACAAAGTAACTTCTGAGTGAAACATCCATTCATCAACTGAAAATCCAGGTTTCAAATACAATTTTTTCTTTAAGAGTAGGACACAAAGACCTGAAGTGTATCTTAAGTCCAAAAATGAGGTTGAAAAATTTGTCCAATTCCCAACTTCATAGCTTGTTCCATTGCTGAGAGATAAAATGTTGAAATATATTCACTTAATTTGAAACAGTCAATTTTACAATAATTTTTTATGTCCTTGCACAACTCACATTACCAGCTTTTGTTTCCTTTTGAGGTTAAGATGTTCATATAACCTTAAAAAATTTATGTTTTCTTGCATAGCACATTACATGGAGAGGGCTTATATGGTCAAGTCACCCAACATCAGTATAAGACAGTGATCAAATTTTGTGACAAAGCTCAATGGGAAAAAAAAACAAGTAATTTGAGTAGTACAAAAATGACATCACAAATTATTGTGCAATCTGTTGTCTAAAATTTAGCAAATAACCTTCAACATTTTATATCTCAGCTGAGGAATGTCCTCTGAAAATGGTAGTTGGAAGAATTCATTTTTTAGGCTTTGTGACACATTTTTGAACTTTTTGAATACTTTCAGATCATACTTTCAGCAACTTGAATGTAAACAGTGTTTTCTGCCTAAGTGGGGATTTGGCCACCCCCAATTTTGTCGGCGGTTGGGGCAGTTTTCACCAATAATCTTTTTCCAGGATGCATGGGTATCATCGTTTTGGAAAGAATATTTCTCACAACTATCTGTTTGGAGTTCCTTTTCTGCGGATCAAATCTTTGCATACTCTCACCGATTAGCTTCTCCATTCCTGTCAGGCACTCTCCTTGGTAAAGCATAACCAAAGTGTTGTCTCTCCTGAAGCAGGCTGTCCGTCTCAACTCGCAGGCTGACTTGTAGGTTTTGCCGTCGCTTCCACAGACAGGACAGATGTCTCTGGAGCAGTAACTGCAGTCGTTGCTGATAACTGTCAATTTGAGAGCAGGGTGAATGGTTTAATTCAATATTTAACACAGGCTTTCAAAGTGGGTCCATCGACAGAAGGACCAAAGGCAGGCTTGACATGCAGGGCATCGTTAAATATGTTTCAAAAGCTCCAGAAAGCTTTTGTGAAAGACAGCAAAAGAGTTCACATTTGTTGTCCAATGCTAATTTAAAATTCATTGTCTTCCAGTCAAGTGCATATACACTACAACAACACCTGGAAGGGCTTTACAGTCGATAACAGCAAAAGTAAAACAGTGCTGACATATACAAAATCGAAACATTCTTTGTTTAAAAGCATCTAGATAGAACAAGTCAGACCATAATCAGGAGTGACAGGCAAATTTGGCCAAAAGTGGTGATTTGGAACACTAGCTAGTCTTAAAGAGCCAATGCACTATATGACCTAAAAGCATGGGTTTTGTAATTTGGTACCAAAATCTCCTGCCAAAGATACTGCATTTTCAAACAATTAAAAAACGGCGAGGTTTCAGTGATGTCATCTAAGCTAACCTCAGTTCTAATGCTAATTAACACAAAAAGCAATAGGAACTGGGTTGTGATAAACAGTGCAATAACATTACACCTAATAAATATATGGGATGTCCATTATCCCATCATTAAGAAGTGATAACTTCAAGCAAAAGTCATTGCTATCTATTTTCTCAGCAAAATTCTTTGCCACAAAGCATTATACAATGAGTTATTATGTGAGACAGATTGCTAATTTTCAACAAAAGATTCTTATAACCTTCTAGCATGACATCTGTCCACACTTCTATGTCCAAGCTTCCATTCTTGGTATGTCATACCTGTCACGCCTCCTCATTTTACCAGGAGGCTCCTGGTTTTTGGCCAATCTCACGCCCTGACAATAGGCTTTAAAGTTTTTGGCCTGCACCAAACCCACTTGTTTGTACCCTGTTTGTGTCCTGCTACACACTTAATTCCAAACCTCTAGGTTTTTCCCCAAATTTTCTCATTTTTCAGGTTAGAAAATTCCAAATCTCCCTATCTCGGAGCAAGGCAGATTGAAAGGTCTGCTATTTTAACAAGGTTGTCAGAGATTGACCCTGCTGACGCAGACACCAAATGACTTAACGCCACAAACAATAAGGTTCTTGTGTCCATGTGGTAATCACAACATACTGTATTATATATCAAATCAGTTAACCAGAAAGCCAAAAGGCTTTGTGATTCCTTGCAACATGGTTATATTACAACAAAGATGAATTACCCATATTACAAGTATAAGATCAACTACAGTTATTGTGCTTGAAAAACCACATTAATGAGCCTTTTTACCCCAAATGACCTATTTTTAGTCACCTCAAATTACATTTGACTTCCACCAAAAGCAATAGGGATCACCAACCCAGTAAGGCCAACCCACATATCAAGTATGACATCCGTCATCATCACCCTTCTGGAGATCGTCATCACCCTTCTGGAGGTTTTCAGTTTGACCTCGGGTGACCTCAAACGACCTTTGACCTCCACCAAAAACAAAAGGATTCTTCTACTCAGTATATACAATCCACACATCAAGTATGGCATAAGTCAAGGTTAGATTCCTGGAGATATTGTGTTTATTTTGATCTCTGGTGACCTCAAGTGACCTTTGACCTCGACAAAAACAATAGGGTTCATCTACTCAATATAACCAACCTACACACCAAGCATGACATCAGTCACAGTTACCCTATGTTCACATGGTTTTTACAGTTTGACCTCTGGTGACCTCAGATGACCTTTGACCTCCACCAAAAAACAGGGATCATCTATTCAATATGACCAACCCACACACTAAGTATGACATCAGTCACAGTTACCCTTCTGGAGATATCGTGTTTACAAGGTTTTTGCATTTTGACCTCTGGTGACCTCAAATGACCTTTGACCTCGACCAAAAACAATAGGGATCATCTACTCAATATCACCAACCAACACACGAAGTATGACATCAGTTACAGGTACCCTTCTGGAGATATCATGTTTACAAGGTTTTCACAGTTTGATCTCTGGTGACCTCAAATGACCTTTGACCTCCACCAAAAACAATAGGGATCATCTACTCAATATGACTAACCCACACTAAGTATGACATCAGTCACAGTTACTGTTCTTGAGATATCGTGTTTACAACGTTTTGCATTTTGACCTCTGATGACCTCAAATGACCTTTGACCTCCACCAAAAACAATAGGGATCATCTACTTAGTATGACCAACCAACACATCAAGTATGAGATCAGTTATGGTAACACTTCTTGAGATATCGTGTTTACAAGCAAAGGCGTCACATACACACACACATACACACGCACATACGCACACACACGACATCACCATCGCATAGATTCCTTGCCTGCCTTTGGCAAGGAATCAAAAACTGTGTTCTAGCTTGCAAAATGGTTTACAAACTTTTCACAGTGTGACCTCTGCTGATCCCAAATGACCCTTGACCTGAACCACAAATGACTGGCTTCCTACAAACAATGTGACCCATCAAAAGACCACATATCACTTCAGTCTAAGCTTGCATTCTTGAGATATTATGTTTGCACGGTTTTCACAGTTGGACCACTGCTGGTCTCAAATGACCTTTGACCTTCACCAAAATAAGGTTCCTGTAGTTTAATGGTTGATCAATGTAGTATAAATGGGATCACTCTGAGCTTATTGCTAACCAGAATTGTGGCTGCCACTGCTGAAATGTGTCCTGTGACTATCATCAAACTTGACACATGACCCTAAATGTATGTTAGACCTTTCGACCATATTGATGTACCTAAGACCTTTTTGACTCCCGCTCCCCCCCCCCCCTTTTTTTTTCTAGCTGCTGTAAATAGTTTTTTGCGGGGAATAGATGCAAGAGGTATTGAACCTCTTTCATGTGATCTTCCAGTGAGTCAGCAATCAATCTATTATGAACAAAATGTATGCAATGTGTGCAAACTGCATTGGAGAGATCACCTTGGCTAGCAGCCTCCTTCAAATATTAGTTTTGTTATTTTATTGTAAACTTGTCTTAAAGGGATGCCAGTACCTGGAGGAAATGTTCTTCTGCGTCCAAAGGTAGTCGTTGGTGACGTTGGACAACCAGCTACAAAGAGAAAAAATAAAATAAAATAACCAAAAAAAAAAGGAAACTGATTAGGAAGGACCTTGAAACTTTCATGTTATTTAAAAGAAGGACAACTGGTAAAATCTGTATTAATCATACCTTTATCATAGATACTTTTTTCCTCCTCATCATAAAGGTTGAACTTCCATGGGCACAGCAGTTAACCATCAGCAAAGGCTCAATAATCAGGCCTATCCTTGTGCTTTATTGTGCTGGTCGAATCTCAGCAGCAATTGCAGGGATTTTTGTATCGGTTTATTTCTCTTTGACTTCAACAGCTACTTCCACAATATTTGAAGACTGCTTTTTTATATTTCAAGATAAAATGTTTTCCATATTTTGCAATTATCTTTTTGCAATCTACTATTTTTTTATTTCTCAGTATCAAAGTAAATTGAAGCTCCAGTTTCTGGTAAATCACCGGTTTACCATGAAAGTTTACTTAAACATCCTCCAATTTGGATTATGTTATGTTATGAGAGTAAGTAGGTGCAACTTCTCATTAGCTCCAATGGTCTCATCGAGCTGTATCCACCTTTTAAGCCACTGCAAGACTGAACCAAATTAACATCAACTAACTCCTTGGTGCCCATCTTAAATACATCAGTGCCAAACTTACTTTGGAATATTCTATAATATGACAACAGCTGACAAAGCATGTAAAACAAATGACAACTCTGCACAAACTACTTCAGTCAAGTACGTGGAGTACAACAATCAAAGTGGCTTGACGTCTGAGTCTAATCCTGTCAAGTACAGGGGTGTTCATTAAGTAAGGTGGTTCACTTGATACTCATTGATCAATGTGTGTGAGAATGAAGCTGGCAAAAGAGTCAGGTAAAAAGTGGATAACAAAGTTGTGACTGACATATTCTCTCTGGGACTAAGTTCACCACTGTTCTAGAATGTGGATGTGGAGTGGGAGGGGGGGGGGGGGCTAGAGCAGTGGGTGTGGCTGAGGGTGGTTTGTGGAAAAGAAAAAGAAGTTACATGACACAAGAACATATGACTACAGTTAAAACAGGAAACTAGAAAAAGCATGTAGGCTTAGCTTACTGTCTGTGGAGCAGTCTGTGGAGCAGTCTGCGGAGCAGTCTGCAAAGACTGCCTGATTTGCCTAAAACATTAAATAGCTAGTTCACTGGCCAAGAAATTTTTTTAAAAGGTTTGCTGTTTGCACATGCATTTTGGTGACAATGGTGGCATGGCTCTAAAGTTAGATAGCTTCATTAAGTGTGTTCATCTTCATGTGTTCAGCGTCATTAAGTGTAACAGCACTAGGCAAAGAGCTTTTAATATTTCGGTGCTCATGGTCCAATGCTGCAAAATTCCATCATTTAGAAACTTCTTAGCATGCACCAAGTCAACTCCTTTGTCCACTATAAGCCAAATCGAGAACACCAATACACCGCAACTTTTTCGTTCTCGATTTGGCTAATGGTAGTGGACGAGGGGAATGATGTGACGAATGAACAGAGGTTACCCCTGAGGTTGCACATTACTTTTCTGTAAAACCAAATGGAAGTTGTAACAACAGACAAAAATATAGTTTCAACATGCGCAAGAAAAGCTATCTTTTGCATGCGTTGAATAGGCACAGATGAATAGGTTCAGGGATGATGTTTCTCTTAAGACAAATTTACGTAATGATGCACTTTCCCCACTATCCTTTGTGTGATGGTGCTACAAAATGCAAAAAAACTTTGCCATGATTGTGAAAGGGCTAAAGTTTGGTGGAACTTTGCTGTCTCCCTCTCCTAGGGTGAAGTGGTCAGGTAAAACTTAAATGCTCCATTAACTTGGAAATACTCCATGTATACCTGATTGAGAATGATATTGATGGTTAATTACATGATGGAGAGGTGTGAACAAAAGTCTGTACTGTGCTGATCCATCTTGGTCAACTACATGACAATGACACTCTCTAAGTTTGTCGCTTTTTGCCAAAACAAGCAGGGGACATCAAGAAAGGACATTTTCACTAAGGCACAAACACACAAAGTTGGGGAAACTTTCTTAACAGATGTAGTTTAAGTGATTGATATTAATGACAGTGAGTTAATAATGTCTGTGTTTCATGTCCTTTACTTTTTGAGGTACTGCTGAGAGTCTGGAGGGTGGTCATCACACTGTCTGGAATTTCAGTGCTTCTCTTCTCTTCTGTAGAAAAAGTAACATATTTCATGATTTTACAAAACGGCCCATTTTGAACCCAAAACATGACAAACACCCACATGAAACCACTTCCATAGCACTACTGCCACCAACCATCAAAAGTGTTACATACAATCTGTAAGAGAAGAAAGTATTTTGCATGATTTCACAACATCGCATGGGCACTATGGTTCCTTTAACTTGGAATACACATACTGTAAAATGATATGCTGGAGTGCATAAATATCAAAGAAGCAATTTCAGTTAATGCAATAAATTGAAGATGTTGATTCCTACAATATACAGCAATATCTCATTCAATTTACAAAGCACGAAAAGCTGTGAAGCTTTCATTTAAAGAACTAAACCAGAATGCAAAAATGCATTGTAGTTTCGATGTACTCATTACAGTTTCTTTATTAAGCTTGTTTCTCAAATATAACTCTAACACTAAGAATCAAGGGGTTATTTTTGGTGCAAAGATTTGAGGTCATCACCTGAGGTGAAACACTGGGAAAAACTGAAAACCTTGTGCCTGTCATATTTCAAGAAGAGAATGTTTCATACCATGTGTTAAAATGCCTTACATTTAGTACAAGAATATCCAACACTCCCATCTGGAGATATCATGTGCACAAGGTTTGTAACTATTTGACCTCTGGTGACCCCAGATGACCTTTGACCTCTGCCCAAAAGACAGGGTTTTTCCTCTCAATATGCCAAACCTACACACCAACGATGAAGAGTATCCATCGCATGCACGAAATTTTCAGTTTTTGACCTCTGGTGACCCCAGATGACCTTTGACCTCCACCAAAAACAATAGATTTATTCCTCTCAATATGGCAAACCTGTATGCCAAGTATGAAGAGTATCCATCAGTCCTACCTGGAGATATCACGCACACAAGATTTTCACTATTTGACCTCTGGTGACCCCAGATGACCTTTGACCTTTACCAAAAACAATAGGCTTCTTCCTCTCAATATGGAAAACCTACATACCAAGTATCAACAGCATCCATCATTCCTACCTGGAGATATCGCACACACAAGGTTTTCACTATTTGACCTCTGGTGACCGCAGAAGACCTTTGACCCACACCAAAAATAATAGGGTTTTCCTCTCAATATGGCAAACCTGTATACCAATTATGAAGAGTATCCATCAATCCTACCTGGAGATATCATGCACACAAGATTTTCGCTACTTGACCTCTGGTGACCCCAGATGACATTTGACCTCCACCAAAAACAATAGGGTTTTCCTCTCAATATGGCAAAGCTACATACTACCTATCAACAGCATCCAACATTCCTATCTGGAGATACAGTGCACACAAGATTTTCACTATTTGACCTCTGGTGACCCCAGATGACCTTTGACCTCCACCAAAAACAATAGGATTCTTCCTCTCAATATGGCAAAGCTACATACCATGTATCAACAGCATCCAACATTCCTACCTGGAGATATCGTGCACACAAGATTTTCACTATTTGACCTCTGGTGACCCCAGATGACCTTTGACCTCCACCAAAAATAATAGGGTTCTTCCACTCAATATGACAAACCTGCATACCACGTATTAACAGCATCCATCATTCCTAACTGGAGATATTGCGAACACAAGGTTTTCACTATTTGACCTCTAGTGACCCCAGATGACCTTTGACCTCCACCAAAAACAATAGGGTTCTTCCTCTCAATATGGCAAAGCTACATACCATGTATCAACAGCATCCAACATTCCTATCTGGAGATATCGTGCACACAAGCTTAGTGTCACAAACACACACACACATACATACACACGCCATCACGATCACATAAGTTTCTCTTTCATCGAAACTAAAAAGGGGGTTTGCAAATTGCAATGAGGCTTATAATATCTATGCCCCTTTAAAGTCCAGCCAACACTGACAGCATGCCTGAAGGGAATTGCTAAGAACACCAACTGACTTATTTTCTTTCATTGTATCTTGCCCACCTTTCTAATTAAAAGCCATTTACATCAATGCATATATCAGCACTGAAGCACAAGGATGGAAACTGATCCAGCCAAACCTTGTCTGGTAGGACCACCAACAGTACTTCCAACAGCACTGCTGCTCTTTTGTTTGATTTTGAAACTACTACCTCAAGCAGTACTTTCATGATTTGTTGAGGGGGGACTAATGGAACATTTAAGCATCCAAAGCATAAAAATAGAGCAAATGAATTCCAGTCACCACAAGTCAATTGCAGACAGCATGCACAAAAATTCTAAATTTTCTGTACACTCTTACACCTCCAGAGAAAGTTTTGATACTAAGTTGCTAAATGATGCAAAATGGTGCAACTCAGACTGAGGTCACTTTTACTCCATTTGAGATTCCAGTGGCCTACTGTCAACTTTTTACAAGCAAGGAAAACCTGTGGGTTGGGACAGGATCTTTTTTAAGGGGGGAGGTAGTTATTTGACGGGGATACCAGTCTTCACTCAGGAGGCACCATCCAAACATCCTCCAAATGAAAATACTGCATTACATAAAATGTCTGAATAGAAATATCATTCATGGACCCACAAGAATCCTACACAGTATATGTACAGGCAAACAAGCAGTGATAATACTGTGTGCTCTAGATGCATTAGAACTGTACAGGCTTGCCTATCCAACATGCACAAGGAAAGCTGTCTTTTGCATGCGTTGAATAGGCACAGATGAATAGGTTCAGGGATGATGTTTCTCTTAGGACAAATTTACATAATGATGCACTTTCCCCACTATCCTATGTGTGATGGTACGACAAATGCAAAAAAACTTTGCCATGATTGTGAAAGGGCTAAAGTTTGGTGGAACTTTGCTGTCTCCCTCTCCTAGGGTGAAGTGGTCATGCAAAACTCAAACGCTCCATTAACTTGGAAATACTACATGTATACCTTTTGAGAATAATATTGATGGTAAACTACATGATAGAGAGGTGTGAACTAAAGTCTGTGTGCTGTTCCATCTTGGTCAACTACATCACGACGAAATTCTTTAAGTTTGTTACGTTACCATAACTGTGGTAAAGTAACAAACTGCTGTGTTGCATGTCCTTACCTTTCGAGGTACTACTGAGAGTCTGGAGGGTGGTCATCACACTGTCTGGAATTTCAGTGCTTCTCTCCTCTTCTGTTGAGAAAGAAACATATTTCATGATTTTACAAAATGGCCCGTATGGCCTATTTTGGACCCCAAACAGGACAAACACCCACATGGGATCCCTTCCATAGCACTAATGCCACCAACCACCAACAGTGTTTACATACAACCTGTAAGAGAAGAAAGTATTTTGCATGATTTCACAACATCCCATGGGCACTATGGTTCCTTGTAATTAGAATACACATACTGTAAAATGATAGGTTGGAATGCACAAATATCAAAGAAACCATTTCAGTTTATGCAATAAATTGAAGATGTTAATTCCTACAATATACATCAATATCTCATTCACTTTACAAAGCACAAAAAGCTGTGAATCTTTCGCTTAAAGCCCTAGAAAAGGGGCTCTGCAAATTGCCCACAGCATGCACAAAAATTCTAAATTTTCTGTACACTCTTACACCTCCAGAGAAAGGTTTGATACTTAAGATGCTAAACAATGCAAAATGGTGCAACTCAGAAAGAGGTCACTTTTACTCCATTTGAGATTCCAGTGGCCTACTGTCAACTTTTTAGAATCAAGGAAAACTTGTAGGTGGGGACAGGATCTTTTTTAAGGGGGGAGGTAGCTATTTGAAGGGGATACCAGTCTTCACTCAGGAGTCACCATCCAAACATCCTTCAAATGAAAATACTGCATTACATAAATTGTCCAAATAGAAATATCACTCATGGACCCACAAGAATCCTACACAGTATATGTACAGGCATACAAGCAGTGATAATGCTGTGTGCTCCAGATGCATGTGAGCTGTACGGGTTTGCCTATTCAACATGCACAAGAAAAGCTGTCCTTTGCATGCGTTGAATAGGCACAGATGAATAGGTTCGTAGGGTGATTTTGCTCCCTGTAATGATGGGGCAGAATTTTTGTGTGCAGAACCCGACCTATGTATGGGAATTTCCAGGTTGTGGATTCTTTCACGACTTAACCAGAGATTGACTGCCTCAGGTAGAAATTACATGCTTGGGCTGGCCCAGTAACTTTGGTCAATTACCTCTGCAATCTTAGCTGGGATATTGGTTACTCCATCAACACACAAGTAGGTCTGTTTCTAGGATGTTTATAAACTACATCCTATTTTGGGTTCTGCATGCTTTTCAATTAATCATGGTAAACTTTCTTAAACTTTCCTTACTTTCTGTGCAGAAATAAGACAACAAACTGATAAGAGCAGCAGAACAAGGAATTTAAGTTAAAACAAAGAAAAGAATACATGGCCCAGCTTAAGTGAGTGTTGACTTGGCACACAATTACAGTTAGCTTAGAGCTTAGAAGATAACGTTCCACATCATTTTACCCCTGTAGGGAGAAGGCTAGCATTGATGGTTATTGCCTAATTGTCCATGAACTGGAAAGATGTTATCACAGTGAAGGTAGGTTGGAGTGAAAAAAAAATCTTGCCACACGACTACTGGGGACAAAATCACGCTATGTTCAAGGATGATGTTTCTTTTAGGACAAATTTACATAATGATGCACTTTCCCCACTATCCTTTGTGTGATGGTACGACAAAATGCAAAAAAAGTTTGCCATGATTGTGATATGTACGTGGTGAAGTTTGGTGGAAATTTTACCGTCTCCCTGTCCTAGTGTGAAGTGCTCATGTAGCACTTAAATGCTCCATTAACTTGGAAATACTACACGTATACCTCATTGAGAATGATATTGATGGTTAATTACATGATAGAGAGGTGTGAACAAAAGTCTGTACTGTGCTGATTCATCTTGGTCAACTACATGACAATGACATTCGGTAAGTTTGTTGCTTTACCACAACGTGCAGGGGACATCAAGATAGGACATTGTCACTCAGGTACAAACAAACAAATCTGGGGAAACTTTCTTAAAACATGTAGTTTAAGTGATTGATATTTATGACAGTGAGTGACTAATGTCTGTGTTTCATGTCCTTACCTTTCAAGGTACTGCTGAGAGTCTGGAGGGTGGTCATCACACTGTCTGTAAATTCACTGCTTCTCTTCGTTGATGGAGTAGTGCTGGGTTTAAACTGTTCGTCTTGGGCCGTACGGGCTTCTTCGGTCTTTTCCTGAGGAGGCTGTGCGGTGCTCACCCCACCGATGGGTTTTGGTGGAATTAACGGTGGTAAAGTGCCCTTGGGTGAAGTGCTCATGTATGTAAATAATCGGGAAGTGGCACTGACACCAGCAGTGGAGTCCCATGGTTTCAAAGATTCTGTCTCTGTGACCATTTCGGGCATAGCAGATGATGCAAATGATGAGGAATGAGAGGTAAATCTTCCAACAGAGGTTATCAATGTTTGAGCTGTTTTAGAAATAACTGCTGAAGTCTCCTTCACAGAGGTACCGACTTCCGTCGGTGTGGCGTACAGAACATCAAATGTAACAGTCTTCCTGGAAATAGGTTTGATGTCTTCTGCAGATGTTGTCACATCTTCACTTTCTGTTGTTGTACGTTCACTCGTTGATAGAACTCTTGATTCAAATGTAGAAAAATCTACCAAATCCTGTTCCTTAGAAGTAACTTCAGATGTTGTATCACGCACAACAGATGAAGTTTCTGAAGTTAATGGTGGCTTTTGAGAAGTAACTGCTATGGTTTCTTTCACAGCGGTACTGACATCTTTACTAGTAGGTATGTAAGTTGTTTCTGATTCAATGGTAGAACTTTCTACAAAAGTGCTAGCACCCTCCTTCGTCTGTGCAGTCGACGTTGAAACTGTCGTTCTTAAAGCTGTGTCAGATGTAGATTCTTCCTCAGTAGAACTCACTGTCGTAGTTGTCTTTAAAGTGCTGAAGGTATCAGTTGTGGTATCCTCATCCGTTGCCACTGAAATTGTTTGTAAAGTTGAAGGTGTGACTTTACTTTCAAAAGTTATGTCCTCCTCTGGGGATGTCACTTTCAGAGGTGTTGACTGCCGCATAGATGTAACTATGATTGTCTTGTCTAAAGTGGTACCAACTTTTTCCCTTGTCGTTAGGTCGGTCGATACTGACTCTGAGGTAGAACTTCCTACAGTGGTGATTGGTTCTTCTGATGGATCGACAATTAAAATAGCTTCACTAGTGGACTCTTCTTCTGTTGTTGTGAATGATGAATGTGTAGCTGGAAGCTCTGTTCCAGCAGTGATGTCTGTAACAATTGTTGACGGTTCCAGAGATATAACGACAGTCGTTTCCTCAGGAGCAGTGACCATTTTTGGTGTCGTTGGTACAGTAGGTAGGGGTGGTCCTGCTGTATCAACAGTTGAAGTAGCTTCACTTGTTGTCTCTTCTTCTGTTGTGACAAAAGTTGTATCTGTGGTTGGGATGGTCGTTCTTAGGGTGGTTCCTATAAAATTTGTCGAAGGTTCCACTGATGTAACCACTGCTGTTTTCTCTGAAGTGGTACTGATTTTCTCAGGTGTTGTTGGTGTTGTTGTTCTCATTGTCATAGTGGAAAAAGTTGTTGTCTCTTGCCTTGTATGAAATGTGCTTTCCTCTGTCTGGATAGTTGACTTCAAACTACTTTCTATGGTACTCTCAGATGGTATCGTTTCTAGTGTTGTTTCTGATGTTGTAGAAACTATACCTGTGGTCTCTTCTATTGCTACCAGAGTGGTTTCTTCAGTAGGGAGAGTTGTCTTTACATTACTGCCAATAGTCCTTTCCAAAGGTCTTGATGTTTCCAAAGTAGTTGTACCTCTACTTGTTGTCTCTTCTGTTGCTGCAAATGTCGTTTTTTCAGTAGGGATGGTTGTCCTTAAAGTACTTTCTGTAGTTCCTTCTGATGATGTTGTTCCCATTGTCATAGTGAATAAAGTTGTAGTCTCTTCACTTGATGGTGTTGATACTGATTCCGTAGTAATTACATCTGTGGTCTCTTCTGTTGTTAAAGATGTGGTTCCTTCAGTAGGGACAGTTGACCTTACAGTACTTTCAATGGTACTTTCAAATGGTGTTGTTGTTTTCAATGTAGTTATAGCCACACTTGTTGTCTCTTCCGTTGTCACAAGTGTGGTTTCTTTGGTGGGGACAGTTGATACAACAGTACTTTCTACAGTACTTTTAATTGGTGTTCCTGTTTCTAATGAAGTAGAAATTATACCTGTGGTTTCCTCTGTCATTACAAATGTGGTTTCTTCAGTAGGCACAGTTGACTTTACAGTACTTCCAATGGTACTTTCAAATGGTGTTGTTGTTTTCAATGTAGTTGTAGCTACACTTGTTGGCTCCTCTGTTGTTGCAAGTGTTGTTTCTTCAGTAGGGACAGTTGACACAACAGTACTTTCTATAGTACTTTCAAATGGTGTTGTTTTCTCAGATGTAGTTGTAGTTATACCTGTTGTCTCTTCGGTTGTCACAAGTGTGGTTTCTTTGGTGGGGACAGTTGATACAACAGTACTTTCTGCAGTACTTTTAAATGGTTTTCCTGATTGTATTGAAGTAGTAATTACACCTGTGGTCTCTTCTGTTGTTGCAAGTGTTGTTTCCTCACTAGGGACAGTTGACACTACAGTACTTTCAATGGTACTTTCAAATGGTGTTGTTGTTTTCAATGTAGTTGTAGCTACACTTGTTGGCTCCTCTGTTGTTGCAAGTGTTGTTTCTTTAGTAGGGACAGTTGACACGACAGTACTTTCTATAGTACTTTCAAATGGTGTTGTTTTCTCAGATGTAGTTGTAGTTATACTTGTTGTCTCTTTGGTTGTCACAAGTGTGGTTTCTTTGGTAGGGACAGTTGATACAACAGAACTTTCTGCAGTACTTTTAAATGGTTTTCCTGATTGTATTGAAGTAGTAATTACACCTGTGGTCTCTTCTGTTGTTGCAAGTGTTGTTTCCTCACTAGGGACAGTTGACACTACAGTACTTTCAATGGTACTTCCAAATGGTGTTGTTGTTTTCAATGTAGTTGTAGCTACACTTGTTGGCTGGTCTGTTGTTGCAAGTGTTGTTTCTTTAGTAGGGACAGTTGACACGACAGTACTTTCTATAGTACTTTCAAATGGTGTTGTTTTCTCAGATGTAGTTGTAGTTATACTTGTTGTCTCTTCGGTTGTCACAAGTATGGTTTCCTTGGTAGGGACAGTTGATACAACAGTACTTCCTACAGTACTTTTAAATGGTGTTCCTGTTTCTGATGAAGGAGTAATAATACCTGTGGTCTCCTCTGTCATTACAAATGTGGTTTCTTCACTAGGTACAGTTGACTTTACAGTACTTCCAATGGTACTTTCAAATGGTGTTGTTGTTTTCAATGTAGTTGTAGCTACACTTGTTGGCTCCTCTGTTGTTGCAAGTGTTGTTTCTTCAGTAGGGACAGTTGACACGACAGTACTTTCTATAGTACTTTCAAATGGTGTTGTTTTCTCAGATGTAGTTGTAGTTATACTTGTTGTCTCTTCGGTTGTCACAAGTATGGTTTCCTTGGTAGGGACAGTTGATATAACTGTACTTCCTACAGTACTTTTAAATGGTTTTCCTGTTTCTAATGAAGTAGAAATTATACCTGTGGTCTCCTCAGTTGTTACAAATGTGGTTTCTTCAGTGGGGACAGTTAACTTTACAGTACTTTCAATGGTACTTTCAAATGGTGTTGTTGTTTTCATTGTAGTTGTAGCTACACTTGTTGGCTCCTCTGTTGTTGCAAGTGTTGTTTCTTTCGTAGGGACAGTTGACACGACAGTACTTTCTATAGTACTTTCAAATGGTGTTGTTTTCTCAGATGTAGTTGTAGTTATACTTGTTGTCTCTTCGGTTGTCACAAGTGTGGTTTCTTTGGTAGGGACAGTTGATACAACAGTACTTTCTGCAGTACTTTTAAATGGTTTTCCTGATTGTATTGAAGTAGTAATTATACCTGTGGTCTCTTCTGTTGTTGCAAGTGTTGTTTCCTCACTAGGGACAGTTGACACTACAGTACTTTCAAAGGTACTTTCAAATGGTGTTGTTGTTTTCAATGTAGTTGTAGCTACGCTTGTTGGCTGGTCTGTTGTTGCAAGTGTTGTTTCTTCAGTAGGGACAGTTGACACTACAGTACTTTCTATAGTACTTTCATCAAATGGTGTTGTTTTCTCAGATGTAGTTGCAGTGATACTTGTTGTCTCCTCTGTTGTTACAAATGTGATTTCTTCAGTAGGGACAGTCGACTTGACAGTACTTTCAATGGTACTTTCAGATGGTATTGTTGTTTTCAATGTAGTTGTAGCTACACTTGTTGGCTGGTCACTTGTTCCAAGTGTTGTTTCCTCACTAGGGACAGTTGACACTACAGTACTTTCTATAGTACTTTCAAATGGTGTTGTTTTCTCAGATGTAGTTGTAGTTATACTTGTTGTCTCTTCGGTTGTCACAAGTATGGTTTCCTTGGTAAGGACAGTTGATACAACAGTACTTCCTACAGTACTTTTAAATGGTGTTCCTGTTTCTAATGAAGTAGAAATTATACCTGTGGTCTCCTCAGTTGTTACAAATGTGGTTTCTTCAGTGGGGACAGTTAACACTACAGTACTTTCAATGGTACCTTCAAATGGTATTGCTTGTTTTCAATGTAGTTCTAGCTACACTTGTTGGCTGGTCTGTTGTTGCAAGTGTTGTTTCTTTAGTAGGGACAGTTGACACTACAGTACTTTCTATAGTACTTTCAAATGGTGTTATTTTCTCAGATGTAGTTGCAGTTATACTCGTTGTCTCTTCGGTTGTCACAAGTGTGGTTTCTTTGGTAGGGACGGTTGATACAACAGTACTTCCTGCAGTACTTTTAAAAGGTGTTCCTGTTTCTAATGAAGTAGAAATTATACCTGTGGTCTCCTCAGTTGTTACAAATGTGGTTTCTTCAGCAGGGACAGATGACTTTACAGTACTTTCAATGGTACTTTCAAATGGTGTTGTTGTTTTCAATGTAGTTGTAGCTACACTTGTTGGCTCCTCTGTTGTTGCAAGTGTCGTTTCCTCAGTAGGGACAGTTGACACTACAGTACTTTCTATAGTACTTTCGAATGGTGTTGATGTTTCCAATATGGTTGTAGCTCTACTTGTTACTTCTGTTGTTAAAAATGTTGATTCTTCAGTAGGGATAGCTGTCCTTAAAGTACTTTCTGTAGTTGATTCTGATTGTGTCGTTTCCATTGTCGTAGTGAATAAAGTTGTTGTCCCTTCTGTTGTATGAAATGTGGTTTCTTCAGTAGGGATAGTTGTTTTCAGAGAACTTTCTATAGTACTCTCAGATGGTGGTGTTTTTTCTGATGTAGTGGTGATTATACCTGTGGTCTCTTCTGTTGTTACAAAAGTGATTTCCTCAGTAGGGACAGTTGTCTTTTCAGTACTTTCAATAGTAGTTACAAATGGTGTTGTTTTTTCTAATGTAGTTGTAGCTAGAGTTGTTGCCTCCTCTGTTGATACAAAAGTGCTTTCTTCAGTAGTGACAGTTGTTTTTAAAGAACTTTTAATAGTACTTTCAAATGGTGTTATCGTTTCCAACCTAGTTGTAGCTAAACTTGTTTTTTCCAAGGTGGTACTCATTATGTCTGAAGTGGGTATGGCAGTTGATGTAATCTGCACAACAGGAAGTGAAACTTTATCGGTGAAGTTTTTAGAATCCTCTTTGTATGTAGGTGTCAAATCTTCGACTTTTTTAGTTGTGATTTCACTTGTGATATCTTCCACAGGTATTGTTGTCATGGTAGTGCTTTCTTTAGTACTTTCAGATGGTGTTGTTCCTTTTGATGTAGTTATAGATATACTGGTCTCCTCTGTTGTTACAAATGTGGTTTCTTCAGAAGGGAGAGTTGACATTACAGTACTTGCAACAGTACTTTCCAAAGGTCTTGATGTTTCCAAAGTAGTTGTACCTCTACTTGTTGTCTCTTCTGTTAATACAAATGTCGTTTTTTCAGTAGGGATGGTTGTCCTTAAAGTACTTTCTGTAGTTGCTTCTAATGATGTTGTTCCCATTGTCATAGTGAATAAAGTTGTAGTCTCTTCAGTTGCTACAAATGTGGTTTCTTCAGTAGAGGCAGTTGACAATACAGTACTTTCTGTAGTACTTTTTGATGGTGTTGATACTGATTCCGTAGTAATTACATCTGTGGTCTCTTCTGTTGTTAAAGATGTGGTTCCTTTAGTAGAGACAGTTGACCTTACAGTACCTTCAATGGTACTTTCAGATGGTGTTGTTGTTTTCAATGTAGTTGTAGCTACACTTGTTGGCTCCTCTGTTGTTGCAAGTGTTGTTTTTTCAGTAGGGACAGTTGACACTACAGCACTTTCTATAGTAGTTTCAAATGGTGTTGTTTTCTCAGATGTAGTTGTAGTTATACTTGTTGTCTCTTTGGTTGTTACAAGTGTGGTTTCTTTGGTGGGGACAGTTGATACAACAGTACTTTCTGCAGTACTTTTAAACGGTTTTCCTGATTGTATTGAAGTAGTAATTACACCTGTGGTCTCTTCTGTTGTTGCAAGTGTTGTTTCCTCACTAGGGACAGTTGACACTACAGTACTTTCAATGGTACTTTCAAATGGTGTTGTTGTTTTCAATGTAGTTGTAGCTGCACTTGTTGGTTGGTCTGCTGTTGCAAGTGTTGTTTCTTCAGTAGGGACAGTTGACACTACAGTACTTTCTATAGTACTTTCATCAAATGGTGTTGTTTTCTCAGATGTAGTTGCAGTTATACTTGTTGTCTCCTCTGTTGTTACAAATGTGATTTCTTCAGTAGGGACAGTCGACTTGACAGTACTTTCAATGGTACTTTCAAATGGTGTTGTTGTTTTCAATGTAGTTGTAGCTACACTTGTTGGCTGATCTGTTGTTGCAAGTGTTGTTTCTTTAGTAGAGATAGTTGACACGACAGTACTTTCTATAGTACTTTCAAATGGTGTTGTTTTCTCAGATGTAGTTGTAGTTATACTTGTTGTCTCTGCGGTTGTCACAAGTGTGGTTTCCTTGGTAGGGACAGTTGATACATCAGTACTTCCTACAGTACTTTTAAATGGTGTTCCTGTTTCTAATGAAGTAGAAATTACACCTGTGGTCTCCTCAGTTGTTACAAATGTGGTTTCTTCAGTGGGGACAGTTAACTTTACAGTACTTTCTGCAGTACTTTCAAATGGTGTTGTTGTTTTCAATGTAGTTGTAGCTACACTTGTTGGCTGGTCTGTTGTTGCAAGTGTTGTTTCTTTAGTAGGGACAGTTGACACTACAGTACTTTCTATAGTAGTTTCAAATGGTGTTGTCGTTTCCAATATGGTTGTAGCTCTACTTGTAACTTCTGTTGTTACAAATGTTGATTCTTCAGAAGGGATAGTTGTCCTTAAAGTACTTTCTGTAGTCGATTCTGATTGTGTCGTTTCCATTGTCGTAGTGAATAAAGTTGTTGTCCCTTCTGTTGTATGAAATGTGGTTTCTTTAGTAGGGATAGTTGTTTTTAAAGAACTTTCAATAGTACTTTCAAATGGTGTTGTTTTCTCAGATGTAGTTGTAGTTATACTTGTTGTCTCTTCGGTTGTCACAAGTATGGTTTCTTTGGTTGGGACAGTTGATACAACAGTACTTTCTGCAGTACTTTTAAATGGTTTTCCTGATTGTATTGAAGTAGTAATTACACCTGTGGTCTCTTCTGTTGTTGCAAGTGTTGTTTCCTCACTAGGGACAGTTGATACTACAGTACTTTCAATAGTACTTTCAAATGGTGTTGTTGTTTTCAATGTAGTTGTAGCTACACTTGTTGGTTGATCTGTTGTTGCAAGTGTTGTTTCTTCAGTAAGGACAGTTGACACTACAGTACTTTCTATAGTACTTTCATCAAATGGTGTTGTTTTCTCAGATGTAGTTGCAGTTATACTTGTTGTCTCCTCTGTTGTTACAAATGTGATTTCTTCAGTAGGGACAGTCGACTTGACAGTACTTTCAATGGTACTTTCAGATGGTGTTGTTGTTTTCACTGTAGTTGTAGCTACACTTGTTGGCTGATCTGTTGTTGCAAGTGTTGTTTCTTTAGTAGGGACAGTTGACACTACAGTACTTTCTATAGTACTTTCAAATGGTGTTGTTTTCTCAGATGTAGTTGTAGTTATACTTGTTGTCTCTGCGGTTGTCACAAGTGTGGTTTCCTTGGTAGGGACAGTTGATACAACAGTACTTCCTACAGTACTTTTAAATGGTGTTCCTGTTTCTAATGAAGTAGAAATTACACCTGTGGTCTCCTCAGTTCTTACAAATATGGTTTCTTCAGTGGGGACAGTTAACTTTAGAGTACTTTCTACAGTACTTTCAAACGGTGTTGTTGTTTTCAATGTAGTTGTAGCTACATTTGTTTGCTCCTCTGTTGTTGCAAGTGTTGTTTCTTCAGTAGGGACAGTTGGCACAACAGTACTTTCTATAGTACTTTCGAATGGTGTTGATGTTTCCAATATGGTTGTAGCTCTACTTGTTACTTCTGTTGTTAAAAATGTTGATTCTTCAGTAGGGATAGTTGTCCTTAAAGTACTTTCTGTAGTTGATTCTGATTGTGTCGTTTCCATTGTCGTAGTGAATAAAGATGTTGTCCTTTCTGTTGTATGAAATGTGGTTTCTTCAGTAGGGATAGTTGTTTTCAGAGAACTTTCTATAGTACTCTCAGATGGTGGTGTTTTTTCTGACGTAGTGGTGATTATACCTGTGGTCTCTTCTGTTGTTACAAAAGTGATTTCCTCAGTAGGGACAGTTGTCTTTTCAGTACTTTCAATAGTAGTTACAAATGGTGTTGTTTTTTCTAATGTAGTTGTAGCTAGAGTTGTTGCCTCCTCTGTTGTTACAAAAGTGCTTTCTTCAGTAGTGACAGTTGTTTTTAAAGAACTTTTAATAGTACTTTCAAATGGTGTTATCGTTTCCAACCTAGTTGTAGCTAAACTTGTTTTATCCAAGGTGGTACTCATTATGTCTGAAGTGGGTATGGCAGTTGATGTAATCTGCACAACAGGAAGTGAAACTTTATCGGTGAAGTTTTTAGAATCCTCTCTGTATGTAGGTGTCAAATCTTCGACTTTTTTAGTTGTGATTTCACTTGTGATTTCTTCCACAGGTATTGTTGTCATGGTAGTGCTTTCTTTAGTACTTTCAGATGGTGTTGTTCTTTTCGATGTAGTTATAGATATACTGGTCTCCTCTGTTGTTACAAATGTGGTTTCTTCAGAAGGGAGAGTTGACATTACAGTACTTTCAACAGTACTTTCCAAAGGTCTTGATGTTTCCAAAGTAGTTGTACCTCTACTTGTTGTCTCTTCTGTTAATACAAATGTCGTTTTTTCAGTAGGGATGGTTGTCCTTAAAGTACTTTCTGTAGTTGCTTCTGATGATGTTGTTCCCATTGTCATAGTGAATAAAGTTGTAGTCTCTTCAGTTGCTACAAATGTGGTTTCTTCAGTAGAGGCAGTTGACAATACAGTACTTTCTGTAGTACTTTTTGATGGTGTTGATACTGATTCCGTAGGAATTACATCTGTGGTCTCTTCTGTTGTTAAAGATGTGGTTCCTTTAGTAGAGACAGTTGACCTTACAGTACCTTCAATGGTACTTTCAGATGGTGTTGTTGTTTTCAATGTAGTTGTAGCTACACTTGTTGGCTCCTCTGTTGTTGCAAGTGTTGTTTCTTCAGTAGGGACAGTTGACACTACAGTACTTTCTATAGTAGTTTCAAATGGTGTTGTTTTCTCAGATGTAGTTGAAGTTATACTTGTTGTCTCTTCCGTTGTAACAAGTGTTGTTTCTTTGGTGGGGACAGTTGATGCAACAGTACTTTCTAAAGTACTTTTAAATGGTTTTCCTGCTTGTATTGAAGTAGTAATTACACCTGTGGTCTCCTCTGTTGTTACAAATGTGGTTTCTTCAGTAGGGACACTTGATACAACAGTACTTTCAATGGTACTTTCAAATGGTGTTGTTGTTTTCAATGTAGTTGTAGCCACACTTGTTGACTCTTCTGTTGTTGCAAGTGTTGTTTCTTTAGTAGGGACAGTTGACACTACAGTAGTTTCTATAGTACTTTCAAAAGGTGTTGTTTTCTTAGAAGTAGTTGTAGTTATACTTGTTGTCTCTTCGGTTGTCACAAGTGTGGTTTCTTTGGTGGGGACAGTTGATATAACAGTACTTTCTACAGTACTTTCAAAAGGTGTTCCTGTTTCTAATAAAGTAGTAATTATATGTGCGGTCTCCTTTGTTGTTACATATGTGGTTTCTTCAGTAGGGACACTTGACTTTACAGTACTTTCAATAGTACTTTCATATGGTGTTGTTGTTTTCAATGTAGTTGTAGCCACACTTGTTGGCTGGTCTGTTGTTGCAAGTGTTGTTTCTTCAGTAGGGACAGTTGACACCACAGTACTTTCTATAGTACTTTCATCAAATGGTGTAGTTTTCTCAGATGTAGTAGCAGTTATACTTGTTGTCTCCTCTGTTGTTACAAATGTGATTTCTTCAGTAGGGACAGTCGACTTCACAGTACTTTCAATGGTACTTTCAGATGGTGTTGTTGTTTTCAATGTAGTTGTAGCTACACTTGTTGGCTCCTCTGTTGTTGCAAGGGTTGTTTCTTTAGTAGGGACAGTTGACACTACAGTACTTTCTAGAGTACTTTCAAATGGTGTTGTTTTCTCAGATGTAGTTGTAGTTATACTTGTTGTCTCTTCAGTTGTCACAAGTGTGGTTTCCTTGGTAGGGACAGTTGATACAACAGTACTTCCTACAGTATGTTGAAACGGTGTTCCTGATTGTAATGAAGTAGTAATTACACCTGTGGTCTCCTCTGTTGTAGCAAATGTGGTTTCTTCAGTAGGGACACTTGATACAACAGTACCTTCTGCAGTACTTTCAAATGGTGTTCCTGATTGTAATGAAGTAGTAATTACACCTGTGGTCTCCTCTGTTGTAGCAAATGTGGTTTCTTCAGTAGGGACAGTTGACCTTACAGTACTTTCAATGGCACTTTCAAACGGTGTTGTTGTTTTCAATGTAGTTGAAACCACACTTGTTGGTTCTGTTCTTGCAAGTGTTGTTTCTTCAGTAGGGACAGTTGACACCACAGTACTTTCTATAGTACTTTCCAATGGTGTTGTTTTCTCAGATGTAGTTGTAGTTATACTTGTTGTCTCTTCGGTTGTAACAAGTGTGGTTTCTTTGGTGGGGACAGTTGATATAACAGTACTTGCTACAGTACTTTCAAATGGTGTCCCTGTTTCTAATGAAGTAGTAATTATACGTATGGTCTCCTCTGTCGTTAAAAATGTGGTTTCTTCAGTAGGGACAGTTGACACTACAGTACTTTCGATAGTACTTTCATGTGGTGTTGTTGTTTTCAATGTAGTTGTAGCTACACTTGTTGGCTCCTCTGTTGTTGCAAGTTTTGTTTCTTCAGTAGGGACAGTTGACACTACAGTACTTTCTATAGTACTTTCAAAAGGTGTTGTTTTCTCATATGTAGTTGTAGTTATACCTGTTATCTCCTCTGTTGTTACAAATGTGATTTCTTCAGTAGGGACAGTCGACTTGACAGTACTTTCAATAGTACTTTCAGATGGTGTTGTTGTTTTCAATGTAGTTGTAGCTACACTTGTTGGTTGGTCTGTTGTTGCAAGTGTTGTTTCTTTAGTAGGGACAGTTGACACTACAGTACTTTCTATAGTACTTTCAAATGGTGTTGTTTTCTCAGATGTACTTCTAGTTACACTTGTTGTCTCTTCGTTTGTCACAAGTTTGGTTTCTTTGGTGGGGACAGTTGATATAACAGTACTTTCCACAGTACTTTTAAATGGTGTCCCTGTTTGTAATGAAGTAGTAATTATACCTGTGGTCTCCCCTGTCGTTAAAAATGTGGTTTCTTCAGTAGGGACAGTTGACCTTACAGTACTTTCAATGGCACTTTCAAACGGTGTTGTTGTTTTCAATGTAGTTGAAACCACACTTGTTGGTTCTGTTCTTGCAAGTGTTGTTTCTTCAGTAGGGACAGTTGACACCACAGTACTTTCTATAGTACTTTCCAATGGTGTTGTTTTCTCAGATGTAGTTGTAGTTATACTTGTTGTCTCTTCGGTTGTAACAAGTGTGGTTTCTTTGGTGGGGACAGTTGATATAACAGTACTTGCTACAGTACTTTCAAATGGTGTCCCTGTTTCTAATGAAGTAGTAATTATACGTATGGTCTCCTCTGTCGTTAAAAATGTGGTTTCTTCAGTAGGGACAGTTGACACTACAGTACTTTCGATAGTACTTTCATGTGGTGTTGTTGTTTTCAATGTAGTTGTAGCTACACTTGTTGGCTCCTGTGTTGTTGCAAGTTTTGTTTCTTCAGTAGGGACAGTTGACACTACAGTACTTTCTATAGTACTTTCAAAAGGTGTTGTTTTCTCATATGTAGTTGTAGTTATACCTGTTATCTCCTCTGTTGTTACAAATGTGATTTCTTCAGTAGGGACAGTCGACTTGACAGTACTTTCAATAGTACTTTCAGATGGTGTTGTTGTTTTCAATGTAGTTGTAGCTACACTTGTTGGTTGGTCTGTTGTTGCAAGTGTTGTTTCTTTAGTAGGGACAGTTGACACTACAGTACTTTCTATAGTACTTTCAAATGGTGTTGTTTTCTCAGATGTACTTCTAGTTACACTTGTTGTCTCTTCGTTTGTCACAAGTGTGGTTTCTTTGGTGGGGACAGTTGATATAACAGTACTTTCAGCAGTACTTTCAAATGGTGTTCCTGATTGCAATGAAGTAGTCATTATACCTGTGGTCTCCTCTGTTGTAGCAAATGTGGTTTCTTCAGTAGGGACACTTGATACAACAGTACTTTCAATGGTACTTTCAAATGGTGTTGTTGTTTCCAATATGGTTGTAGCTCTACTTGTTACTTCTGTTGTTACAAATGTTGATTCTTCAGTAGGGATAGTTGTCCTCAAAGTACTTTCTGTAGTTGGTTCTGATTGTGTCGTTTCCATTGTCGTAGAGAATAAAGTTGTTGTCCTTTCTGTTGTATGAAATGTGGTTTCTTCAGTAGGGATAGTTGTTTTCAGAGTACTTTCTATAGTACTCTCAGATGGTGGTGTTTTTTCTGACATAGTAGTGATGATATCTCTGGTCTCTTCTGTTGTTACAAAAGGGATTTCCTCAGTAGGGACAGTTGTCTTTTCAGTACTTTCAATAGTAGTTACAAATGGTGTTGTTTTTTCTAATGTAGTTGTAGCTAGAGTTGTTGTCTCCTCTATTGTTACGAAAGTGGTTTCTTCAGTAGGGACAGTTGTTTTTAAAGAACTTTTAATAGTACTTTCAAATGGTGTTATCGTTTCTAATGTAGTTGTAGCTAAACTTGTTTTTTCCAAAGTGGTACTCATTATGTCTGAAGTGGGAATTGCAGTTGATGTTATTTGCACAACAGGAAGTGAAACTTTATCGGTGAAGTTTTTAGAACCCTCTTTGTATGTAGGTGTCAAATCTTCGACTTTTTTAGTTGTGATTTCACTTGTGATTTCTTCCACGGGTATTGTTGTCTTGGTAGTGCTTTCTTTAGTACTTTCAGATGGTGTTGTTCTTTTCGATGTAGTTATAGATATACTGGTCTCCTCTGTTGTTACAAATGTGGTTTCTTCAGAAGGGAGAGTTGACATTACAGTTCTTTCAACAGTACTTTCCACAGGTCTTGATGTTTCCAAAGTAGTTGTAGCTCTACTTGTTGTCTCTTCTGTTGCTACAAATGTCGTTTTTTCAGTAGGGATGGTTGTCCTTAAAGTACTTTCTGTAGTTGCTTCTGATGATATTGTTCCCATTGTCATAGTGAATAAAGTTGTAGACTCTTCGGTTGTTACAAATGTGGTTTCTTCAGTAGAGGCAGTTGACATTACAGTAATTTCTGTAGAACTTTTTGACGGTGTTGATACTAGTCCCGTAGTAATTACACCAGTGGTCTCTTCTGTTGTTAAAGATGTGGTTTCTTCAGTAGAGACAGTTGACCTTTCAATGGTACTTTCCAATGGTCTTGTTGTTTTCAATGTAGTTGTAGCCATACTTCTTGGCTCTTCTGTTGTTGCAAGTGTTGTTTCTTCAGTAGGGACAGTTGACACTACAGTGCTCTCTAAAGTACTTTCAAATGTTGTTCCTGTTTCTAATGAAGTAGTAATTATACCTGTGGTCTCATCTGTTGTTACAAATGTGGTTTCTTCAGTAGGGACAGTTGACTTTACAGTACTTTCAATAGTGCTTTCAAATGGTGTTGTTGTTTTCAATGTAGTTGTAGCTACACTTGTTGGCTCCTCTGTTGTTGCAAGTGTTGTTTCTTCAGTAGGGACAGTTGATACTACAGTACTTTCAATGGTGCTTTCAAATGGTGTTGTTGTTTTCAATGTAGTTGTAGCTACACTTGTTTGCTCCTCTGTTGTTGCAAGTGTGGTTTCTTCAAAAGGGACAGTTGACACTACAGTACCTTCTACAGTACTTTCAAATGGTGTTGTTTTCTCAGTTGTAGTTGAAGTTATACTTGTGGTCTCTTCGGTTGTAACAAGTGTTGTTTTTTTGGTGGGGATGGTTGATATAACAGTGCTTTCTACAGGACTTTCAAATGGTGTTCCTGTTTCTAATGAAGTAGTAACTATACCTGTGGTCTCCTCTGTTGTTACAAATGTAGTTTTTTCAGAGGGGACAGTTGACTTTACAGTACTTTCAATGGTACTTTCAAATGGTGTTGTTGTTTTCAATGTAGTTGTAGCTACACTTGTTGGCTCCTCTGTTGTTGCAAGTGTTGTTTCTTCAGTAGGGACAGTTGACACTACAGTGCTTTCTAGAGTACTTTCAAATGGTGTTTTTGTTTCTAATGAAGTAGTAATTATACCTGTGGTCTCCTCTGTTGTTACAAATGTCGTTTCTTCAGTAGGGACAGATGACTTTACAGTACTTTCAATAGTGCTTTCAAATGGTGTTGTTGTTTTCAATGTAGTTGTAGCTACACTTGTTGGCTCCTCTGTTGTTGGAAGTGTTGTTTCTTCAGTAGCGACAGTTGACACTACAGTGCTTTCTAGAGTACTTTCAAATGGTGTTGTTGTTTCTAATGAAGTAGTAATTATACCTGTGGTCCCCTCTGTTGTTACAAATGTCGTTTCTTCAGTAGGGACAGATGACTTTACAGTACTTTCAATAGTGCTTTTAAATGGTGTTGTTGTTTTCAATGTAGTTGTAGCTACACTTGTTGGCTCCTCTGTTGTTGCAAGTGTTGTTTCTTCAGAAGGGACAGTTGACACTACAGTACTTTCTACAGTACTTTCAAATGGTGTTGTTTTCTCAGGTGTAGTTGAAGTTATACTTGTGGTCTCTTCGGTTGTAACAGGTGTTGTTTTTTTGGTGGGGATAGTTGATATAACAGTGCTTTCTAGAGTACTTTGAAATGGTGTTTTTGTTTCTAATGAAGTAGTAATCATACCTGTGGTCCCCTCTGTTGTTACAAATGTCCTTTCTTCAGTAGGGACAGATGACTTTACAGTACTTTCAATAGTGCTTTCAAATGGTGTTGTTGTTTTCAATGTAGTTGTAGCTACACTTGTTGGCTCCTCTGTTGTTGCAAGTGTTGTTTCTTCAGTAGGGACAGTTGACACTACAGTGCTTTCTACAGTACTTTCAAATGGTGTTGTTTTCTCAGATGTAGTTCTACTTATCCTTGTTGTCTCTTCGGTTGTGACAAGTGTGGTCTTTTTGGTGGGGACAGTTGATATAACAGTACTTTCTTCAGTACTTTCAATTGGTGTTCCTGTTTCTAAGAAAGTAGTAATTATACCTGTGGTCTCCTCTGTTGTGAAAAATGTGGTTTCTTCAGTAGGGACAGATGACTTTACAGTACTTTCAATGGTACTTTCAAATGGTGTTGTTCTTTTCAATGTAGTTGTAGCTACACTTGTTGGCTCCTCTGCTGTTGCAAGTGTTGTTTCTTCAGTAGGGACAGTTGACACTACAGTACTTTCTAGAGTACTTTCAAATGGTGTTTTTGTTTCTAATGAAGTAGTAATTATACCTGTGGTCCGGTCTGTTGTTACAAATGTGGTTTCTTCAATAGGGACAGTTGACTTTACAGCACTTTCAATAGTGCTTTCAAATAGTGTTGTTGTTTTCAATGTAGTTGTAGCTACACTTGTTGGCGACTCTGTTGTTACAAAAGTGGTTTCCTCAGTAGGGACAGTTGTTTTTAAAGAACTTTTAATAGTACTTTCAAATGGTGTTATCGTTTCCAATGTAGTTGTAGCTAAACTTGTTTTTTCCAAAGTGGTACTCATTATGTCTGAAGTGGGAATTGCAGTTGATGTTATTTGCACAACAGGAAGTGAAACTTTATCGGTGAAGTTTTTAGAACCCTCTTTGTATGTAGGTGTCAAATCTTCGACTTTTTTAGTTGTGATTTCACTTGTGATTTCTTCCACGGGTATTGTTTTCATGGTAGTGCTTTCTTTAGTACTTTCAGATGGTGTTGTTCTTTTCGATGTAGTTATAGATATACTGGTCTCCTCTGTTGTTACAAATGTGGTTTCTTCAGAAGGGAGAGTTGACATTACAGTTTTTTCAACGGTACTTTCCAAAGGTGTTGATGTTTCCAAAGTAGTTGTAGCTCTACTTGTTGTCTCTTCTGTTGTAAAATATGTGTTTTTTTCAGTAGGGATGGTTGTCCTTAAAGTACTTTCTGTAGTTGCTTCTGATGATGTTGTTCCCATTGTCATAGTGAATAAAGTTGTAGTCTCCTCCGTTGTTAAAAATGTGGTTTCTTCAGTAGAGGCAGTTGACATTACAGTACTTTCTGTAGAACTTTTTGACGGTGTTGACAATAATCCCGTAGTAATTACACCAGTGGTCTCTTCTGTTGTTAAAGATGTGGTTTCTTCAGTAGAGACAGTTGACCTTTCAATGGTACTTTCCAATGGTGTTGTTGTTTTCAATGTAGTTGTAGCTACACTTGTTGGCTCCTCTGTTGTTCCAAGTGTTGTTTCTTCAGTAGGGACAGTTGACACTACAGTGCTTTCTAGAGTACTTTCAAATGGTGTTTTTGTTTCTAATGAAGTAGTAATTATACCTGTGGTCCCCTCTGGTAATACAAATGTGGTTTCTTCAATAGGGACAGTTGACTTTACAGTACTTTCAATAGTGCTTTCAAATGGTGTTGTTGTTTTCAATGTAGTTGTAGCTACACTTGTTGGCTCCTCTGTTGTTGCAAGTGTTGTTTCTTCAGTAGGGACAGTTGACACTACAGTACTTTCTACAGTACTTTCAAATGGTGTTGTTTTCTCAGATGTAGTTGAAGTTATACTTGTTGTCTCTTCCGTTGTAACAAGTGTTGTTTCTTTGGTGGGGATAGTTGATATCACAGTACTTTCTACAGAACTTTCAAATGGTGTTCCTGTTTCTAATGAAGTAGTAACTATACCTGTGGTCTCCTCTGTTGTTACAAATGTAGTTTTTTCAGTAGGGACAGTTGACTTTACAGTACTTTCAATAGTGCTTTCCAATGGTGTTGTTGTTTTCAATGTAGTGGTAGCTCCACTTCTTGGCTCCTCTGTTGTTGCAAGTGTTGTTTCTTCAGTAGGGACAGTTGACACTACAGTGCTTTCTACAGTACTTTCAAATGGTGTTGTTTTCTCAGATGTAGTTGAAGTTATACTTGTGATCTCTTCGGTTGTCACAAGTGTTGTTTCTTTGGTAGAGATAGTTGATATAACAGTGCTTTCTACAGTACTTTCAAATGGTGTTCCTGTTTCTAATGAAGTAGTAACTATACCTGTGGTCTCCTCTGTTGTTACAAATGTAGTTTTTTCAGAGGGGACAGTTGACTTTACAGTACTTTCAATGGTACTTTCAAATGGTGTTGTTGTTTTCAATGTAGTTGTAGCTACACTTGTTGGCTCCTCTGTTGTTGCAAGTGTTGTTTCCTCAGTAGGGACAGTTGACACTACAGTGCTTTCTACAGTACTTTCAAATGGTGTTGTTTTCTCAGATGTAGTTGAAGTTATACTTGTGATCTCTTCGGTTGTCACAAGTGTTGTTTCTTTGGTAGAGATAGTTGATATAACAGTGCTTTCTACAGTACTTTCAAATGGTGTTCCTGTTTCTAATGAAGTAGTAACTATACCTGTGGTCTCCTCTGTTGTTACAAATGTAGTTTTTTCAGAGGGGACAGTTGACTTTACAGTACTTTCAATGGTACTTTCAAATGGTGTTGTTGTTTTCAATGTAGTTGTAGCTACACTTGTTGGCTCCTCTGTTGTTGCAAGTGTTGTCTCTTCAGTAGGGACAATTGACACGACAGTGCTTTCTAAAGTACTTTCAAATGGTGTTGGTTTCTCAGATGAAGTTGTAGTTATACTTGTTGTCTCTTCGGTTGTCACAAGTGTGGTTTCTTTGGTAGGGATAGTTGATATAATAGTACTTTCTTCAGTACTTTTAAATGGTGTCCCAGTTTCTAATGAAGTAGTAACTATACCTGTGGTCTCCTCTGTTGTTACAAATGTAGTTTTTTCAGTAGGGACAGTTGACTTTACAGTACTTTCAATGGTACTTTCAAATGGTGTTGTTGTTTTCAATGTAGTTGTAGCTACACTTGTTGGCTCCTCTGTTGTTGCAAGTGTTGTTTCTTCAGTAGGGACAGTTGACACTACAGTGCTTTCTAGAGTACTTTCAAATGGTGTTTTTGTTTCTAATGAAGTAGTAATTATACCTGTGGTCCCCTCTGTTGTTACAAATGTGGTTTCTTCAGTAGGGACAGATGACTTTACAGTACTTTCAATAGTGCTTTCAAATGGTGTTGTTGTTTTCAATGTAGTTGTAGCTACACTTGTTGGCTCCTCTGTTGTTGCAAGTGTTGTTTCTTCAGTAGGGACAGTTGACACTACAGTGCTTTCTACAGTACTTTCAAATGGTGTTGTTTTCTCAGATGTAGTTCTACTTATCCTGGTTGTCTCTTCGGTTGTGACAAGTGTGGTCTTTTTGGTGGGGACAGTTGATATAACAGTACTTTCTTCAGTACTTTCAATTGGTGTTCCTGTTTCTAATGAAGTAGTAATTATACCTGTGGTCTCCTCTGTTGTTACAAATGTGGTTTCTTCAGTAGGGACAGTTGACTTTACAGTACTTTCAATGGTACTTTCAAATGGTGTTGTTGTTTTCAATGTAGTTGTAGCTACACTTGTTGGCGACTCTGTTGTTACGAAAGTGGTTTCCTCAGTAGGGACAGTTGTTTTTAAAGAACTTTTAATAGTACTTTCAAATGGTGTTATCGTTTCCAATGTAGTTGTAGCTAAACTTGTTTTTTCCAAAGTGGTACTCATTATGTCTGAAGTGGGAATTGCAGTTGATGTTATTTCCACAACAGGAAGTGAAACTTTATCGGTGAAGTTTTTAGAACCCTCTTTGTATGTAGGTGTCAAATCTTCGACTTTTTTAGTTGTGATTTCACTTGTGATTTCTTCCACGGGTATTGTTTTCATGGTAGTGCTTTCTTTAGTAGTTTCAGATGGTGTTGTTCTTTTCGATGTAGTTATAGATATACTGGTCTCCTCTGTTGTTACAAATGTGGTTTCTTCAGAAGGGAGAGTTGACATTACAGTTTTTTCAACGGTACTTTCCAAAGGTGTTGATGTTTCCAAAGTAGTTGTAGCTCTACTTGTTGTCTCTTCTGTTGTAAAATATGTGTTTTTTTCAGTAGGGATGGTTGTCCTTAAAGTACTTTCTGTAGTTGCTTCTGATGATGTTGTTCCCATTGTCATAGTGAATAAAGTTGTAGTCTCCTCCGTTGTTAAAAATGTGGTTTCTTCAGTAGAGGCAGTTGACATTACAGTACTTTCTGCAGAACTTTTTGACGGTGTTGACACTAATCCCGTAGTAATTATACCAGTGGTCTCTTCTGTTGTTAAAGATGTGGTTTCTTCAGTAGAGACAGTTGATCGTTCAATGGTACTTTCCAATGGTGTTGTTGTTTTCAATGTAGTTGTAGCTACACTTGTTGGCTCCTCTGTTGTTCCAAGTGTTGTTTCTTCAGTAGGGACAGTTGACACTACAGTGCTTTCTAGAGTACTTTCAAATGGTGTTTTTGTTTCTAATGAAGTAGTAATTATACCTGTGGTCCCCTCTGGTGTTACAAATGTGGTTTCTTCAATAGGGACAGTTGACTTTACAGTACTTTCAATAGTGCTTTCAAATGGTGTTGTTGTTTTCAATGTAGTTGTAGCTACACTTGTTGGCTCCTCTGTTGTTGCAAGTGTTGTTTCTTCAGTAGGGACAGTTGACACTACAGTACTTTCTACAGTACTTTCAAATGGTGTTGTTTTCTCAGATGTAGTTGAAGTTATACTTGTTGTCTCTTCCGTTGTAACAAGTGTTGTTTCTTTGGTGGGGATAGTTGATATAACAGTACTTTCTACAGAACTTTCAAATGGTGTTCCTGTTTCTAATGAAGTAGTAACTATACCTGTGGTCTCCTCTGTTGTTACAAATGTAGTTTTTTCAGTAGGGACAGGTGACTTTACAGTACTTTCAATAGTGCTTTCCAATGGTGTTGTTGTTTTCAATGTAGTTGTAGCTCCACTTCTTGGCTCCTCTGTTGTTGCAAGTGTTGTTTCTTCAGTAGGGACAGTTGACACTACAGTGCTTTCTACAGTACTTTCAAATGGTGTTGTTTTCTCAGATGTAGTTGAAGTTATACTTGTGATCTCTTCGGTTGTCACAAGTGTTGTTTCTTTGGTAGAGATAGTTGATATAACAGTGCTTTCTACAGTACTTTCAAATGGTGTTCCTGTTTCTAATGAAGTAGTAACTATACCTGTGGTCTCCTCTGTTGTTACAAATGTAGTTTTTTCAGAGGGGACAGTTGACTTTACAGTACTTTCAATGGTACTTTCAAATGGTGTTGTTGTTTTCAATGTAGTTGTAGCTACACTTGTTGGCTCCTCTGTTGTTGCAAGTGTTGTCTCTTCAGTAGGGACAATTGACACGACAGTGCTTTCTAAAGTACTTTCAAATGGTGTTGGTTTCTCAGATGAAGTTGTACTTATACTTGTTGTCTCTTCGGTTGTCACAAGTTTGGTTTCTTTGGTAGGGATAGTTGATATAACAGTACTTTCTTCAGTACTTTCAAATGGTGTCCCAGTTTCTAATGAAGTAGTAACTATACCTGTGGTCTCCTCTGTTGTTACAAATGTAGTTTTTTCAGTAGGGACAGTTGACTTTACAGTACTTTCAATGGTACTTTCAAATGGTGTTGTTGTTTTCAATGTAGTTGTAGCTACACTTGTTGGCTCCTCTGTTGTTGCAAGTGTTGTTTCTTCAGTAGGGATAGTTGACACTACAGTGCTTTCTAGAGTACTTTCAAATGGTGTTTTTGTTTCTAATGAAGTAGTAATTACACCTGTGGTCCCCTCTGTTGTTACAAATGTGGTTTTTTCAATAGGGACAGTTGACTTTACAGTACTTTCAATAGTGCTTTCAAATGGTGTTGTTGTTTTCAATGTAGTTGTAGCTACACTTGTTGGCTCCTCTGTTTTTGCAAGTGTTGTTTCTTCAGAAGGGACAGTTGACACTACAGTGCTTTCTAGAGTACTTTCAAATGGTGTTTTTGTTTCTAATGAAGTAGTAATTATACCTGTGGTCCCCTCTGTTGTTACAAATGTGGTTTCTTCAATAGGGACAGTTGACTTTACAGTACTTTCAATAGTGCTTTTAAATGGTGTTGTTGTTTTCAATGTAGTTGTAGCTACACTTGTTGGCTCCTCTGTTGTTGCAAGTGTTGTTTCTTCAGAAGGGACAGTTGACACGACAGTGCTTTCTAAAGTACTTTCAAATGGTGTTGTTTTCTCAGATGTAGTTGAAGTTATACTTGTTGTCTCTTCCGTTGTAACAAGTGTCGTTTCTTTGGTGGGGATAGTTGATATAACAGTACTTTCTACAGAACTTTCAAATGGTGTTCCTGTTTCTAATGAAGTAGTAACTATACCTGTGGTCTCCTCTGTTGTTACAAATGTAGTTTTTTCAGTAGGGACAGTTGACTTTACAGTACTTTCAATAGTGCTTTCCAATGGTGTTGTTGTTTTCAATGTAGTTGTAGCTCCACTTCTTGGCTCCTCTGTTGTTGCAAGTGTTGTTTCTTCAGTAGGGACAGTTGACACTACAGTGCTTTCTACAGTACTTTCAAATGGTGTTGTTTTCTCAGATGTAGTTGAAGTTATACTTGTGATCTCTTCGGTTGTCACAAGTGTTGTTTCTTTGGTAGAGATAGTTGATATAACAGTGCTTTCTACAGTACTTTCAAATGGTGTTCCTGTTTCTAATGAAGTAGTAACTATACCTGTGGTCTCCTCTGTTGTTACAAATGTAGTTTTTTCAGAGGGGACAGTTGACTTTACAGTACTTTCAATGGTACTTTCAAATGGTGTTGTTGTTTTCAATGTAGTTGTAGCTACACTTGTTGGCTCCTCTGTTGTTGCAAGTGTTGTCTCTTCAGTAGGGACAATTGACACGACAGTGCTTTCTAAAGTACTTTCAAATGGTGTTGGTTTCTCAGATGAAGTTGTACTTATACTTGTTGTCTCTTCGGTTGTCACAAGTGTGGTTTCTTTGGTAGGGATAGTTGATATAATAGTACTTTCTTCAGTACTTTCAAATGGTGTCCCAGTTTCTAATGAAGTAGTAACTATACCTGTGGTCTCCTCTGTTGTTACAAATGTAGTTTTTTCAGTAGGGACAGTTGACTTTACAGTACTTTCAATGGTACTTTCAAATGGTGTTGTTGTTTTCAATGTAGTTGTAGCTACACTTGTTGGCTCCTCTGTTGTTGCAAGTGTTGTTTCTTCAGTAGGGATAGTTGACACTACAGTGCTTTCTAGAGTACTTTCAAATGGTGTTTTTGTTTCTAATGAAGTAGTAATTACACCTGTGGTCCCCTCTGTTGTTACAAATGTGGTTTCTTCAATAGGGACAGTTGACTTTACAGTACTTTCAATAGTGCTTTCAAATGGTGTTGTTGTTTTCAATGTAGTTGTAGCTACACTTGTTGGCTCCTCTGTTTTTGCAAGTGTTGTTTCTTCAGAAGGGACAGTTGACACTACAGTGCTTTCTAGAGTACTTTCAAATGGTGTTTTTGTTTCTAATGAAGTAGTAATTATACCTGTGGTCCCCTCTGTTGTTACAAATGTGGTTTCTTCAATAGGGACAGTTGACTTTACAGTACTTTCAATAGTGCTTTTAAATGGTGTTGTTGTTTTCAATGTAGTTGTAGCTACACTTGTTGGCTCCTCTGTTGTTGCAAGTGTTGTTTCTTCAGAAGGGACAGTTGACACGACAGTGCTTTCTAAAGTACTTTCAAATGGTGTTGTTTTCTCAGATGTAGTTGAAGTTATACTTGTTGTCTCTTCCGTTGTAACAAGTGTCGTTTCTTTGGTGGGGATAGTTGATATAACAGTACTTTCTACAGAACTTTCAAATGGTGTTCCTGTTTCTAATGAAGTAGTAACTATACCTGTGGTCTCCTCTGTTGTTACAAATGTAGTTTTTTCAGTAGGGACAGTTGACTTTACAGTACTTTCAATAGTGCTTTCCAATGGTGTTGTTGTTTTCAATGTAGTTGTAGCTCCACTTCTTGGCTCCTCTGTTGTTGCAAGTGTTGTTTCTTCAGTAGGGACAGTTGACACTACAGTGCTTTCTACAGTACTTTCAAATGGTGTTGTTTTCTCAGATGTAGTTGAAGTTATACTTGTGATCTCTTCGGTTGTCACAAGTGTTGTTTCTTTGGTAGAGATAGTTGATATAACAGTGCTTTCTACAGTACTTTCAAATGGTGTTCCTGTTTCTAATGAAGTAGTAACTATACCTGTGGTCTCCTCTGTTGTTACAAATGTAGTTTTTTCAGAGGGGACAGTTGACTTTACAGTACTTTCAATGGTACTTTCAAATGGTGTTGTTGTTTTCAATGTAGTTGTAGCTACACTTGTTGGCTCCTCTGTTGTTGCAAGTGTTGTCTCTTCAGTAGGGACAATTGACACGACAGTGCTTTCTAAAGTACTTTCAAATGGTGTTGGTTTCTCAGATGAAGTTGTAGTTATACTTGTTGTCTCTTCGGTTGTCACAAGTGTGGTTTCTTTGGTAGGGATAGTTGATATAATAGTACTTTCTTCAGTACTTTCAAATGGTGTCCCAGTTTCTAATGAAGTAGTAACTATACCTGTGGTCTCCTCTGTTGTTACAAATGTAGTTTTTTCAGTAGGGACAGTTGACTTTACAGTACTTTCAATGGTACTTTCAAATGGTGTTGTTGTTTTCAATGTAGTTGTAGCTACACTTGTTGGCTCCTCTGTTGTTGCAAGTGTTGTTTCTTCAGTAGGGACAGTTGACACTACAGTGCTTTCTAGAGTACTTTCAAATGGTGTTTTTGTTTCTAATGAAGTAGTAATTACACCTGTGGTCCCCTCTGTTCTTACAAATGTGGTTTCTTCAATAGGGACAGTTGACTTTACAGTACTTTCAATAGTGCTTTCAAATGGTGTTGTTGTTTTCAAAGTAGTTGTAGCTACACTTGTTGGCTCCTCTGTTTTTGCAAGTGTTGTTTCTTCAGAAGGGACAGATTGACACTACAGTGCTTTCTAGAGTACTTTCAAATGGTGTTTTTGTTTCTAATGAAGTAGTAATTATACCTGTGGTCCCCTCTGTTGTTACAAATGTGGTTTCTTCAATAGGGACAGTTGACTTTACAGTACTTTCAATAGTGCTTTTAAATGGTGTTGTTGTTTTCAATGTAGTTGTAGCTACACTTGTTGGCTCCTCTGTTGTTGCAAGTGTTGTTTCTTCAGAAGGGACAGTTGACACGACAGTGCTTTCTAAAGTACTTTCAAATGGTGTTGTTTTCTCAGATGTAGTTGAAGTTATACTTGTTGTCTCTTCCGTTGTAACAAGTGTCGTTTTTTTGGTGGGGATAGTTGATATAACAGTACTTTCTACAGTTCTTTCAAATGGTGTTCCTGTTTCTAATGAAGTAGTAATTATACCTGTGGTCTCCTGTGTTGTTACAAATGTGGTTTCCTCAGTAGGGACCGATGACTTTACAGTACTTTCAATAGTGCTTTCAAATGGTGTTGTTGTTTTCAATGTAGTTGTAGCTACACTTGTTGGCTCCTCTGTTGTTGCAAGTGTTGTTTCTTCAGTAGGGACAGTTGACACTACAGTGCTTTCTAGAGTACTTTCAAATGGTGTTTTTGTTTCTAATGAAGTAGTAATTATACCTGTGGTCCCCTCTGTTGTTACAAATGTGGTTTCTTCAATAGGGACAGTTGACTTTACAGTACTTTCAATAGTGCTTTCAAATGGTGTTGTTGCTTTCAAGGTACTTGTAGCTACACTTGTTGGCTCCTCTGTTGTTGCAAGTGTTGTTTCTTCAGTAGGGACAGTTGACACTACAGTACTTTCTACAGTACTTTCAAACGGTGTTGTTTTCTCAGATGTAGTTGAAGTTATACTTGTGGTCTGTTCGGTTGTAAGAAGTGTTGTTTCTTTGGTGGGGATAGTTGATATAACAGTACTTTCTACAGTACTTTCAAATGGTGTTCCTGTTTCTAATGAAGTAGTAATTATACCTGTGGTCTCCTCTGTTGTGACAAATGTCGTTTCTTCAGTAGGGACAGATGACTTTACAGAACTTTGAATAGTGCTTTCAAATGGTGTTGTTGTTTTCAATGTAGTTGTAGCTACACTTGTTGGCTCCTCTGTTGTTGCAAGTGTTGTTTCTTCAGTAGGGACAGTTGACACTACAGTGCTTTCTACAGTACTTTTAAATGGTGTTTTCTCAGATGTAGTTGTACTTATACTTGTTGTCTCTTCCGTTGTGACAAGTGTCGTCTTTTTGGTGGGGACAGTTGATATAACAGTACTTTCTTCAGTACTTTCAAATGGTGTTCCTGTTTCTAATGAAGTAGTAATTATACCTGTGGTCTCCTCTGTTGTTACAAATGTGGTTTCTTCAGTAGGGACAGTTGACTTTACAGTACTTTCAATGGTACTTTCAAATGGTGTTGTTGTTTTCAATGTAGTTGTAGCTACACTTGTTGGCGACTCTGTTGTTACAAAAGTGGTTTCCTCAGTAGGGACAGTTGTTTTTAAAGAACTTTTAATAGTAATTTCAAATGGTGTTATCGTTTCTAATGTAGTTGTAGCTAAACTTGTTTTTTCCAAAGTGGTACTCATTATGTCTGAAGTGGGAATTGCAGTTGATGTTATTTCCACAACAGGAAGTGAAACTTTATCGGTGAAGTTTTTAGAACCCTCTTTGTATGTAGGTGTCAAATCTTCGACTTTTTTAGTTGTGATTTCACTTGTGATTTCTTCCACGGGTATTGTTTTCATGGTAGTGCTTTCTTTAGTAGTTTCAGATGGTGTTGTTCTTTTCGATGTAGTTATAGATATACTGGTCTCCTCTGTTGTTACAAATGTGGTTTCTTCAGAAGGGAGAGTTGACATTACAGTTCTTTCAACAGTACTTTCCAAAGATGTTGATGTTTCCAAAGTAGTTGTAGCTCTACTTGTTGTCTCTTCTGTTGTAAAATATGTCGTTTTTTCAGTAGGGATGGTTGTCCTTAAAGTACTTTCTGTAGTTGCTTCTGATAATGTTGTTCCCATTGTCATAGTGAATAAAGTTGTAGTCTCTTCCGTTGTTAAAAATGTGGTTTCTTCAGTAGAGGCAGTTGACATTACAGTACTTTCTGTAGAACTTTTTGATGGTGTTGATACTAATCCCGTAGTAATTACACCAGTGGTCTCTTCTGTTGTTAAAGATGTGGTTTCTTCAGTAGAGACAGTTGACCTTTCAATGGTACTTTCCAATGGTGTTGTTGTTTTCAAAATAGTTGTAGCTACACTTGTTGGCTCCTCTGTTGTTGCAAGTGTTGTTTCTTCAGTAGGGACAGTTGACACTACAGTACTTTCTAAAGTACCTTCAAATGGTGTTGTTTTCTCAGATGTAGTTGAAGTTATACTTGTTGTCTCTTCGGTTGTCGCAAGTGTGGTTTCTTTGGTAGGGATAGTTGATATAACAGTACTTTCTTCAGTACTTTCAAATGGTGTTCCTGTTTCTAATGAAGTAGTAATTATACCTGTGGTCTCCTCTGTTGTTACAAATGTGGTTTCTTCAGTAGGGACAGTTGACACCACAGTACTTTCTACAGTACTTTCAAATGGTGTTGTTTTCGCAGATGTAAATGTACTTATACTTGTTGTCTCTTCCGTTGTAAGAAGTGTTGTTTCTTTGGTGGGGATAGTTGATATAACAGTACTTTCTACAGTACTTTCAAATGGTGTTCCTGTTTCTAATGAAGTAGTAACTATACTTGTGGTCTCCTCTGTTGTTACAAATATAGTTTTTTCAGTAGGGACAGTTGACTTTACAGTACTTTCAATGGTACTTTCAAATGGTGTTGTTGTTTTCAATGTAGTTGTAGTTACACTTGTTGCCTCCTTTGTTGTTGCAAGTGTTGTTTCTTCAGAAGGGACAGTTGACACGACAGTGCTTTCTAAAGTACTTTCAAATGGTGTTGGTTTCTCAGATGTAGATGTAGTTGTACTTATACTTGTTGTCTCTTCGGTTGTCACAAGTGTTGTTTTTTTGGTGGGGAATGTTGATATGATAGTACTTTCTACAGTACTTTCAAATGGTGTTCCTGTTTCTAATGAAGTAGTAATTATACCTGTGGTCTCCTGTGTTGTTACAAATGTGGTTTCCTCAGTAGGGACAGATGACTTTACAGTACTTTCAATAGTGCTTTCAAATGGTGTTGTTGTCTTCAATGTAGTTGTAGCTACACTTGTTGGCTCCTCTGTTGTTGCAAGTGTTGTTTCTTCAGTAGGGACAGATGACACTATAGTGCTTTCTAGAGTTCCTTCAAATGGTGTTTTTGTTTCTAATGAAGTAGTAAGTATACCTGTGGTCCCCTCTGTTGTTACAAATGTCGTTTCTTCAGTAGGGACAGATGACTTTACAGTACTTTCAATAGTGCTTTCAAATGGTGTTGTTGTTTTCAATGTAGTTGTAGCTACAGTTGTTGGTTCCTCTGTTGTTGCAAGTGTTGTTTCTTCAGTAGGGACAGTTGACACTACAGTGCTTTCTACAGTACTTTCAAATGTTGTTGTTTTCTCAGATGTAGTTGTACTTATACTTGTTGTCTCTTCGGTTGTCACAAGTGTGGTCTTTTTGGTGGGGACAGTTGATATAACAGTACTTTCTTCAGTAATTTCAATTGGTGTTCCTGTTTCTAATGAAGTAGTAATTATACCTGTGGTCTCCTCTGTTGTTACAAATGTGGTTTCTTCAGTAGGGACAGTTGACTTTACAGTACTTTCAATGGTACTTTCAAATGGTGTTGTTGTTTTCAATGTAGTTGTAGCCACACTTGTTGGCTCCTCTGTTGTTGCAAGTGTTGTTTCTTCAGTAGGGACAGTTGACACTACAGTGCTTTCTAAAGTACTTTCAAATGGTGTACCTGTTTCTAATGAAGTAGTAATTATACCTGTGGTCCCCTCTGTTGTTACAAAAGTGGTTTCTTCAGTAGGGACAGTTGACTTTACAGTACTTTCAATAGTGCTTTCAAATGGTGTTGTTGTTTTCAATGTAGTTGTAGCGACACTTGTTGGCTCCTCTGTTGTTGCAAGTGTTGTTTCTTCAGTAGGGACAGTTGACACTACAGTGCTTTCTACAGTACTTTCAAATGGTGTTTTCTCAGATGTAGTTGTACTTATACTTGTTGTCTCTTTGGTTGTGACAAGTGTGGTCTTTTTGGTGGGGACAGTTGATATAACAGTACTTTCTTCAGTACTTTCAATTGGTGTTCCTGTTTCTAATGAAGTAGTAATTATACCTGTGGTCTCCTCTGTTGTTACAAATGTGGTTTCTTCAGTAGGGACAGTTGACTTTACAGTACTTTCAATGGTACTTTCAAATGGTGTTGTTGTTTTCAATGTAGTTGTAGCTACACTTGTTGGCGACTCTGTTGTTACAAAAGTGGTTTCCTCAGTAGGGACAGTTGTTTTTAAAGAACTTTTAATAGTACTTTCAAATGGTGTTATCGTTTCCAATGTAGTTGTAGCTAAACTTGTTTTTTCCAAAGTGGTACTCATTATGTCTGAAGTGGGAATTGCAGTTGATGTTATTTCCACAACAGGAAGTGAAACTTTATCGGTGAAGTTTTTAGAACCCTCTTTGTATGTAGGTGTCAAATCTTCGACTTTTTTAGTTGTGATTTCACTTGTGATTTCTTCCACGGGTATTGTTTTCATGGTAGTGCTTTCTTTAGTACTTTCAGATGGTGTTGTTCTTTTCGATGTAGTTATAGATATACTGGTCTCCTCTGTTGTTACAAATGTGGTTTCTTCAGAAGGGAGAGTTGACATTACAGTTCTTTCAACAGTACTTTCCAAAGGTGTTGCTGTTTCCAAAGTAGTTGTAGCTCTACTTGTTGTCTCTTCTGTTGTAAAATATGTCGTTTTTTCAGTAGGGATGGTTGTCCTTAAAGTACTTTCTGTAGTTGCTTCTGATGATGTTGTTCCCATTGTCATAGTGAATAAAGTTGTAGTCTCTTCCGTTGTTAAAAATGTGGTTTCTTCAGTAGAGGCAGTTGACATTACAGTACTTTCTGTAGAACTTTTTGATGGTGTTGATACTAATCCCGTAGTAATTACACCAGTGGTCTCTTCTGTTGTTAAAGATGTGGTTTCTTCAGTAGAGACAGTTGACCTTTCAATGGTACTTTCAAATGGTGTTTTCAATGTAGTTGTAGCCACACTTGTTGGCTCCTCTGTTGTTGCAAGTGTTGTTTCTTCAGTAGGGACAGTTGACACCACAGTACTTTCTACAGTACTTTCAAATGGTGTTGTTTTCTCAGATGTAGTTGTAGTTATACTTGTTGTCTCTTCCGTTGTAAGAAGTGTTGTTTCTTTGGTGGGGATAGTTGATATAACAGTACTTTCTACAGTACTTTCAAATGGTGTTCCTGTTTCTAATGAAGTAGTAACTATACTTGTGGTCTCCTCTGTTGTTACAAATGTAGTTTTTTCAGTAGGGACAGTTGACTTTACAGTACTTTCAATGGTACTTTCAAATGGTGTTGTTGTTTTCAATGTAATTGTAGCTACACTTGTTGGCTCCTCTGTTGTTACAAGTGTTGTTTCTTCAGAAGGGACAGTTGAAAAGACAGTGCTTTCTAAAGTACTTTCAAATGGTGTTGGTTTCTCAGATGTAGTTGTACTTATACTTGTTGTCTCTTCCGTTGTCACAAGTGTGGTTTTTTTGGTGGGGATAGTTGATATAACAGTACTTTCTACAGTACTTTCAAGTGGTGTTCCTGTTTCTAATGAAGTAGTAATTATACCTGTCGTCTCCTGTGTTGTTACAAATGTGGTTTCCTCAGTAGGGACAGATGACTTTACAGTACTTTCAATAGTGCTTTCAAATGGTGTTGTTGTTTTCAATGTAGTTGTAGCCACACTTGTTGGCTCCTCTGTTGTTGCAAGTGTTGTTTCTTCAGTAGGGACAGTTGACACTACAGTACTTTCTAGAGTACTTTCAAATGGTGTTTTTGTTTCTAATGAAGTAGTAATTATACCTGTGGTCCCCTCTGTTGTTACAAATGTGGTTTCTTCAGTAGGGACAGATGACTTTACAGTACTTTCAATAGTGCTTTCAAATGGTGTTGTTGTTTTCAATGTAGTTGTAGCTACAGTTGTTGGCTCCTCTGTTGTTGCAAGTGTTGTTTCTTCAGTAGGGACAGTTGACACTACAGTGCTTTCTACAGTACTTTCAAATGGTGTTGTTTTCTCAGATGTAGTTGAAGTTATACTTGTTGTCTCCTCCGTTGTGACAAGTGTGGTCTTTTTGGTGGGGACAGTTGATATAACAGTACTTTCTTCAGTACTTTCAATTGGTGTTCCTGTTTCTAATGAAGTAGTAATTATACCTGTGGTCTCCTCTGTTGTTACAAATGTAGTTTTTTCAGTAGGGACAGTTGACTTTACAGTACTTTCAATGGTACTTTCAAATGGTGTTGTTGTTTTCAATGTAGTTGTAGCTACACTTGTTGGCTCCTCTGTTGTTGCAAGTGTTGTTTCTTCAGTAGGGACAGTTGACACTACAGTGCTTTCTAGAGTACTTTCAAATGGTGTTTTTGTTTCTAATGAAGGAGTAATTATACCTGTGGTCCCCTCTGTTGTTACAAATGTGGTTTCTTCAATAGGGACAGTTGACTTTACAGTACTTTCAATAGTGCTTTCAAACGGTGTTGTTGTTTTCAATGTAGTTGTAGCTACACTTGTTGGCTCCTCTGTTGTTGCAAGTGTTGTTTCTTCAGTAGGGACAGTTGACACTACAGTGCTTCCTACAGTACTTTCAAATGGTGTTGTTTTCTCAGATGTAGTTGTACTTATACTTGTTGTCCCTTCGGTTGTGACAAGTGTGGTCTTTTTGGTGGTGACAGTTGATATAACAGTACTTTCTTCAGTACTTTCAATTGGTGTTCCTGTTTCTAATGAAGTAGTAATTATACCTGTGGTCTTCCCTGTTGTTACAAATGTGGTTTCTTCAGTAGGGACAGTTGACTTTACAGTACTTTCAATGGTACTTTCAAATGGTGTTGTTGTTTTCAATGTAGTTGTAGCTACACTTGTTGGCTCCTCTGTTGTTGCAAGTGTTGTTTCTTCAGTAGGGACAGTTGACACTACAGTGCTTTCTACAGTACTTTCAAATTGTGTTGGTTTCTCAGATGTAGTTGTACTTATACTTGTTGTCTCTTCAGTTGTCACAAGTGTGGTTTTTTTGGTAGGGATAGTTGATATAACAGTACTTTCTTCAGTACTTTCAAATGGTGTTCCTGTTTCTAATGAAGTAGTAATTATACCTGTGGTCTCCTTTGCTGTGACAAATGTGGTTTCTTCAGTAGGGACAGATGACTTTACAGTACTTTCAATGGTACTTTCAAATGGTGTTGTTGTTTTCAATGTAGTTGTAGCTACAGTTGTTGGCTCCTCTGTTTTTGCAAGTGTTGTTTCTTCAGTAGAGACAGTTGACACTACAGTGCTTTCTAGAGTACTTTCAAATGGTGTTTTTGTTTCTAATGAAATAGTAATTATATCTGTGGTCCCCTCTGTTGTTACAAATGTGGTTTCTTCAATAGGGACAGTTGACTTTACAGTACTTTCAATAGTGCTTTCAAATGGTGTTGTTGCTTTCAATGTAGTTGTAGCGACACTTGTTGGCTCCTCTGTTGTTGCAAGTGTTGTTTCTTCAGTAGGGACAGTTGACACTACAGTGCTTTCTACAGTACTTTCAAATGGTGTTGTTTTCTCAGATGTAGTTCTACTTATACTTGTTGTCTCTTCCGTTGTGACAAGTGTGGTCTTTTTGGTGGGGACAGTTGATATAACAGTACTTTCTTCAGTACTTTCAAATGGTGTTCCTGTTTCTAATGAAGTAGTAATTATACCTGTGGTCTCCTCTGTTGTTAAAAATGTAGTTTTTTCAGTAGGGACAGTTGACTTTACAGTACTTTCAATGGTACTTTCAAATGGTGTTGTTGTTTTCAATGTAGTTGTAGCTACACTTGTTGGCTCCTCTGTTGTTGCAAGTGTTGTTTCTTCAGTAGGGACAGTTGACACTACAGTGCTTTCTAGAGTACTTTCAAATGGTGTTTTTGTTTCTAATGAAGGAGTAATTATACCTGTGGTCCCCTCTGTTGTTACAAATGTGGTTTCTTCAATAGGGACAGTTGACTTTACAGTACTTTCAATAGTGCTTTCAAATGGTGTTGTTGTTTTCAATGTAGTTGTAGCTACACTTGTTGGCTCCTCTGTTGTTGCAAGTGTTGTTTCTTCAGTAGGGACAGTTGACACTACAGTGCTTTCTACAGTACTTTCAAATGGTGTTGTTTTCTCAGATGTAGTTGTACTTATACTTGTTGTCTCTTCGGTTGTGACAAGTGTGGTCTTTTTGGTGGTGACAGTTGATATAACAGTACTTTCTTCAGTACTTTCAATTGGTGTTCCTGTTTCTAATGAAGTAGTAATTATACCTGTGGTCTTCTCTGTTGATACAAATGTGGTTTCTTCAGTAGGGACAGTTGACTTTACAGTACTTTCAATGGTACTTTCAAATGGTGTTGTTGTTTTCAATGTAGTTGTAGCTACACTTGTTGGCTCCTCTGTTGTTGCAAGTGTTGTTTCTTCAGTAGGGACAGTTGACACTACAGTGCTTTCTACAGTACTTTCAAATTGTGTTGGTTTCTCAGATGTAGTTGTACTTATACTTGTTGTCTCTTCAGTTGTCACAAGTGTGGTTTTTTTGGTAGGGATAGTTGATATAACAGTACTTTCTTCAGTACTTTCAAATGGTGTTCCTGTTTCTAATGAAGTAGTAATTATACCTGTGGTCTCCTTTGCTGTGACAAATGTGGTTTCTTCAGTAGGGACAGATGACTTTACAGTACTTTCAATGGTACTTTCAAATGGTGTTGTTGTTTTCAATGTAGATGTAGCTACAGTTGTTGGCTCCTCTGTTTTTGCAAGTGTTGTTTCTTCAGTAGAGACAGTTGACACTACAGTGCTTTCTAGAGTACTTTCAAATGGTGTACCTGTTTCTAATGAAATAGTAATTATACCTGTGGTCCCCTCTGTTGTTACAAATGTGGTTTCTTCAATAGGGACAGTTGACTTTACAGTACTTTCAATAGTGCTTTCAAATGGTGTTGTTGCTTTCAATGTAGTTGTAGCGACACTTGTTGGCTCCTCTGTTGTTGCAAGTGTTGTTTCTTCAGTAGGGACAGTTGACACTACAGTGCTTTCTACAGTACTTTCAAATGTTGTTGTTTTCTCAGATGTAGTTGTACTTATACTTGTTGTCTCTTCGGTTGTGACAAGTGTGGTCTTTTTGGTGGGGACAGTTGATATAACAGTACTTTCTTCAGTACTTTCAATTGGTGTTCCTGTTTCTAATGAAGTAGTAATTATACCTGTGGTCTCCTCTGTTGTTACAAATGTGGTTTCTTCAGTAGGGACAGTTGACTTTACAGTACTTTCAATGGTACTTTCAAATGGTGTTGTTGTTTTCAATGTAGTTGTAGCTACACTTGTTGGCGACTCTGTTGTTACAAAAGTGGTTTCCTCAGGAGTAACCGTTGTTTTTAAAGAACTTTTAATAGTACTTTCAAATGGTGTTATAGTTTCCAATGTAGTTGTAGCTAAACTTGTTTTTTCCAAAGTGGTACTCATTATGTCTAAAGTGGGAATTGCAGTTGATGTTATTTCCACAACAGGAAGTGAAACTTTATCGGTGAAGTTTTTAGAACCCTCTTTGTATGTAGGTGTCAAATCTTCGACTTTTTTAGTTGTGATTTCACTTGTGATTTCTTCCACGGGTATTGTTTTCATGGTAGTGCTTTCTTTAGTAGTTTCAGATGGTGTTGTTCTTTTCGATGTAGTTATAGATATACTGGTCTCCTCTGTTGTTACAAATGTGGTTTCTTCAGAAGGGAGAGTTGACATTACAGTTCTTTCAACAGTACTTTCCAAAGGTGTTGATGTTTCCAAAGTAGTTGTAGCTCTACTTGTTGTCTCTTCTGTTGTAAAATATATGGTTTTTTCAGTAGGGATGGTTGTCCTTAAAGTACTTTCTGTAGTTGCTTCTGATGTTGTTCCCATTGTCATAGTGAATAAAGTTGTAGTCTCTTCCGTTGTTAAAGATGTGGTTTCTTCAGTAGAGACAGTTGACTTTTCAATGGTACTTTCCAATGGTGTTGTTGTTTTCAATGTAGTTGTAGCCACACTTGTTGGCTCCTCTGTTGTTGCAAGTGATGTTTCTTCAGTAGGGACAGTTGACACTACAGTACTTTTTAAAGTACTTTCAAATGGTGTTCCTGTTTCTAATGAAGTAGTAATTATACCTGTCCGTCTCCTCTGTTGTTACAAAAGTGGTTTCTTCAGTAGGGACAGTTGACTTTACAGTACTTTCAATAGTGCTTTCAAATGGTGTTGTTGTTTTCAATGTAGTTGTAGCTCCACTTGTTGCTTCTTCTGTTGTTGCAAGTGTTGTTTCTTCAGTAGGGACAGTTGACACTACAGTACTTTCTACAGTACTTTCAAATGGTGTTGTTTTCTCAGATGTAGTTGAAGTTATACTTGTTGTCTCTTCGGTTGTCGCAAGTGTGGTTTCTTTGGTAGGGATAGTTGATATAACAGTACTTTCTACAGTACTTTCAAATGGTGTTCCTGTTTCTAATGAAGTAGTAATTATAACTGTGGTCCCCTCTGTTGTTACAAATGTCGTTTCTTCAATAGGGACAGTTGACTTTACAGTACTTTCAATAGTGCTTTCAAATGGTGTTGTTGTTTTCAATGTAGTTGTAGCTACAGTTGTTGGCTCCTCTGTTGTTGCAAGTGTTGTTTCTTCAGTAGGGACAGTTGACACTACAGTACTTTCTACAGTACTTTCAAATGGTGTTGTTTTCTCAGATGTAGTTGAAGTTATACTTGTGGTCTCTTCGGTTGTAAGAAGTGTTGTTTCTTTGGTGGCGATAGTTAATATAACAGTACTTTCTACCGTACTTTCAAATGGTGTTCCTGTTTCTAATGAAGTAGTAACTATACCTGTGGTCTCCTCTGTTGTTACAAATGTAGTTTTTTCAGTAGGGACAGTTGACTTTACAATACTTTCAGAGGTACTTTCAAATGGTGTTGTTGTTTTCAATGTAGTTGTAGCTACACTTGTTGGCTCCTCTGTTGTTGCAAGTGTTGTTTCTTCAGAAGGGACAATTGACACGACAGTGCTTTCTACAGTACTTTCAAATGGTGTTGTTTTCTCAGATGTAGTTCTACTTATACTTGTTGTCTCCTCCGTTGTGACAAGTGTGGTCTTTTTGGTGGGGACAGTTGATATAACAGTACTTTCTTCAGTACTTTCAATTGGTGTTCCTGTTTCTAATGAAGTAGTAATTATACCTGTGGTCTCCTCTGTTGTTACAAATGTAGTTTTTTCAGTAGGGACAGTTGACTTTACAGTACTTTCAATGGTACTTTCAAATGGTGTTGTTGTTTTCAATGTAGTTGTAGCTACACTTGTTGGCTCCTCTGTTGTTGCAAGTGTTGTTTCTTCAGTAGGGACAGTTGACACTACAGTGCTTTCTAGAGTACTTTCAAATGGTGTTTTTGTTTCTAATGAAGGAGTAATTATACCTGTGGTCCCCTCTGTTGTTACAAATGTGGTTTCTTCAATAGGGACAGTTGACTTTACAGTACTTTCAATAGTGCTTTCAAACGGTGTTGTTGTTTTCAATGTAGTTGTAGCTACACTTGTTGGCTCCTCTGTTGTTGCAAGTGTTGTTTCTTCAGTAGGGACAGTTGACACTACAGTGCTTCCTACAGTACTTTCAAATGGTGTTGTTTTCTCAGATGTAGTTGTACTTATACTTGTTGTCCCTTCGGTTGTGACAAGTGTGGTCTTTTTGGTGGTGACAGTTGATATAACAGTACTTTCTTCAGTACTTTCAATTGGTGTTCCTGTTTCTAATGAAGTAGTAATTATACCTGTGGTCTTCCCTGTTGTTACAAATGTGGTTTCTTCAGTAGGGACAGTTGACTTTACAGTACTTTCAATGGTACTTTCAAATGGTGTTGTTGTTTTCAATGTAGTTGTAGCTACACTTGTTGGCTCCTCTGTTGTTGCAAGTGTTGTTTCTTCAGTAGGGACAGTTGACACTACAGTGCTTTCTACAGTACTTTCAAATTGTGTTGGTTTCTCAGATGTAGTTGTACTTATACTTGTTGTCTCTTCAGTTGTCACAAGTGTGGTTTTTTTGGTAGGGATAGTTGATATAACAGTACTTTCTTCAGTACTTTCAAATGGTGTTCCTGTTTCTAATGAAGTAGTAATTATACCTGTGGTCTCCTTTGCTGTGACAAATGTGGTTTCTTCAGTAGGGACAGATGACTTTACAGTACTTTCAATGGTACTTTCAAATGGTGTTGTTGTTTTCAATGTAGTTGTAGCTACAGTTGTTGGCTCCTCTGTTTTTGCAAGTGTTGTTTCTTCAGTAGAGACAGTTGACACTACAGTGCTTTCTAGAGTACTTTCAAATGGTGTTTTTGTTTCTAATGAAATAGTAATTATATCTGTGGTCCCCTCTGTTGTTACAAATGTGGTTTCTTCAATAGGGACAGTTGACTTTACAGTACTTTCAATAGTGCTTTCAAATGGTGTTGTTGCTTTCAATGTAGTTGTAGCGACACTTGTTGGCTCCTCTGTTGTTGCAAGTGTTGTTTCTTCAGTAGGGACAGTTGACACTACAGTGCTTTCTACAGTACTTTCAAATGGTGTTGTTTTCTCAGATGTAGTTCTACTTATACTTGTTGTCTCTTCCGTTGTGACAAGTGTGGTCTTTTTGGTGGGGACAGTTGATATAACAGTACTTTCTTCAGTACTTTCAAATGGTGTTCCTGTTTCTAATGAAGTAGTAATTATACCTGTGGTCTCCTCTGTTGTTAAAAATGTAGTTTTTTCAGTAGGGACAGTTGACTTTACAGTACTTTCAATGGTACTTTCAAATGGTGTTGTTGTTTTCAATGTAGTTGTAGCTACACTTGTTGGCTCCTCTGTTGTTGCAAGTGTTGTTTCTTCAGTAGGGACAGTTGACACTACAGTGCTTTCTAGAGTACTTTCAAATGGTGTTTTTGTTTCTAATGAAGGAGTAATTATACCTGTGGTCCCCTCTGTTGTTACAAATGTGGTTTCTTCAATAGGGACAGTTGACTTTACAGTACTTTCAATAGTGCTTTCAAATGGTGTTGTTGTTTTCAATGTAGTTGTAGCTACACTTGTTGGCTCCTCTGTTGTTGCAAGTGTTGTTTCTTCAGTAGGGACAGTTGACACTACAGTGCTTTCTACAGTACTTTCAAATGGTGTTGTTTTCTCAGATGTAGTTGTACTTATACTTGTTGTCTCTTCGGTTGTGACAAGTGTGGTCTTTTTGGTGGTGACAGTTGATATAACAGTACTTTCTTCAGTACTTTCAATTGGTGTTCCTGTTTCTAATGAAGTAGTAATTATACCTGTGGTCTTCTCTGTTGATACAAATGTGGTTTCTTCAGTAGGGACAGTTGACTTTACAGTACTTTCAATGGTACTTTCAAATGGTGTTGTTGTTTTCAATGTAGTTGTAGCTACACTTGTTGGCTCCTCTGTTGTTGCAAGTGTTGTTTCTTCAGTAGGGACAGTTGACACTACAGTGCTTTCTACAGTACTTTCAAATTGTGTTGGTTTCTCAGATGTAGTTGTACTTATACTTGTTGTCTCTTCAGTTGTCACAAGTGTGGTTTTTTTGGTAGGGATAGTTGATATAACAGTACTTTCTTCAGTACTTTCAAATGGTGTTCCTGTTTCTAATGAAGTAGTAATTATACCTGTGGTCTCCTTTGCTGTGACAAATGTGGTTTCTTCAGTAGGGACAGATGACTTTACAGTACTTTCAATGGTACTTTCAAATGGTGTTGTTGTTTTCAATGTAGATGTAGCTACAGTTGTTGGCTCCTCTGTTTTTGCAAGTGTTGTTTCTTCAGTAGAGACAGTTGACACTACAGTGCTTTCTAGAGTACTTTCAAATGGTGTACCTGTTTCTAATGAAATAGTAATTATACCTGTGGTCCCCTCTGTTGTTACAAATGTGGTTTCTTCAATAGGGACAGTTGACTTTACAGTACTTTCAATAGTGCTTTCAAATGGTGTTGTTGCTTTCAATGTAGTTGTAGCGACACTTGTTGGCTCCTCTGTTGTTGCAAGTGTTGTTTCTTCAGTAGGGACAGTTGACACTACAGTGCTTTCTACAGTACTTTCAAATGTTGTTGTTTTCTCAGATGTAGTTGTACTTATACTTGTTGTCTCTTCGGTTGTGACAAGTGTGGTCTTTTTGGTGGGGACAGTTGATATAACAGTACTTTCTTCAGTACTTTCAATTGGTGTTCCTGTTTCTAATGAAGTAGTAATTATACCTGTGGTCTCCTCTGTTGTTACAAATGTGGTTTCTTCAGTAGGGACAGTTGACTTTACAGTACTTTCAATGGTACTTTCAAATGGTGTTGTTGTTTTCAATGTAGTTGTAGCTACACTTGTTGGCGACTCTGTTGTTACAAAAGTGGTTTCCTCAGGAGTAACCGTTGTTTTTAAAGAACTTTTAATAGTACTTTCAAATGGTGTTATAGTTTCCAATGTAGTTGTAGCTAAACTTGTTTTTTCCAAAGTGGTACTCATTATGTCTAAAGTGGGAATTGCAGTTGATGTTATTTCCACAACAGGAAGTGAAACTTTATCGGTGAAGTTTTTAGAACCCTCTTTGTATGTAGGTGTCAAATCTTCGACTTTTTTAGTTGTGATTTCACTTGTGATTTCTTCCACGGGTATTGTTTTCATGGTAGTGCTTTCTTTAGTAGTTTCAGATGGTGTTGTTCTTTTCGATGTAGTTATAGATATACTGGTCTCCTCTGTTGTTACAAATGTGGTTTCTTCAGAAGGGAGAGTTGACATTACAGTTCTTTCAACAGTACTTTCCAAAGGTGTTGATGTTTCCAAAGTAGTTGTAGCTCTACTTGTTGTCTCTTCTGTTGTAAAATATATGGTTTTTTCAGTAGGGATGGTTGTCCTTAAAGTACTTTCTGTAGTTGCTTCTGATGTTGTTCCCATTGTCATAGTGAATAAAGTTGTAGTCTCTTCCGTTGTTAAAGATGTGGTTTCTTCAGTAGAGACAGTTGACTTTTCAATGGTACTTTCCAATGGTGTTGTTGTTTTCAATGTAGTTGTAGCCACACTTGTTGGCTCCTCTGTTGTTGCAAGTGATGTTTCTTCAGTAGGGACAGTTGACACTACAGTACTTTTTAAAGTACTTTCAAATGGTGTTCCTGTTTCTAATGAAGTAGTAATTATACCTGTCGTCTCCTCTGTTGTTACAAAAGTGGTTTCTTCAGTAGGGACAGTTGACTTTACAGTACTTTCAATAGTGCTTTCAAATGGTGTTGTTGTTTTCAATGTAGTTGTAGCTCCACTTGTTGCTTCTTCTGTTGTTGCAAGTGTTGTTTCTTCAGTAGGGACAGTTGACACTACAGTACTTTCTACAGTACTTTCAAATGGTGTTGTTTTCTCAGATGTAGTTGAAGTTATACTTGTTGTCTCTTCGGTTGTCGCAAGTGTGGTTTCTTTGGTAGGGATAGTTGATATAACAGTACTTTCTACAGTACTTTCAAATGGTGTTCCTGTTTCTAATGAAGTAGTAATTATAACTGTGGTCCCCTCTGTTGTTACAAATGTCGTTTCTTCAATAGGGACAGTTGACTTTACAGTACTTTCAATAGTGCTTTCAAATGGTGTTGTTGTTTTCAATGTAGTTCTAGCTACAGTTGTTGGCTCCTCTGTTGTTGCAAGTGTTGTTTCTTCAGTAGGGACAGTTGACACTACAGTACTTTCTACAGTACTTTCAAATGGTGTTGTTTTCTCAGATGTAGTTGAAGTTATACTTGTGGTCTCTTCGGTTGTAAGAAGTGTTGTTTCTTTGGTGGCGATAGTTAATATAACAGTACTTTCTACCGTACTTTCAAATGGTGTTCCTGTTTCTAATGAAGTAGTAACTATACCTGTGGTCTCCTCTGTTGTTACAAATGTAGTTTTTTCAGTAGGGACAGTTGACTTTACAATACTTTCAGAGGTACTTTCAAATGGTGTTGTTGTTTTCAATGTCGTTGTAGCTACACTTGTTGGCTCCTCTGTTGTTGCAAGTGTTGTTTCTTCAGAAGGGACAATTGACACGACAGTGCTTTCTAAAGTACTTTCAAATGGTGTTGTTTTCTCAGATGTAGTTGTACTTATACTTGTTGTCTCTTCGGTTGTGACAAGTGTGGTTTTTTTGGTGGGGACAGTTGATATAACAGTACTTTCTTCAGTACTTTCAAATGGTGTCCCTGTTTCTAATAAAGTAGTAATTATACCTGTGGTCTCCTCTGTTGTGACAAATGTGGTTTCTTCAGTAGGGACAGTTGACTTTACAGTACTTTCAATAGTGCTTTCAAATGGTGTTGTTGTTTTCAATGTAGTTGTAGCTACAGTTGTTGACTCCTCTGTTGTTGCAAGTGTTGTTTCTTCAGTAGGGACAGTTGATACTACAGTACTTTCTACAGTACTTTCAAATGGTGTTGTTTTCTCAGATGTAGTTGAAGCTATACTTGTGGTCTCTTCGGTTGTCACAAGTGTTGTTTCTTTGGTAGGGATAGTTGATATAACAGTACTTGCTACAGTACTTTCAAATGGTGTCCCTGTTTCTAATGAAGTAGAAATTATACCTGTGGTCTCCTCTGTTGTTAAAAATGTAGTTTTTTCAGTAGGGACAGTTGACTTTACAGTACTTTCAATAGTGCTTTCAAATGGTGTTGTTGTTTTCAATGTAGTTGTAGCTACACTTGTTGGTTCCTCTGTTGTTGCAAGTGTTGTTTCTTTAGTAGGGACAGTTGACACGACAGTGCTTTCTAAAGTACTTTCAAAGGGTGTTGGTTTCTCAAATGTAGTTGTACTTATAATTGTTATTTCTTCGGTAGTCACAAGTGTTGTTTCTTTGGTAGGGATACTTGATATAACAGTACTTTCTACAGTACTTTCAAATGGTGTCCCTGTTTCTGATGAAGTAGTAATTATACCTGTGGTCTCCTCTGTCGTTACAAATGTAGTTTTTTCAGTAGGGATAGTTGACTTTACAGTACTTTCAATAGTACTTTCAAATGGTGTTGTTGTTTTCAATGTAGTTGTAGCTACACTTGTTGGCTCCTCTGTTGTTTCAAGTGTTGTTTCTTCAGTAGGGACAGTTGACACTACAGTACTTTCTAAAGTACTTTCAAATGGTGTTGTTTTCTCAGATGTAGTTGTACTTATACTTGTTGTCTCTTCCGTTGTGACAAGTGTGGTTTTTTTGGTGGGGACAGTTGATATAACAGTACTTTCTTCAGTACTTTCAAATGGTGTCCCTGTTTCTAATGAAGTAGTAATTATACCTGTGGTCTCCTCTGTCATTACAAATGTGGTTTTTTCAGTAGGGACAGTTGACACTACAGTACTTTCAATGGTACTTTCAAATGGTGTTGTTGTTTTCACTGTAGTTGTAGCTACACTTGTTGGCTCGTCTGTTGTTGCAAGTGTTGTTTCTTCAGTAGGGACAGTTGACACTACAGTGCTTTCTAGAGTACTTTCAAATGGTGTTTTTGTTTCTAATGAAGTAGTAATTATACCTGTGGTCCCCTCTGTTGTTACAAATGTGGTTTCTTCAATAGGGACAGTTGACTTTACAGTACTTTCAATAGTGCTTTCAAATGGTGTTGTTGTTTTCAATGTACTTGTAGCTACACTTGTTGGCTCCTCTGTTGTTGCAAGTGTTGTTTCTTCAGTAGGGACAGTTGACACTACAGCACTTTCTACAGTACTTTCAAACGGTGTTGTTTTCTCAGATGTAGTTGAAGTTATACTTGTTGTCTCTTCCGTTGTAAGAAGTGTTGTTTTTTTCGTTGGGATAGTTGATATAACAGTACTTTCTACAGTACTTTCAAATGGTGTTCCTGTTTCTAATGAAGTAGTAATTATACCTGTGGTCTCCTCTGTTGTTACAAATGTGGTTTCTTCAGTAGGGACAGTTGACTTTACAGTACTTTCAATAGTGCTTTCAAATGGTGTTGTTGTTTTCAATGTAGTTGTAGCTACACTTGTTGGCTCATCTGTTGTTGCAAGTGTTGTTTCTTCAGTAGGGACAGTTGACACTACAGTGCTTTCTAGAGTACTTTCAAATGGTGTTTTTGTTTCTAATGAAGTAGTAATTATACCTGTGGTCCCCCCTGTTGTTACAAATGTGGTTTCTTCAGTAGGGACAGTTGACTTTACAGTACTTTCAATGGTACTTTCAAATGGTGTTGTTGTTTTCAATGTAGTTGTAGCTACACTTGTTGGCTCCTCTGTTGTTGCAAGTGTTGTTTCTTCAGTAGGGACAGTTGACACTACAGTGCTTTCTAGAGTACTTTCAAATGGTGTTTTTGTTTCTAATGAAGTAGTAATTATACCTGTGGTCCCCCCTGTTGTTACAAATGTGGTTTCTTCAGTAGGGACAGTTGACTTTACAGTACTTTCAATAGTGCTTTCAAATGGTGTTGTTATTTTCAATGTAGTTGTAGCTACACTTGTTGGCTCCTCTGTTGTTGCAAGTGTTGTTTCTTCAGTAGGGACAGTTGACACCACAGTACTTTCTACAGTACTTCCAATTGGTGTTCCTGTTTCTAATGAAGTAGTAATTATACCTTTGGTCTCCTCTGTTGGTACAAATGTGGTTTCTTCAGTAGGGACAGTTGACTTTACAGTACTTTCAATGGTACTTTCAAATGGTGTTGTTGTTTTCAATGTAGTTGTAGCTACACTTGTTGGTTCCTCTGTTGTTGCAAGTGTTGTTTCTTTAGTAGGGACAGTTGACACGACAGTGCTTTCTAAAGTACTTTCAAATGGTGTCCCTGTTTCTAATGAAGTAGTAATTATACCTTTGGTCTCCTCTGTTGGTACAAATGTGGTTTCTTCAGTAGGGACAGTTGACTTTACAGTACTTTCAATAGTGCTTTCAAATGGTGTTGTTGTTTTCAATGTAGTTGTAGCTACAGTTGTTGACTCCTCTGTTGTTGCAAGTGTTGTTTCTTCAGTAGGGACAGTTGATACTACAGTACTTTCTACAGTACTTTCAAATGGTGTTGTTTTCTCAGATGTAGTTGAAGCTATACTTGTGGTCTCTTCGGTTGTCACAAGTGTTGTTTCTTTGGTAGGGATAGTTGATATAACAGCACTTGCTACAGTACTTTCAAATGGTGTCCCTGTTTCTGATGAAGTAGTAATTATATCTGTGGTCTCCTCTGTCGTTACAAATGTGGTTTCTTCATTAGGGACAGTTGACTTTACAGTACTTTCAATGGTACTTTCAAATGGTGTTGTTGTTTTCAATGTAGTTGTAGCTACACTTGTTGGCTCCTCTGTTGTTGCAAGTGTTGTTTCTTCAGTAGGGACAGTTGACACTACAGCGCTTTCTAGAGTACTTTCAAATGGTGTTTTTGTTTCTAATGAAGTAGTAATTATACCTGTGGTCCCCCCTGTTGTTACAAATGTGGTTTCTTCAGTAGGGACAGTTGACTTTACAGTACTTTCAATAGTGCTTTCAAATGGTGTTGTTATTTTCAATGTAGTTGTAGCTACACTTGTTGGCTCCTCTGTTGTTGCAAGTGTTGTTTCTTCAGTAGAGACAGTTGACACCACAGTACTTTCTACAGTACTTTCAAATGGTGTTGTTTTCTCAGATGTAGTTGTAGTTATACTTGTTGTCTCTTCCGTTGTAAGAAGTGTTGTTTCTTTGGTGGGGATAGTTGATATAACAGTACTTTCTACAGTACTTTCAAATGGTGTTCCTGTTTCTAATGAAGTAGTAACTATACTTGTGGTCTCCTCTGTTGTTACAAATGTACTTTTTTCAGTAGGGACAGTTGACTTTACAGTACTTTCAATCGTACTTTCAAATGGTGTTGTTGTTTTCAATGTAGTTGTAGCTACACTTGTTGGCTCCTCTGTTGTTGCAAGTGTTGTTTCTTCAGAAGGGACAGTTGACACGACAGTGCTTTCTAAAGTACTTTCAAATGGTGTTGGTTTCTCAGATGTAGATGTAGTTGTACTTATACTTCTTGTCTCTTCGGTTGTCACAAGTGTTGTTTCTTCAATAGGGACAGATGACACTATAGTGCTTTCTAGAGTACTTTCAAATGGTGTTTTTGTTTCTAATGAAGTAGTAATTATAACTGTGGTCCACTCTGTTGTTACAAATGTCGTTTCTTCAGTAGGGACAGATGACTTTACAGTACTTTCAATAGTGCTTTCAAATGGTGTTGTTGTTTTCAATGTAGTTGTAGCTACACTTGTTGGCTCCTCTGTTGTTGCAAGTGTTGTTTCTTCAGTTGGGACAGTTGACACTACAGTGCTTTCTACAGTACTTTCAAATGTTGTTGTTTTCTCAGCTGTAGTTGTACTTATACTTGTTGTCTCTTCGGTTGTGACAAGTGTGGTCTTTTTGGTGGGGACAGTTGATATAACAGTACTTTCTTCAGTACTTCCAATTGGTGTTCCTGTTTCTAATGAAGTAGTAATTATACCTTTGGTCTCCTCTGTTGTTACAAATGTGGTTTCTTCAGTAGGGACAGTTGACTTTACAGTACTTTCAATGGTACTTTCAATTGGTGTTGTTGTTTTCAATGTAGTTGTAGCTACACTTGTTGGCGACTCTGTTGTTACAGAAGTGGTTTCTTCAGTAGGGACAGTTGTTTTTAAAGAACTTTTAATAGTACTTTCAAATGGTGTTATAGTTTCCAATGTAGTTGTAGCTAAACTTGTTTTTTCCAAAGTGGTACTCATTATGTCTGAAGTGGGAATGACAGTTGATGTTATTTGCACAACAGGAAGTGAAACTTTATCGGTGAAGTTTTTAGAAGCCTCTTTGTATGTAGGTGTCAAATCTTCAACTTTTTTAGTTGTGATTTCACTTGTGATTTCTTCCACGGGTATTGTTGTCATGGTAGTGCTTTCTTTAGTACTTTCAGATGGTGTTGTTCTTTTCGATGTAGTTATAGATATACTGGTCTCCTCTGTTGTTACAAGTGTTGTTTCTTCAGTAGGGACAGTTGACACTACAGTGCTTTCTAAAGTACTTTCAAATGGTGTTCCTGTTTCTAATGAAGTAGTAATTATACCTGTGGTCTCCTCTGTTGTTACAAATGTGGTTTCTTCAGTAGGGACAGTTGACTTTACAGTACTTTCAATAGTGCTTTCAAATGGTGTTGTTGTTTTCAATGTAGTTGTAGCTACACTTGTTGACTCCTCTGTTGTTGCAAGTGTTGTTTCTTCAGTAGGGACAGTTGACACTACAGTGCTTTCTAGAGTACTTTCAAATGGTGTTTTTGTTTCTAATGAAGGAGTAATTATACCTGTGGTCCCCTCTGTTGTTACAAATGTGGTTTCTTCAATAGGGACAGTTGACTTTACAGTACTTTCAATAGTGCTTTCAAACGGTGTTGTTGTTTTCAATGTAGTTGTAGCTACAATTGTTGGCTCCTCTGTTGCTGCAAGTGTTGTTTCTTCAGAAGGGACAATTGACACGACAGTGCTTTCCAAAGTACTTTCAAATGGTGTTGTTTTCTCAGATGAAGTTGTACTTATACTTGTTGTCTCTTCGGTTGTGACAAGTGTGGTTTTTTTGGTGGGGACAGTTGATATAACAGTACTTTCTTCAGTACTTTCAAATGGTGTTCCTGTTTCTAATGAAGTAGTAATTATAACTGTGGTCTTCTCTGTTGTTACAAATGTGGTTTCTTCAGTAGGGACAGTTGACTTTACAGTACTTTCAATGGTACTTTCAAATGGTGTTGTTGTTTTCAATGTAGTTGTAGCTACACTTGTTGGCTCCTCTGTTGTTGCAAGTGTTGTTTCTTCAGTAGGGACAGTTGACACTACAGTGCTTTCTACAGCACTTTCAAATGGTGTTGTTTTCTCAGATGTAGTTGTACTTATACTTGTTTTCTCTTCGGTTGTGACAAGTGTGGTTTTTTTGGTGGGGACAGTTGATATAACAGTACTTTCTTCAGTACTTCCAATTGGTGTTCCTGTTTCTAATGAAGTAGTAATTATACCTGTGGTCTCCTCTGTTGTTACAAATGTGGTTTCTTCAGTAGGGACAGTTGACTTTACAGTACTTTCAATGGTACTTTCAAATGGTGTTGTTGTTTTCAATGTAGTTGTAGCTACACTTGTTGGCGACTCTGTTGTTACAAAAGTGGTTTCTTCAGTAGGGACAGTTGTTTTTAAAGAACTTTTAATAGTACTTTCAAATGGTGTTATCGTTTCCAATGTAGTTGTAGCTAAACTTGTTTTTTCCAAAGTGGTACTCATTATGTCCGAAGTGGGAATGACAGTTGATGTTATTTGCACAACAGGAAGTGAAACTTTATCGGTGAAGTTTTTAGAACCCTCTTTGTATGTAGGTGTCAAATCTTCGACTTTTTTAGTTGTGATTTCACTTGTGATTTCTTCCACGGGTATTGTTGTCATGGTAGTGCTTTCTTTAGAACTTTCAGATGGTGTTGTTCTTTTCGATGTAGTTATAGATATACTGGTCTCCTCTGTTGTTGCAAGTGTTGTTTCTTCAGTAGGGACAGTTGACACTACAGTGCTTTCTAAAGTACTTTCAAATGGTGTTCCTGTTTCTAATGAAGTAGTAATTATACCTGTGGTCTCCTCTGTTGTGACAAATGTGGTTTCTTCAATAGGGACAGTTGACTTTACAGTACTTTCAATGGTATTTTCAAATGGTGTTGTTGTTTTCAATGTAGTTGTAGCTACACTTGTTGGTTCCTCTGTTGTTGCAAGTGTTGTTTCTTTAGTAGGGACAGTTGACACGACAGTGCTTTCTAAAGTACTTTCAAATGGTGTCCCTGTTTCTAATGAAGTAGTAATTATACCTGTGGTCTCCTCTGTTGTGACAAATGTGGTTTCTTCAGTAGGGACAGTTGACTTTACAGTACTTTCAATAGTGCTTTCAAATGGTGTTGTTGTTTTCAATGTAGTTGTAGCTACAGTTGTTGACTCCTCTGTTGTTGCAAGTGTTGTTTCTTCAGTAGGGACAGTTGATACTACAGTACTTTCTACAGTACTTTCAAATGGTGTTGTTTTCTCAGATGTAGTTGAAGCTATACTTGTGGTCTCTTCGGTTGTCACAAGTGTTGTTTCTTTGGTAGGGATAGTTGATATAACAGTACTTGCTACAGTACTTTCAAATGGTGTCCCTGTTTCTGATGAAGTAATAATTATATCTGTGGTCTCCTCTGTCGTTACAAATGTAGTTTTTTCAGTAGGGATATTTGACTTTACAGTACTTTCAATAGTACTTTCAAATGGTGTTCTTGTTTTCAATGTAGTTGTAGCTACACTTGTTGGCTCCTCCGTTGTTTCAAGTGTTGTTTCTTCAGTAGGGACAGTTGACACTACAGTACTTTCTAAAGTACTTTCAAATGGTGTTGTTTTCTCAGATGTAGTTCTACTTATACTTGTTGTCTCTTCCGTTGTGACAAGTGTGGTTTTTTTGGTGGGGACAGTTGATATAACAGTACTTTCTTCAGTACTTTCAAATGGTGTCCCTGTTTCTAATGAAGTAGTAATTATACCTGTGGTCTCCTCTGTCATTACAAATGTAGTTTTTTCAGTAGGGACAGTTGACTCTACAGTACTTTCAATGGTACTTTCAAATGGTGTTGTTGTTTTCAATGTAGTTGTAGCTACACTTGTTGGCTCGTCTGTTGTTGCAAGTGTTGTTTCTTCAGTAGGGACAGTTGACACTACAGCACTTTCTACAGTACTTTCAAACGGTGTTGTTTTCTCAGATGTAGTTGAAGTTATACTTGTTGTCTCTTCCGTTGTAAGAAGTGTTGTTTTTTTGGTTGGGATAGTAGATATAACAGTACTTTCTATAGTACTTTCAAATGGTGTTCCTGTTTCTAATGAAGTAGTAATTATACCTGTGGTCTCCTCTTGTGTGACAAATGTGGTTTCTTCAGTAGGGACAGATGACTTTACAGTACTTTCAATGGTACTTTCAAATGGTGTTGTTGTTTTCAATGTAGTTGTAGCTACACTTGTTGGCTCCTCTGTTGTTACAAGTGTTGTTTCTTCAGTAGGGACAGTTAACACTACAGTACTTTCTACAGTACTTTCAAACGGTGTTGTTTTCTCAGATGTAGTTGAAGTTATACTTGTGGTCTCTTCGGTTGTAAGAAGTGTTGTTTCTTTGGTGGGGATTGTTGATATAACAGTACTTTCTACAGTACTTTCAAATGGTGTTCCTGTTTCTAATGAAGTAGTAATTATACCTGTGGTCTCCTCTGTTGTTACAAATGTGGTTTCTTCAGTAGGGACAGATGACTTTACAGTACTTTCAATGGTACTTTCAAATGGTGTTGTTGTTTTCAATGTAGTTGTAGCTACACTTGTTGGCTCCTCTGTTGTTGCAAGTGTTGTTTCTTCAGTAGGGACAGTTGACACTACAGTGCTTTCTAGAGTACATTCAAATGGTGTTTTTGTTTCTAATGAAGTAGTAATTATACCTGTGGTCCCCTCTGTTGTTACAAATGTGGTTTCTTCAATAGGGACAGTTGACTTTACAGTACTTTCAATAGTGCTTTCAAATGGTGTTGTTATTTTCAATGTAGTTGTAGCTACACTTGTTGGCTCCTCTGTTGTTGCAAGTGTTGTTTCTTCAGTAGGGACAGTTGACACCACAGCACTTTCTACAGTACTTTCAAATGGTGTTGTTTTCTCAGATGTAGTTGTAGTTATACTTGTTGTCTCTTCCGTTGTAAGAAGTGTTGTTTCTTTGGTGGGGATAGTTGATATAACAGTACTTTCTACAGTACTTTCAAATGGTGTTCCTGTTTCTAAAGAAGTAGTAACTATACTTGTGGTCTCCTCTGTTGTTACAAATGTACTTTTTTCAGTAGGGACAGTTGACTTTACAGTACTTTCAATCGTACTTTCAAATGGTGTTGTTGTTTTCAATGTAGTTGTAGCTACACTTGTTGGCTCCTCTGTTGTTGCAAGTGTTGTTTCTTCAGAAGGGACAGTTGACACGACAGTGCTTTCTAAAGTACTTTCAAATGGTGTTGTTTTCTCAGATGTAGATGTAGTTGTACTTATACTTCTTGTCTCTTCGGTTGTCACAAGTGTTGTTTCTTCAGTAGGGACAGATGACACTATAGTGCTTTCTAGAGTACTTTCAAATGGTGTTTTTGTTTCTAATGAAGTAGGAATTATAACTGTGGTCCCCTCTGTTGTTACAAATGTCGTTTCTTCAGTAGGGACAGATGACTTTACAGTACTTTCAATAGTGCTTTCAAATGGTGTTGTTGTTTTCAATGTAGTTGTAGCTACACTTGTTGGCTTCTCTGTTGTTGCAAGTGTTGTTTCTTTAGTTGGGACAGTTGACACTACAGTGCTTTCTACAGTACTTTCAAATGTTGTTGTTTTCTCAGCTGTAGTTGTACTTATACTTGTTGTCTCTTCGGTTGTGACAAGTGTGGTCTTTTTGGTGGGGACAGTTGATATAACAGTACTTTCTTCAGTACTTCCAATTGGTGTTCCTGTTTCTAATGAAGTAGTAATTATACCTGTGGTCTCCTCTGTTGTTACAAATGTGGTTTCTTCAGCAGGGACAGTTGACTTTACAGTACTTTCAATGGTACTTTCAAATGGTGTTGTTGTTTTCAATGTAGTTGTAGCTACACTTGTTGGCTCCTCTGTTGTTGCAAGTGTTGTTTCTTCAGTAGGGACAGTTGACACTACAGTGCTTTCTAGAGTACTTTCAAATGGTGTTTTTGTTTCTAATGAAGTAGTAATTATACCTGTGGTCCCCCCTGTTGTTACAAATGTGGTTTCTTCAGTAGGGACAGTTGACTTTACAGTACTTTCAATGGTACTTTCAAATGGTGTTGTTGTTTTCAATGTAGTTGTAGCTACACTTGTTGGCTCCTCTGTTGTTGCAAGTGTTGTTTCTTCAGTAGGGACAGTTGACACTACAGTGCTTTCTAGAGTACTTTCAAATGGTGTTTTTGTTTCTAATGAAGTAGTAATTATACCTGTGGTCCCCCCTGTTGTTACAAATGTGGTTTCTTCAGTAGGGACAGTTGACTTTACAGTACTTTCAATAGTGCTTTCAAATGGTGTTGTTATTTTCAATGTAGTTGTAGCTACACTTGTTGGCTCCTCTGTTGTTGCAAGTGTTGTTTCTTCAGTAGGGACAGTTGACACCACAGTACTTTCTACAGTACTTTCAAATGGTGTTGTTTTCTCAGATGTAGTTGTAGTTATACTTGTTGTCTCTTCCGTTGTAAGAAGTGTTGTTTCTTTGGTGGGGATAGTTGATATAACAGTACTTTCTACAGTACTTTCAAATGGTGTTCCTGTTTCTAATGAAGTAGTAACTATACTTGTGGTCTCCTCTGTTGTTACAAATGTACTTTTTTCAGTAGGGACAGTTGACTTTACAGTACTTTCAATCGTACTTTCAAATGGTGTTGTTGTTTTCAATGTAGTTGTAGCTACACTTGTTGGCTCCTCTGTTGTTGCAAGTGTTGTTTCTTCAGAAGGGACAGTTGACACGACAGTGCTTTCTAAAGTACTTTCAAATGGTGTTGTTTTCTCAGATGTAGATGTAGTTGTACTTATACTTCTTGTCTCTTCGGTTGTCACAAGTGTTGTTTCTTCAGTAGGGACAGATGACACTATAGTGCTTTCTAGAGTACTTTCAAATGGTGTTTTTGTTTCTAATGAAGTAGTAATTATAACTGTGGTCCCCTCTGTTGTTACAAATGTCGTTTCTTCAGTAGGGACAGATGACTTTACAGTACTTTCAATAGTGCTTTCAAATGGTGTTGTTGTTTTCAATGTAGTTGTAGCTACACTTGTTGGCTCCTCTGTTGTTGCAAGTGTTGTTTCTTCAGTTGGGACAGTTGACACTACAGTGCTTTCTACAGTACTTTCAAATGGTGTTGTTTTCTCAGCTGTAGTTGTACTTATACTTGTTGTCTCTTCGGTTGTGACAAGTGTGGTCTTTTTGGTGGGGACAGTTGATATAACAGTACTTTCTTCAGTACTTCCAATTGGTGTTCCTGTTTCTAATGAAGTAGTAATTATACCTGTGGTCTCCTCTGTTGTTACAAATGTGGTTTCTTCAGTAGGGACAGTTGACTTTACAGTACTTTCAATGGTACTTTCAAATGGTGTTGTTGTTTTCAATGTAGTTGTAGCTACACTTGTTGGCGACTCTGTTGTTACAAAAGTGGTTTCTTCAGTAGGGACAGTTGTTTTTAAAGAACTTTTAATAGTACTTTCAAATGGTGTTATCGTTTCCAATGTAGTTGTAGCTAAACTTGTTTTATCCAAAGTGGTACTCATTATGTCTGAAGTGGGAATGACAGTTGATGTTATTTGCACAACAGGAAGTGAAACTTTATCGGTGAAGTTTTTAGAAGCCTCTTTGTATGTAGGTGTCAAATCTTCGACTTTTTTAGTTGTGATTTCACTTGTGATTTCTTCCACGGGTATTGTTGTCATGGTAGTGCTTTCTTTAGTACTTTCAGATGGTGTTGTTCTTTTCGATGTAGTTATAGATATACTGGTCTCCTCTGTTGTTACAAGTGTTGTTTCTTCAGTAGGGACAGTTGACACTACAGTGCTTTCTAAAGTACTTTCAAATGGTGTTCCTGTTTCTAATGAAGTAGTAATTATACCTGTGGTCTCCTCTGTTGTTACAAATGTGGTTTCTTCAATAGGGACAGTTGACTTTACAGTACTTTCAATAGTGCTTTCAAATGGTGTTGTTGTTTTCAATGTACTTGTAGCTACACTTGTTGGCTCCTCTGTTGTTGCAAGTGTTGTTTCTTCAGTAGGGACAGTTGACACTACAGCACTTTCTACAGTACTTTCAAACGGTGTTGTTTTCTCAGATGTAGTTGAAGTTATACTTGTTGTCTCTTCCGTTGTAAGAAGTGTTGTTTTTTTGGTTGGGATAGTAGATATAACAGTACTTTCTACAGTACTTTCAAATGGTGTTCCTGTTTCTAATGAAGTAGTAATTATACCTGTGGTCCCCTCTGTTGTTACAAATGTGGTTTCTTCAATAGGGACAGTTGACTTTACAGTACTTTCAATAGTGCTTTCAAATGGTGTTGTTATTTTCAATGTAGTTGTACCTACACTTGTTGGCTCCTCTGTTGTTGCAAGTGTTGTTTCTTCAGTAGGGACAGTTGACACCACAGTACTTTCTACAGTACTTTCAAATGGTGTTGTTTTCTCAGATGTAGTTGTAGTTATACTTGTTGTCTCTTCCGTTGTAAGAAGTGTTGTTTCTTTGGTGGGGATAGTTGATATAACAGTACTTTCTACAGTACTTTCAAATGGTGTTCCTGTTTCTAATGAAGTAGTAACTATACATGTGGTCTCCTCTGTTGTTACAAATGTACTTTTTTCAGTAGGGACAGTTGACTTTACAGTACTTTCAATCGTACTTTCAAATGGTGTTGTTGTTTTCAATGTAGTTGTAGCTACACTTGTTGGCTCCTCTGTTGTTGCAAGTGTTGTTTCTTCAGAAGGGACAGTTGACACGACAGTGCTTTCTAAAGTACTTTCAAATGGTGTTGGTTTCTCAGATGTAGATGTAGTTGTACTTATACTTCTTGTCTCTTCGGTTGTCACAAGTGTTGTTTCTTCAGTAGGGACAGATGACACTATAGTGCTTTCTAGAGTACTTTCAAATGGTGTTTTTGTTTCTAATGAAGTAGTAATTATAACTGTGGTCCCCTCTGTTGTTACAAATGTCGTTTCTTCAGTAGGGACAGATGACTTTACAGTACTTTCAATAGTGCTTTCAAATGGTGTTGTTGTTTTCAATGTAGTTGTAGCTACACTTGTTGGCTCCTCTGTTGTTGCAAGTGTTGTTTCTTCAGTTGGGACAGTTGACACTACAGTGCTTTCTACAGTACTTTCAAATGTTGTTGTTTTCTCAGCTGTAGTTGTACTTATACTTGTTGTCTCTTCGGTTGTGACAAGTGTGGTCTTTTTGGTGGGGACAGTTGATATAACAGTACTTTCTTCAGTACTTCCAATTGGTGTTCCTGTTTCTAATGAAGTAGTAATTATACCTGTGGTCTCCTCTGTTGTTACAAATGTGGTTTCTTCAGTAGGGACAGTTGACTTTACAGTACTTTCAATGGTACTTTCAAATGGTGTTGTTGTTTTCAATGTAGTTGTAGCTACACTTGTTGGCTCCTCTGTTGTTGCAAGTGTTGTTTCTTCAGTAGGGACAGTTGACACTACAGTGCTTTCTAGAGTACTTTCAAATGGTGTTTTTGTTTCTAATGAAGTAGTAATTATACCTGTGGTCCCCCCTGTTGTTACAAATGTGGTTTCTTCAGTAGGGACAGTTGACTTTACAGTACTTTCAATGGTACTTTCAAATGGTGTTGTTGTTTTCAATGTAGTTGTAGCTACACTTGTTGGCTCCTCTGTTGTTGCAAGTGTTGTTTCTTCAGTAGGGACAGTTGACACTACAGTGCTTTCTAGAGTACTTTCAAATGGTGTTTTTGTTTCTAATGAAGTAGTAATTATACCTGTGGTCCCCCCTGTTGTTACAAATGTGGTTTCTTCAGTAGGGACAGTTGACTTTACAGTACTTTCAATAGTGCTTTCAAATGGTGTTGTTATTTTCAATGTAGTTGTACCTACACTTGTTGGCTCCTCTGTTGTTGCAAGTGTTGTTTCTTCAGTAGGGACAGTTGACACCAGAGTACTTTCTACAGTACTTTCAAATGGTGTTGTTTTCTCAGATGTAGTTGTAGTTATACTTGTTGTCTCTTCCGTTGTAAGAAGTGTTGTTTCTTTGGTGGGGATAGTTGATATAACAGTACTTTCTACAGTACTTTCAAATGGTGTTCCTGTTTCTAATGAAGTAGTAACTATACTTGTGGTCTCCTCTGTCATTACAAATGTACTTTTTTCAGTAGGGACAGTTGACTTTACAGTACTTTCAATCGTACTTTCAAATGGTGTTCTTGCTTTCAATGTAGTTGTAGCTACACTTGTTGGCTCCTCTGTTGTTGCAAGTGTTGTTTCTTCAGAAGGGACAGTTGACACGACAGTGCTTTCTAAAGTACTTTCAAACGGTGTTGGTTTCTCAGATGTAGATGTAGTTGTACTTATACTTCTTGTCTCTTCGGTTGTCACAAGTGTTGTTTCTTCAGTAGGGACAGATGACACTATAGTGCTTTCTAGAGTACTTTCAAATGGTGTTTTTGTTTCTAATGAAGTAGTAATTATAACTGTGGTCCCCTCTGTTGTTACAAATGTCGTTTCTTCAGTAGGGACAGATGACTTTACAGTACTTTCAATAGTGCTTTCAAATGGTGTTGTTGTTTTCAATGTAGTTGTAGCTACACTTGTTGGCTCCTCTGTTGTTGCAAGTGTTGTTTCTTCAGTTGGGACAGTTGACACTACAGTGCTTTCTACAGTACTTTCAAATGTTGTTGTTTTCTCAGCTGTAGTTGTACTTATACTTGTTGTCTCTTCGGTTGTGACAAGTGTGGTCTTTTTGGTGGGGACAGTTGATATAACAGTACTTTCTTCAGTACTTCCAATTGGTGTTCCTGTTTCTAATGAAGTAGTAATTATACCTGTGGTCTCCTCTGTTGTTACAAATGTGGTTTCTTCAGTAGGGACAGTTGACTTTACAGTATTTTCAATGGTACTTTCAAATGGTGTTGTTGTTTTCAATGTCGTTGTAGCTACACTTGTTGGCGACTCTGTTGTTACAAAAGTGGTTTCTTCAGTAGGGACAGTTGTTTTTAAAGAACTTTTAATAGTACTTTCAAATGGTGTTATCGTTTCCAATGTAGTTGTAGCTAAACTTGTTTTTTCCAAAGTGGTACTCATTATGTCTGAAGTGGGAATGACAGTTGATGTTATTTGCACAACAGGAAGTGAAACTTTATCGGTGAAGTTTTTAGAAGCCTCTTTGTATGTAGGTGTCAAATCTTCGACTTTTTTAGTTGTGATTTCACTTGTGATTTCTTCCACGGGTATTGTTGTCATGGTAGTGCTTTCTTTAGTACTTTCAGATGGTGTTGTTCTTTTCGATGTAGTTATAGATATACTGGTCTCCTCTGTTGTTACAAGTGTTGTTTCTTCAGTAGGGACAGTTGACACTACAGTGCTTTCTAAAGTACTTTCAAATGGTGGTCCTGTTTCTAATGAAGTAGTAATTATACCTGTGGTCTCCTCTGTTGTGGCAAATGTGGTTTCTTCAGTAGGGACAGTTGACTTTACAGTACTTTCAATAGTGCTTTCAAATGGTGTTGTTGTTTTCAATGTAGTTGTAGCTACACTTGTTGACTCCTCTGTTGTTGCAAGTGTTGTTTCTTCAGTAGGGACAGTTGACACTACAGTACTTTCTACAGTACTTTCAAATGGTGTTGGTTTCTCAAATGTAGTTGTACTTATAATTGTTATTTCTTCGGTAGTCACAAGTGTGGTTTCTTTGGTAGGGATACTTGATGTAACAGTACTTTCTACAGTACTTTCAAATGGTGTCCCTGTTTCTGATGAAGTAGTAATTATACCTGTGGTCTCCTCTGTCGTTACAAATGTAGTTTTTTCAGTAGGGATAGTTGACTTTACAGTACTTTCAATAGTACTTTCAAATGGTGTTGTTGTTTTCAATGTAGTTGTAGCTACACTTGTTGGCTCCTCTGTTGTTTCAAGTGTTGTTTCTTCAGTAGGGACAGTTGACACTACAGTACTTTCTAAAGTACTTTCAAATGGTGTTGTTTTCTCAGATGTAGTTCTACTTATACTTGTTGTCTCTTCCGTTGTGACAAGTGTGGTTTTTTTGGTGGGGACAGTTGATATAACAGTACTTTCTAAAGTACTTTCAAATGGTGTCCCTGTTTCTAATGAAGTAGTAATTATACCTGTGGTCTCCTCTGTCATTACAAATGTAGTTTTTTCAGTAGGGACAGTTGACTTTACAGTACTTTCAATGGTACTTTCAAATGGTGTTGTTGTTTTCAATGTAGTTGTAGCTACACTTGTTGGCTCGTCTGTTGTTGCAAGTGTTGTTTCTTCAGTAGGGACAGTTGACACTACAGTGCTTTCTAGAGTACTTTCAAATGGTGTTTTTGTTTCTAATGAAGTAGTAATTATACCTGTGGTCCCCTCTGTTGTTACAAATGTGGTTTCTTCAATAGGGACAGTTGACTTTACAGTACTTTCAATAGTGCTTTCAAATGGTGTTGTTGTTTTCAATGTAGTTGTAGCTACACTTGTTGGCTTCTCTGTTGTTGCAAGTGTTGTTTCTTCAGTTGGGACAGTTGACACTACAGTGCTTTCTACAGTACTTTCAAATGTTGTTGTTTTCTCAGCTGCAGTTGTACTTATACTTGTTGTCTCTTCGGTTGTGACAAGTGTGGTCTTTTTGGTGGGGACACTTGACATAACAGTACTTTCTTCAGTACTTCCAATTGGAGTTCCTGTTTCTAATGAAGTAGTAATTATACCTGTGGTCTCCTCTGTTGTTACAAATGTGGTTTCTTCAGTAGGGACAGTTGACTTTACAGTACTTTCAATGGTACTTTCAAATGGTGTTGTTGTTTTCAATGTAGTTGTAGCTACACTTGTTGGCTCCTCTGTTGTTGCAAGTGTTGTTTCTTCAGTAGGGACAGTTGACACTACAGTGCTTTCTAGAGTACTTTCAAATGGTGTTTTTGTTTCTAATGAAGTAGTAATTATACCTGTGGTCCCCCCTGTTGTTACAAATGTGGTTTCTTCAGTAGGGACGGTTGACTTTACAGTACTTTCAATGGTACTTTCAAATGGTGTTGTTGTTTTCAATGTAGTTGTAGCTACACTTGTTGGCTCCTCTGTTGTTGCAAGTGTTGTTTCTTCAGTAGGGACAGTTGACACTACAGTGCTTTCTAGAGTACTTTCAAATGGTGTTTTTGTTTCTAATGAAGTAGTAATTATACCTGTGGTCCCCCCTGTTGTTACAAATGTGGTTTCTTCAGTAGGGACAGTTGACTTTACAGTACTTTCAATAGTGCTTTCAAATGGTGTTGTTATTTTCAATGTAGTTGTAGCTACACTTGTTGGCTCCTCTGTTGTTGCAAGTGTTGTTTCTTCAGTAGGGACAGTTGACACCACAGTACTTTCTACAGTACTTTCAAATGGTGTTGTTTTCTCAGATGTAGTTGTAGTTATACTTGTTGTCTCTTCCGTTGTAAGAAGTGTTGTTTCTTTGGTGGGGGTAGTTGATATAACAGTACTTTCTACAGTACTTTCAAATGGTGTTCCTGTTTCTAATGAAGTAGTAACTATACTTGTGGTCTCCTCTGTTGTTACAAATGTACTTTTTTCAGTAGGGACAGTTGACTTTACAGTACTTTCAATCGTACTTTCAAATGGTGTTGTTGTTTTCAATGTAGTTGTAGCTACACTTGTTGGCTCCTCTGTTGTTGCAAGTGTTGTTTCTTCAGAAGGGACAGTTGACACGACAGTGCTTTCTAAAGTACTTTCAAATGGTGTTGGTTTCTCAGATGTAGATGTAGTTGTACTTATACTTCTTGTCTCTTCGGTTGTCACAAGTGTTGTTTCTTCAGTAGGGACAGATGACACTATAGTGCTTTCTAGAGTACTTTCAAATGGTGTTTTTGTTTCTAATGAAGTAGTAATTATAACTGTGGTCCCCTCTGTTGTTACAAATGTCGTTTCTTTAGTAGGGACAGATGACTTTACAGTACTTTCAATAGTGCTTTCAAATGGTGTTGTTGTTTTCAATGTAGTTGTAGCTACACTTGTTGGCTCCTCTGTTGTTGCAAGTGTTGTTTCTTCAGTTGGGACAGTTGACACTACAGTGCTTTCTACAGTACTTTCAAATGTTGTTGTTTTCTCAGCTGTAGTTGTACTTATACTTGTTGTCTCTTCGATTGTGACAAGTGTGGTCTTTTTGGTGGGGACAGTTGATATAACAGTACTTTCTTCAGTACTTCCAATTGGTGTTCCTGTTTCTAATGAAGTAGTAATTATACCTGTGGTCTCCTCTGTTGTTACAAATGTGGTTTCTTCAGTAGGGACAGTTGACTTTACAGTACTTTCAATGGTACTTTCAAATGGTGTTGTTGTTTTCAATGTAGTTGTAGCTACACTTGTTGGCTCCTCTGTTGTTGCAAGTGTTGTTTCTTCAGTAGGGACAGTTGACACTACAGTGCTTTCTAGAGTACTTTCAAATGGTGTTTTTGTTTCTAATGAAGTAGTAATTATACCTGTGGTCCCCCCTGTTGTTACAAATGTGGTTTCTTCAGTAGGGACAGTTGACTTTACAGTACTTTCAATGGTACTTTCAAATGGTGTTGTTGTTTTCAATGTAGTTGTAGCTACACTTGTTGGCTCCTCTGTTGTTGCAAGTGTTGTTTCTTCAGTAGGGACAGTTGACACTACAGTGCTTTCTAGAGTACTTTCAAATGGTGTTTTTGTTTCTAATGAAGTAGTAATTATACCTGTGGTCCCCCCTGTTGTTACAAATGTGGTTTCTTCAGTAGGGACAGTTGACTTTACAGTACTTTCAATAGTGCTTTCAAATGGTGTTGTTATTTTCAATGTAGTTGTACCTACACTTGTTGGCTCCTCTGTTGTTGCAAGTGTTGTTTCTTCAGTAGGGACAGTTGACACCACAGTACTTTCTACAGTACTTTCAAATGGTGTTGTTTTCTCAGATGTAGTTGTAGTTATACTTGTTGTCTCTTCCGTTGTAAGAAGTGTTGTTTCTTTGGTGGGGATAGTTGATATAACAGTACTTTCTACAGTACTTTCAAATGGTGTTCCTGTTTCTAATGAAGTAGTAACTATACTTGTGGTCTCCTCTGTTGTTACAAATGTACTTTTTTCAGTAGGGACAGTTGACTTTACAGTACTTTCAATCGTACTTTCAAATGGTGTTGTTGTTTTCAATGTAGTTGTAGCTACACTTGTTGGCTCCTCTGTTGTTGCAAGTGTTGTTTCTTCAGAAGGGACAGTTGACACGACAGTGCTTTCTAAAGTACTTTCAAATGGTGTTGGTTTCTCAGATGTAGATGTAGTTGTACTTATACTTCTTGTCTCTTCGGTTGTCACAAGTGTTGTTTCTTCAGTAGGGACAGATGACACTATAGTGCTTTCTAGAGTACTTTCAAATGGTGTTTTTGTTTCTAATGAAGTAGTAATTATAACTGCGGTCCCCTCTGTTGTTACAAATGTCGTTTCTTCAGTAGGGACAGATGACTTTACAGTACTTTCAATAGTGCTTTCAAATGGTGTTGTTGTTTTCAATGTAGTTGTAGCTACACTTGTTGGCTCCTCTGTTGTTGCAAGTGTTGTTTCTACAGTTGGGACAGTTGACACTACAGTGCTTTCTACAGTACTTTCAAATGTTGTTGTTTTCTCAGCTGTAGTTGTACTTATACTTGTTGTCTCTTCGGTTGTGACAAGTGTGGTCTTTTTGGTGGGGACAGTTGATATAACAGTACTTTCTACAGTACTTTCAAATGGTGTTCCTGTTTCTAATGAAGTAGTAATTATACCTGTGGTCCCCCCTGTTGTTACAAATGTGGTTTCTTCAGTAGGGACAGTTGACTTTACAGTACTTTCAATGGTACTTTCAAATGGTGTTGTTGTTTTCAATGTAGTTGTAGCTACACTTGTTGGCTCCTCTGTTGTTGCAAGTGTTGTTTCTTCAGTAGGGACAGTTGACACTACAGTGCTTTCTAGAGTACTTTCAAATGGTGTTTTTGTTTCTAATGAAGTAGTAATTATACCTGTGGTCCCCCCTGTTGTTACAAATGTGGTTTCTTCAGTAGGGACAGTTGACTTTACAGTACTTTCAATAGTGCTTTCAAATGGTGTTGTTATTTTCAATGTAGTTGTACCTACACTTGTTGGCTCCTCTGTTGTTGCAAGTGTTGTTTCTTCAGTAGGGACAGTTGACACCACAGTACTTTCTACAGTACTTTCAAATGGTGTTGTTTTCTCAGATGTAGTTGTAGTTATACTTGTTGTCTCTTCCGTTGTAAGAAGTGTTGTTTCTTTGGTGGGGGTAGTTGATATAACAGTACTTTCTTCAGTACTTTCAAATGGTGTTCCTGTTTCTAATGAAGTAGTAACTATACTTGTGGTCTCCTCTGTTGTTACAAATGTACTTTTTTCAGTAGGGACAGTTGACTTTACAGTACTTTCAATCGTGCTTTCAAATGGTGTTGTTGTTTTCAATGTAGTTGTAGCTACACTTGTTGGCTCCTCTGTTGTTGCAAGTGTTGTTTCTTCAGAAGGGACAGTTGACATGACAGTGCTTTCTAAAGTACTTTCAAATGGTGTTGGTTTCTCAGATGTAGATGTAGTTGTACTTATACTTCTTGTCTCTTCGGTTGTCACAAGTGTTGTTTCTTCAGTAGGGACAGATGACACTATAGTGCTTTCTAGAGTACTTTCAAATGGTGTTTTTGTTTCTAATGAAGTAGTAATTATAACTGCGGTCCCCTCTGTTGTTACAAATGTCGTTTCTTCAGTAGGGACAGATGACTTTACAGTACTTTCAATAGTGCTTTCAAATGGTGTTGTTGTTTTCAATGTAGTTGTAGCTACACTTGTTGGCTCCTCTGTTGTTGCAAGTGTTGTTTCTACAGTTGGGACAGTTGACACTACAGTGCTTTCTACAGTACTTTCAAATGTTGTTGTTTTCTCAGCTGTAGTTGTACTTATACTTGTTGTCTCTTCGGTTGTGACAAGTGTGGTCTTTTTGGTGGGGACAGTTGATATAACAGTACTTTCTACAGTACTTTCAAATGGTGTTCCTGTTTCTAATGAAGTAGTAATTATACCTGTGGTCCCCCCTGTTGTTACAAATGTGGTTTCTTCAGTAGGGACAGTTGACTTTACAGTACTTTCAATGGTACTTTCAAATGGTGTTGTTGTTTTCAATGTAGTTGTAGCTACACTTGTTGGCTCCTCTGTTGTTGCAAGTGTTGTTTCTTCAGTAGGGACAGTTGACACTACAGTGCTTTCTAGAGTACTTTCAAATGGTGTTTTTGTTTCTAATGAAGTAGTAATTATACCTGTGGTCCCCCCTGTTGTTACAAATGTGGTTTCTTCAGTAGGGACAGTTGACTTTACAGTACTTTCAATAGTGCTTTCAAATGGTGTTGTTATTTTCAATATAGTTGTACCTACACTTGTTGGCTCCTCTGTTGTTGCAAGTGTTGTTTCTTCAGTAGGGACAGATGACACCACAGTACTTTCTACAGTACTTTCAAATGGTGTTGTTTTCTCAGATGTAGTTGTAGTTATACTTGTTGTCTCTTCCGTTGTAAGAAGTGTTGTTTCTTTGGTGGGGGTAGTTGATATAACAGTACTTTCTTCAGTACTTTCAAATGGTGTTCCTGTTTCTAATGAAGTAGTAACTATACTTGTGGTCTCCTCTGTTGTTACAAATGTACTTTTTTCAGTAGGGACAGTTGACTTTACAGTACTTTCAATCGTACTTTCAAATGGTGTTGTTGTTTTCAATGTAGTTGTAGCTACACTTGTTGGCTCCTCTGTTGTTGCAAGTGTTGTTTCTTCAGAAGGGACAGTTGACACGACAGTGCTTTCTAAAGTACTTTCAAATGGTGTTGGTTTCTCAGATGTAGATGTAGTTGTACTTATACTTCTTGTCTCTTCGGTTGTCACAAGTGTTGTTTCTTCAGTAGGGACAGATGACACTATAGTGCTTTCTAGAGTACTTTCAAATGGTGTTTTTGTTTCTAATGAAGTAGTAATTATAACTGTGGTCCCCTCTGTTGTTACAAATGTCGTTTCTTTAGTAGGGACAGATGACTTTACAGTACTTTCAATAGTGCTTTCAAATGGTGTTGTTGTTTTCAATGTAGTTGTAGCTACACTTGTTGGCTCCTCTGTTGTTGCAAGTGTTGTTTCTTCAGTTGGGACAGTTGACACTACAGTGCTTTCTACAGTACTTTCAAATGTTGTTGTTTTCTCAGCTGTAGTTGTACTTATACTTGTTGTCTCTTCGATTGTGACAAGTGTGGTCTTTTTGGTGGGGACAGTTGATATAACAGTACTTTCTTCAGTACTTCCAATTGGTGTTCCTGTTTCTAATGAAGTAGTAATTATACCTGTGGTCTCCTCTGTTGTTACAAATGTGGTTTCTTCAGTAGGGACAGTTGACTTTACAGTACTTTCAATGGTACTTTCAAATGGTGTTGTTGTTTTCAATGTAGTTGTAGCTACACTTGTTGGCTCCTCTGTTGTTGCAAGTGTTGTTTCTTCAGTAGGGACAGTTGACACTACAGTGCTTTCTAGAGTACTTTCAAATGGTGTTTTTGTTTCTAATGAAGTAGTAATTATACCTGTGGTCCCCCCTGTTGTTACAAATGTGGTTTCTTCAGTAGGGACAGTTGACTTTACAGTACTTTCAATGGTACTTTCAAATGGTGTTGTTGTTTTCAATGTAGTTGTAGCTACACTTGTTGGCTCCTCTGTTGTTGCAAGTGTTGTTTCTTCAGTAGGGACAGTTGACACTACAGTGCTTTCTAGAGTACTTTCAAATGGTGTTTTTGTTTCTAATGAAGTAGTAATTATACCTGTGGTCCCCCCTGTTGTTACAAATGTGGTTTCTTCAGTAGGGACAGTTGACTTTACAGTACTTTCAATAGTGCTTTCAAATGGTGTTGTTATTTTCAATGTAGTTGTACCTACACTTGTTGGCTCCTCTGTTGTTGCAAGTGTTGTTTCTTCAGTAGGGACAGTTGACACCACAGTACTTTCTACAGTACTTTCAAATGGTGTTGTTTTCTCAGATGTAGTTGTAGTTATACTTGTTGTCTCTTCCGTTGTAAGAAGTGTTGTTTCTTTGGTGGGGATAGTTGATATAACAGTACTTTCTACAGTACTTTCAAATGGTGTTCCTGTTTCTAATGAAGTAGTAACTATACTTGTGGTCTCCTCTGTTGTTACAAATGTACTTTTTTCAGTAGGGACAGTTGACTTTACAGTACTTTCAATCGTACTTTCAAATGGTGTTGTTGTTTTCAATGTAGTTGTAGCTACACTTGTTGGCTCCTCTGTTGTTGCAAGTGTTGTTTCTTCAGAAGGGACAGTTGACATGACAGTGCTTTCTAAAGTACTTTCAAATGGTGTTGGTTTCTCAGATGTAGATGTAGTTGTACTTATACTTCTTGTCTCTTCGGTTGTCACAAGTGTTGTTTCTTCAGTAGGGACAGATGACACTATAGTGCTTTCTAGAGTACTTTCAAATGGTGTTTTTGTTTCTAATGAAGTAGTAATTATAACTGCGGTCCCCTCTGTTGTTACAAATGTCGTTTCTTCAGTAGGGACAGATGACTTTACAGTACTTTCAATAGTGCTTTCAAATGGTGTTGTTGTTTTCAATGTAGTTGTAGCTACACTTGTTGGCTCCTCTGTTGTTGCAAGTGTTGTTTCTTCAGTAGGGACAGTTGACACTACAGTGCTTTCTACAGTACTTTCAAATGTTGTTGTTTTCTCAGCTGTAGTTGTACTTATACTTGTTGTCTCTTCGATTGTGACAAGTGTGGTCTTTTTGGTGGGGACAGTTGATATAACAGTACTTTCTTCAGTACTTCCAATTGGTGTTCCTGTTTCTAATGAAGTAGTAATTATACCTGTGGTCTCCTCTGTTGTTACAAATGTGGTTTCTTCAGTAGGGACAGTTGACTTTACAGTACTTTCAATGGTACTTTCAAATGGTGTTGTTGTTTTCAATGTAGTTGTAGCTACACTTGTTGGCTCCTCTGTTGTTGCAAGTGTTGTTTCTTCAGTAGGGACAGTTGACACTACAGTGCTTTCTAGAGTACTTTCAAATGGTGTTTTTGTTTCTAATGAAGTAGTAATTATACCTGTGGTCCCCCCTGTTGTTACAAATGTGGTTTCTTCAGTAGGGACAGTTGACTTTACAGTACTTTCAATGGTACTTTCAAATGGTGTTGTTGTTTTCAATGTAGTTGTAGCTACACTTGTTGGCTCCTCTGTTGTTGCAAGTGTTGTTTCTTCAGTAGGGACAGTTGACACTACAGTGCTTTCTAGAGTACTTTCAAATGGTGTTTTTGTTTCTAATGAAGTAGTAATTATACCTGTGGTCCCCCCTGTTGTTACAAATGTGGTTTCTTCAGTAGGGACAGTTGACTTTACAGTACTTTCAATGGTACTTTCAAATGGTGTTGTTGTTTTCAATGTAGTTGTAGCTACACTTGTTGGCTCCTCTGTTGTTGCAAGTGTTGTTTCTTCAGTAGGGACAGTTGACACTACAGTGCTTTCTAGAGTACTTTCAAATGGTGTTTTTGTTTCTAATGAAGTAGTAATTATACCTGTGGTCCCCCCTGTTGTTACAAATGTGGTTTCTTCAGTAGGGACAGTTGACTTTACAGTACTTTCAATAGTGCTTTCAAATGGTGTTGTTATTTTCAATGTAGTTGTACCTACACTTGTTGGCTCCTCTGTTGTTGCAAGTGTTGTTTCTTCAGTAGGGACAGTTGACACCACAGTACTTTCTACAGTACTTTCAAATGGTGTTGTTTTCTCAGATGTAGTTGTAGTTATACTTGTTGTCTCTTCCGTTGTAAGAAGTGTTGTTTCTTTGGTGGGGATAGTTGATATAACAGTACTTTCTACAGTACTTTCAAATGGTGTTCCTGTTTCTAATGAAGTAGTAACTATACTTGTGGTCTCCTCTGTTGTTACAAATGTACTTTTTTCAGTAGGGACAGTTGACTTTACAGTACTTTCAATCGTACTTTCAAATGGTGTTGTTGTTTTCAATGTAGTTGTAGCTACACTTGTTGGCTCCTCTGTTGTTGCAAGTGTTGTTTCTTCAGAAGGGACAGTTGACATGACAGTGCTTTCTAAAGTACTTTCAAATGGTGTTGGTTTCTCAGATGTAGATGTAGTTGTACTTATACTTCTTGTCTCTTCGGTTGTCACAAGTGTTGTTTCTTCAGTAGGGACAGATGACACTATAGTGCTTTCTAGAGTACTTTCAAATGGTGTTTTTGTTTCTAATGAAGTAGTAATTATAACTGCGGTCCCCTCTGTTGTTACAAATGTCGTTTCTTCAGTAGGGACAGATGACTTTACAGTACTTTCAATAGTGCTTTCAAATGGTGTTGTTGTTTTCAATGTAGTTGTAGCTACACTTGTTGGCTCCTCTGTTGTTGCAAGTGTTGTTTCTACAGTTGGGACAGTTGACACTACAGTGCTTTCTACAGTACTTTCAAATGTTGTTGTTTTCTCAGCTGTAGTTGTACTTATACTTGTTGTCTCTTCGGTTGTGACAAGTGTGGTCTTTTTGGTGGGGACAGTTGATATAACAGTACTTTCTACAGTACTTTCAAATGGTGTTCCTGTTTCTAATGAAGTAGTAATTATACCTGTGGTCTCCTCTGTTGTTACAAATGTGGTTTCTTCAGTAGGGACAGTTGACTTTACAGTACTTTCAATGGTACTTTCAAATGGTGTTGTTGTTTTCAATGTAGTTGTAGCTACACTTGTTGGCGACTCTGTTGTTACAAAAGTGGTTTCCTCAGTAGGGACAGTTGTTTTTAAAGAACTTTTAATAGTACTTTCAAATGGTGTTATCGTTTCCAATGTAGTTGTAGCTAAACTTGTTTTTTCCAAAGTGGTACTCATTATGTCTGAAGTGGGAATTGCAGTTGATGTTATTTGCACAACAGGAAGTGAAACTTTATCGGTGAAGTTTTTAGAACCCTCTTTGTATGTAGGTGTCAAATCCTCGACTTTTTTAGTTGTGATTTCACTTGTGATTTCTTCCACGGGTATTGTTTTCATGGTAGTGCTTTTTTTAGTAGTTTCAGATGGTGTTGTTCTTTTCGATGTAGTTATAGATATACTGGTCTCCTCTGTTGTTACAAATGTGGTTTCTTGAGAAGGGAGAGTTGACATTACAGTTCTTTCAACAGTACTTTCCAAAGGTGTTGATGTTTCCAAAGTAGTTGTAGCTCTACTTGTTGTCTCTTCTGTTGTAAAATATGTGGTTTTTTCAGTAGGGATGGTTGTCCTTAAAGTACTTTCTGTAGTTGCTTCTGATAATGTTGTTCCCATTGTCATAGTGAATAAAGTTGTAGTCTCTTCCGTTGTTAAAAATGTGGTTTCTTCAGTAGAGGCAGTTGACATTACAGTACTTTCTATAGAACTTTTTGACGGTGTTGATACTAATCCCGTAGTAATTACACCAGTGGTCTCTTCTGTTGTTAAAGATGTGGTTTCTTCAGTAGAGACAGTTGATCTTTCAATGGTACTTTCAAATGGTGTTGTTGTTTTCAATGTAGTTGTAGCCACACTTGTTGGCTCCTCTGTTGTTGCAAGTGTTGTTTCTTCAGTAGGGACAGTTGACACTACAGTACTTTCTACAGTACTTTCAAATGGTGTTCCTGTTTCTAATGAAGTAGTAATTATACCTGTCGTCTCCTCTGTTGTTACAAAAGTGGTTTCTTCATTAGGGACAGTTGACTTTACAGTACTTTCAATAGTGCTTTCAAATGGTGTTGTTATTTTCAATGTAGTTGTAGCTCCACTTGTTGCTTCTTCTGTTGTTGCGAGTGTTGTTTCTTCAGTAGGGACAGTTGACACTACAGTACTTTCTACAGCACTTTCAAATGGTGTTGTTTTCTCAGATGTAGTTGAAGTTATACTTGTGGTCTCTTCGGTTGTCACAAGTGTGGTTTCTTTGGTAGGGATAGTTGATATAACAGTACTTTCTACAGTACTTTCAAATGGTGTTCCTGTTTCTAATGAAGTAGTAATTATACCTGTGGTCTCCTCTGTTGTTACAAATGTGGTTTCTTCAGTAGGGACAGTTGACTTTACAGTACTTTCAATAGTGCTTTCAAATGGTGTTGTTGTTTTCAATGTAGTTGTAGCTACAGTTGTTCGCTCCTCTGTTGTTGCAAGTGTTGTTTCTTCAGTAGGGACAGTTGACACTACAGTACTTTCTACAGTACTTTCAAATGGTGTTGTTTTCTCAGATGTAGTTGAAGTTATACTTGTGGTCTCTTCGGTTGTCGCAAGTGTTGTTTCTTTGGTAGAGATAGTTGATATAACAGTACTTTCTACAGTACTTGCAAATGGTGTTCCTGTTTCTAATGAAGTAGTAACTATACCTGTGGTCTCCTCTGTTGTTACAAATGTAGTTTTTTCAGTAGGGACAGTTGACTTTACAGTACTTTCAATGGTACTTTCAAATGGTGTTGTTGTTTTCAATGTAGTTGTAGCTACACTTGTTGGTTCCTCTGTTGTTGGAAGTGTTGTTTCTTTAGTAGGGACAGTTGACACGACAGTGCTTTCTAAAGTACTTTCAAATGGTGTTCCTGTTTCTAATGAAGTAGTAATTATACCTGTGGTCTCCTCTGTTGTGACAAATGTGGTTTCTTCAGTAGGGACAGTTGACACTACAGTACTTTCTACAGTACTTTTAAATGGTGTTGTTTTCTCAGATGTAGTTGAAGTTATACTTGTGGTCTCTTCGGTTGTAATAAGTGTTGTTTCTTTGGTGGGGATAGTTAATATAACAGTACTTTCTACAGTACTTTCAAATGGTGTTCCTGTTTCTAATGAAGTAGTAACTATACCTGTGGTCTCCTCTGTTGTTACAAATGTAGTTTTTTCAGTAGGGATAGTTGACTTTACAATACTTTCAGAGGTACTTTCAAATGGTGTTGTTGTTTTCAATGTAGTTGTAGCTACACTTGTTGGCTCCTCTGTTGTTGCAAGTGTTGTTTCTTCAGAAGGGACAATTGACACGACAGTGCTTTCTAAAGTACTTTCCAATGGTGTTGTTTTCTCAGATGTAGTTGTACTTATACTTGTTGTCTCTTCGGTTGTCACAAGTGTGGTTTTTTTGGTGGGGACAGTTGATATAACAGTACTTTCTTCAGTACTTTCAAATGGTGTTCCTGTTTCTAATGAAGTAGTAATTATACCTGTGGTCTCCTCTGTTGTTACAAATGTGGTTTCTTCAGTAGGGACAGATGACTTTACAGTACTTTCAATGGTACTTTCAAGTGGTGTTGTTGTTTTCAATGTAGTTGTAAATACACTTGTTGCCTCCTCTGTTGTAACAAGTGTTGTTTCTTCAGTAGGGACAGTTGACACTACAGTGCTTTCTAGAGTACTTTCAAATGGTGTTTTAGTTCCTAATGAAGTAGTAATTATACCTGTGGTCTCCTCTGTTGTTACAAATGTGGTTTCTTCAGTAGGGACAGTTGACACTACAGTACTTTCAATAGTGCTTTCAAATGGTGTTGTTGTTTTCAATGTAGTTGTAGCTACACTTGTTGGCTCCTCTGTTGTTGCAAGTGTTGTTTCTTCAGTAGGGACAGTTGACACTACAGTGCTTTCTAGAGTACTTTCAAATGGTGTTTTTGTTTCTAATGAAGGAGTAATTATACCTGTGGTCCCCTCTGTTGTTACAAATGTGGTTTCTTCAATAGGGACAGTTGACTTTACAGTACTTTCAATAGTGCTTTCAAATGGTGTTGTTGTTTTCAATATAGTTGTAGCTACACTTGTTGGCTCCTCTGTTGTTGCAAGTGTTGTTTCTTCAGTAGGGACAGTTGACACTACAGTGCTTTCTACAGTACTTTCAAATGGTGTTGTTTTCTCAGATGTAGTTCTACTTATCCTGGTTGTCTCTTCGGTTGTGACAAGTGTGGTTTTTTTGGTGGGGACAGTTGATATAACAGTACTTTCTTCAGTACTTCCAATTGGTGTTCCTGTTTCTAATGAAGTAGTAATTATACCTGTGGTCTCCTCTGTTGTTACAAATGTGGTTTCTTCAGTAGGGACAGTTGACTTTACAGTACTTTCAATGGTACTTTGAAATGGTGTTGTTGTTTTCAATGTCGTTGTAGCTACACTTGTTGGCGACTCTGTTGTTACAAAAGTGGTTTCTTCAGTAGGGACAGTTGTTTTTAAAGAACTTTTAATAGTACTTTCAAATGGTGTTATCGTTTCCAATGTAGTTGTAGCTAAACTTCTTTTTTCCAAAGTGGTACTCATTATGTCTGAAGTGGGAATGACAGTTGATGTTATTTGCACAACAGGAAGTGAAACTTTATCAGTGAAGTTTTTAGAACCCTCTTTGTATGTAGGTGTCAAATCTTCGACTTTTTTAGTTGTGATTTCACTTGTGATTTCTTCCACGGGTATTGTTGTCATGGTAGTGCTTTCTTTAGTACTTTCAGATGGTGTTGTTCTTTTCGATGTAGTTATAGATATACTGGTCTCCTCTGTTGTTACAAGTGTTGTTTCTTCAGTAGGGACAGTTGACACTACAGTGCTTTCTAAAGTACTTCCAAATGGTGTTCCTGTTTCTAATGAAGTAGTAATTATACCTGTGGTCTCCTCTGTTGTGACAAATGTGGTTTTTTCAGTAGGGACAGTTGACTTTACAATACTTTCAATAGTGCTTTCAAATGGTGTTGTTGTTTTCAATGTAGTTGTAGCTACACTTGTTGACTCCTCTGTTGTTGCAAGTGTTGTTTCTTCAGTAGGGACAGTCGACACTACAGTACTTTCTACAGTACTTTCAAATGGTGTTGTTTTCTCAGATGTAGTTGAAGTTATACTTGTGGTCTCTTTGGTTGTCGCAAGTGTTGTTACTTTGGTAGGGATAGTTGATATAACAGTACTTTCTACAGTACTTTCAAATGGTGTCGCTGTTTCTAATGAAGTAGTAATTATACCTGTGGTCTCCTCTGTTCTTAAAAATGTAGTTTTTTCAGTAGGGACAGTTGACTTTACAGTACTTTCAATGGTACTTTCAAATGGTGTTGTTGTTTTCAATGTAGTTGTAGCTACACTTGTTGGTTCCTCTGTTGTTGCAAGTGTTGTTTCTTCAGTAGGGACAGTTGATACTACAGTACTTTCTACAGTACTTTCAAATGGTGTTGTTTTCTCAGATGTAGTTGAAGTTATACTTGTGGTCTCTTCGGTTGTAAGAATTGTTGTTTGTTTGGTGGGGATAGTTGATAGAACAGTACTTTCTACAGTACTTTCAAATGGTGTTCCTGTTTCTAATGAAGTAGTAACTATACCTGTGGTCTCCTCTGTTGTTACAAATGTAGTTTTTTCAGTAGGGACAGTTGACTTTACAGTACTTTCAATGGTACTTTCAAATGGTGTTGTTGTTTTCAATGTAGTTGTAGCTACACTTGTTAATTCCTCAGTTGTTGGAAGTGTTGTTTCTTTAGTAGGGACAGTTGACACGACAGTGCTTTCTAAAGTACTTTCAAATGGTGTTCCTGTTTCTAATGAAGTAGTAATTATACCTGTGGTCTCCTCTGTTGTGACAAATGTGGTTTCTTCAGTAGGGACAGTTGACTTTACAGTACTTTCAATAGTGCTTTCAAATGGTGTTGTTGTTTTCAATGTAGTTGTAGCTACACCTGTTGACTCCTCTGTTGTTGCAAGTGTTGTTTCTTCAGTAGGGACAGTTGATACTACAGTACTTTCTACAGTACTTTCAAATGGTGTTGTTTTGTCAGATGTAGTTGAAGTTATACTTGTGGTCTCTTCGGTCGTCGCAAGTATTGTTTCTTTGGTAGGGATAGTTGATATAACAGTACTTGCTACAGTACTTTCAAATGGTGTCCCTGTTTCTAATGAAGTAGTAACTATACCTGTGGTCTCCTCTGTTGTTACAAATGTAGTTTTTTCAGTAGGGACAGTTGACTTTACAGTACTTTCAATGGTACTTTCAAATGTTGTCATTGTTTTCAATGTAGTTGTAGCTACACTTGTTGGTTCCTCTGTTGTTGCAAGTGTTGTTTCTTTAGTAGGGACAGTTGACACGACAGTGCTTTCTAAAGTACTTTCAAAGGGTGTTGGTTTCTCAAATGTAGTTGTGCTTATACTTGTTATTTCTTCGGTAGTCACAAGTGTGGTTTCTTTGGTAGGGATACTTGATATAACAGTACTTTCTACAGTACTTTCAAATGGTGTCCCTGTTTCTGATGAAGTAGTAATTATACCTGTGGTCTCCTCCGTCGTTACAAATGTAGTTTTTTCAGTAGGGAAAGTTGACTTTACAGTACTTTCAATAGTACTTTCAAATGGTGTTGTTGTTTTCAATGTAGTTGTAGCTACACTTGTTGGCTCCTCTGTTGTTTCAAGTGTTGTTTCTTCAGTAGGGACAGTTGACACTACAGTGCTTTCTAAAGTACTTTTAAATGGTGTTGGTTTCTCAGATGTAGTTCTACTTATACTTGTTGTCTCTTTGGTTGTCACTAGTGTGGTTTGTTTGGTGGGGACAGTTGATATCACAGTACTTTCTTCAGTACTTTCAAATGGTGTCCCTGTTTCTGATGAAGTAGTAATTATACCTGTGGTCTCCTCTGTCATTACAAATGTAGTTTTTTCAGTAGGGATAGTTGACCTTACAGTACTTTCAATAGTACTTTCAAGTGGTGTTGTTGTTTTCAATGTAGTTGTAGTTACACTTGTTGGCTCCTCTGTTGTTGCAAGTGTTGTTTCTTCAGTAGGGACAGTTGACACTACAGTGCTTTCTAAAGTACTTTCAAATGGTGTTGGTTTCTCAGATGTAGTTGTACTTATACTTGTTGTCTCTTTGGTTGTCACTAGTGTGGTTTGTTTAGTGGGGACAGTTGATATAACAGTACTTTCTTCAGTTCTTTCAAAAGGTGTCCCTGTTTCTAATGAAGTCGTAATTATACCTGTGGTCTCCTCTGTCGTTACAAATGTAGTTTTTTCAGGAGGGACAGTTGACTTTACAGTACTTTCAATAGTACTTTCAAATGGTGTTGTTATTTTCAATGTAGTTGTAGCTACACTTGTTGGCTCCTCTGTTGTTTCAAGTGTTGTTTCTTCAGTAGGGACAGTTGACACTACAGTACTTTCTAAAGTACTTTCAAATGGTGTTGGTTTCTCAGATGTAGTTGTACTTATACTTGTTGTCTCTTTCGTTGTGACAAGTGTAGTTTCTTTGGTGGGGATAGTTGATATAACAGTACTTTCTTCAGTACTTTCAAATGGTGTCCCTGTTTCTAATGAAGTAGTAATTATACCTGTGGTCTCCTCTGTCGTTACAAATGTAATTTGTTCAGTAGGGACAGTTGACTTTACAGTACTTTCAATGGTACTTTCAAATGGTGTTGTTGTTTTCAATGTAGTTGTAGCTACACTTCTTGGCTCCTCTGTTGTTGCAAGTGTTGTTTCTTCAGTAGGGACAGTTGATACTACAGTACTTTCTACAGTACTTTCAAATGGTGTTGTTTTCTCAGATGTAGTTGAAGTTATACTTGTGGTCTCTTCGGTTGTAAGAATTGTTGTTTGTTTGGTGGGGATAGTTGATATAACAGTACTTTCTACAGTACTTTCAAATGGTGTTCCTGTTTCTAATGAAGTAGTAACTATACCTGTGGTCTCCTCTGTTGTTACAAATGTAGTTTTTTCAGTAGGGACAGTTGACTTTACAGTACTTTCAATGGTACTTTCAAATGGTGTTGTTGTTTTCAATGTAGTTGTAGCTACACTTGTTAATTCCTCTGTTGTTGGAAGTGTTGTTTCTTTAGTAGGGACAGTTGACACGACAGTGCTTTCTAAAGTACTTTCAGATGGTGTTCCTGTTTCTAATGAAGTAGTAATTATACCTGTGGTCTCCTCTGTTGTGACAAATGTGGTTTCTTCAGTAGGGACAGTTGACTTTACAGTACTTTCAATAGTGCTTTCAAATGGTGTTGTTGTTTTCAATGTAGTTGTAGCTACACCTGTTGACTCCTCTGTTGTTGCAAGTGTTGTTTCTTCAGTAGGGACAGTTGATACTACAGTACTTTCTACAGTACTTTCAAATGGTGTTGTTTTCTCAGATGTAGTTGAAGTTATACTTGTGGTCTCTTCGGTTGTCGCAAGTGTTGTTTCTTTGGTAGGGGTAGTTGATATAACAGTACTTGCTACAGTACTTTCAAATGGTGTCCCTGTTTCTAATGAAGTAGTAACTATACCTGTGGTCTCCTCTGTTGTTACAAATGTAGTTTTTTCAGTAGGGACAGTTGACTTTACAGTACTTTCAATGGTACTTTCAAATGGTGTCATTGTTTTCAATGTAGTTGTAGCTACACTTGTTGGTTCCTCTGTTGTTGCAAGTGTTGTTTCTTTAGTAGGGACAGTTGACACGACAGTGCTTTCTAAAGTACTTTCAAAGGGTGTTGGTTTCTCAAATGTAGTTGTGCTTATACTTGTTATTTCTTCAGTAGTCACAAGTGTGGTTTCTTTGGTAGGGATACTTGATATAACAGTACTTTCTACAGTACTTTCAAATGGTGTCCCTGTTTCTGATGAAGTAGTAATTATACCTGTGGTCTCCTCCGTCGTTACAAATGTAGTTTTTTCAGTAGGGAAAGTTGACTTTACAGTACTTTCAATAGTACTTTCAAATGGTGTTGTTGTTTTCAATGTAGTTGTAGCTACACTTGTTGGCTCCTCTGTTGTTTCAAGTGTTGTTTCTTCAGTAGGGACAGTTGACACTACAGTGCTTTCTAAAGTACTTTCAAATGGTGTTGGTTTCTCAGATGTAGTTGAAGTTATACTTGTGGTCTCTTCGGTAGTCACAAGTGTGGTTTCTTTGGTAGGGATACTTGATATAACAGTACTTTCTACAGTACTTTCAAATGGTGTCCCTGTTTCTGATGAAGTAGTAATTATACCTGTGGTCTCCTCTGTCGTTACAAATGTAGTTTTTTCAGTAGGGACAGTTGACTTTACAGTACTTTCAATAGTGCTTTCAAATGGTGTTGTTGTTTTCAATGTAGTTGTAGCTACACTTGTTGGCTCCTCTGTTGTTTCAAGTGTTGTTTCTTCAGTAGGGACAGTTGATACTACAGTACTTTCTACAGTACTTTCAAATGGTGTTGTTTTCTCAGATGTAGTTGAAGTTATACTTGTGGTCTCTTCGGTTGTAAGAAGTGTTGTTTGTTTGGTGGGGATAGTTGATATAACAGTACTTGCTACAGTACTTTCAAATGGTGTTCCTGTTTCTAATGAAGTAGTAATTATACCTGTGGTCTCCTCTGTTGTTACCAATGTAGTTTTTTCAGTAGGGACAGTTGACTTTACAGTACTTTCAATGGTACTTTGAAATGGTGTTGTTGTTTTCAATGTAGTTGTAGCTACACTTGTTGGCTCCTCCGTTGTTGCAGGTGTTGTTTCTTCAGTAGGGACAGTTGAAACTACAGTACTTTCTATAGTACTTTCAAATGGTGTTCCTGTTTCTAATGGAGTAGTAATTATACCTGTGGTCTCCTCTGTTGTGACAAATGTGGTTTCTTCAGTAGGGACAGTTGACTTTACAGTACTTTCAATAGTACTTTCAAATGGTGTTGTTGTTTTCAATGTAGTTGTAGCTACACTTGTTGGCCCCTCTGTTGTTGAAAGTGTTGTTTCTTCAGTAGGGACAGTTGACATTACAGTACTTTCTACAGTACTTTCAAATGGTGTCGGTTTCTCAGATGTAGTAGTACTTATACTTGTTGTCTCTTCCGTTGTCACAAGTGTGGTTTCTTTGGTGGGAGCAGTTGATATAACAGTACTTTCTACAGTACTTTCAAATGGTGTCCCTGTTTCTAATGAAGTAGCAATTATACCTGTGGTCTCCACTGTTGTTACAAATGTGGTTTCTTCAGTAGGGACAGTTGACTTTACAGTACTTTCAATAGTACTTTCAAATGGTGTTGTTGTTTTCAATGTAGTTGTAGCTACACTTGTTGGCTCCTCCGTTGTTGCAGGTGTTGTTTCTTCAGTAGGGACAGTTGAAACTACAGTACTTTCTATAGTACTTTCAAATGGTGTTCCTGTTTCTAATGAAGTAGTAATTATACCTGTGGTCCCCTCTGTTGTGACAAATGTGGTTTCTTCAGTAGGGACAGTTGACTTTACAGTACTTTCAATAGTACTTTCAAATGGTGTTGTTGTTTTCAATGTAGTTGTAGCTACACTTGTTGGCCCCTCTGTTGTTGAAAGTGTTGTTTCTTCAGTAGGGACAGTTGACATTACAGTACTTTCTACAGTACTTTCAAATGGTGTCGGTTTCTCAGATGTAGTAGTACTTATACTTGTTGTCTCTTCCGTTGTCACAAGTGTGGTTTCTTTGGTGGGAGCAGTTGATATAACAGTACTTTCTACAGTACTTTCAAATGGTGTCCCTGTTTCTAATGAAGTAGCAATTATACCTGTGGTCTCCACTGTTGTTACAAATGTGGTTTCTTCAGTAGGGACAGTTGACTTTACAGTACTTTCAATAGTACTTTCAAATGGTGTTGTTGTTTTCAATGTAGTTGTAGCTACACTTGTTGGCTCCTCTGTTGTTTCAAGTGTTGTTTCTTCAGTAGGGACAGTTGATACTACAGTACTTTCTACAGTACTTTTAAATGGTGTTGTTTTCTCAGATGTAGTTGAAGTTATACTTGTTGGCTCCTCTGTTGTTGCAGGTGTTGTTTCTTCAGTAGGGACAGTTGAAACTACAGTACTTTCTATAGTACTTTCAAATGATGTTCCTGTTTCTAATGAAGTAGTAATTATACCTGTGGTCTCCTCTGTTGTGACAAATGTGGTTTCTTCAGTAGGGACAGTTGACTTTACAGTACTTTCAATAGTACTTTCAAATGGTGTTGTTGTTTTCAATGTAGTTGTAGCTACACTTGTTGGCTCCTCTGTTGTTTCAAGTGTTGTTTCTTCAGTAGGGACAGTTGATACTACAGTACTTTCTACAGTACTTTCAAATGGTGTTGTTTTCTCAGATGTAGTTGTAGTTATACTTGTGGTCTCTTCGGTTGTCACAAGTGTTGTTTCGTTGGTAGGGATAGTTGACACTACAGTACTTTCTTCAGTACTTTCAAATGGTGTCCCTGTTTCTAATGAAGTAGTAATTATACCTGTGGTCTCCTCTGTCATTACAAATGTAGTTTTTTCAGTAGGGACAGTTGACTTTACAGTACTTTCAATGGTACTTTGAAATGGTGTTGTTGTTTTCAGTGTAGTTGTAGCTACACTTGTTGGCTCCTCTGTTGTTGAAAGTGTTGTTTCTTCAGTAGGGACAGTTGACATTACAGTACTTTCTACAGTACTTTCAAATGGTGTCGGTTTCTCAGATGTAGTTGTACTTATACTTGTTGTCTCTTCCGTTGTCACAAGTGTGGTTTCTTTGGTGGGAACAGTTGATATAACAGTACTTTCTACAGTACTTTCAAATGGTGTCCCTGTTTCTAATGAAGTAGCAATTATACCTGTGGTCTCCACTGTTGTTACAAATGTGGTTTCTTCAGTAGAGACAGTTGAGTTTTCAGTACTTTCAATAGTGCTTTCAAATGGTGTTGTTGTTTTTAATGTAGTTGTAGCTACACTTGTTGGCTCCTCTGTTTTTGCAAGTGTTGTTTCTTCAGTAGGGACAGTTGACACTACAGTGCTTTCTAAAGTACTTTCAAATGGTGTTGGTTTCTCAGATGTAGTTGTACTTATACTTGTTGTCTCTTCGGTTGTCACAAGTGTGGTTTTTTTGGTGGGGACAGTTGATATAACAGTACTTTCTTCAGTACTTTCAAAAGGTGTTTCTGTTTCTAATGAAGTAGTAATTATACCTGTGGTCTCCTCTGTTGTTACAAATGTGGTTTCTTCAGTAGAGACAGTTGACTTTTTAGTACTTTCAATGGTACTTTTAAATGGTGTTGTTGTTTTCAATGTAGTTGTAGCTACACTTGTTGGCTCCTCTGTTGTTGCAAGTGTTGTTTCTTCAGTAGGGACAGTTGACACTACAGTACTTTCAATAGAACTTTCAAGTGGTGTTGTTGTTTTCAATGTAGTTGTAGCTACACTTGTTGGCTCCTCTGTTGTTGAAAGTGTTGTTTCTTCAGTGGGGACAGTTGACATTACAGTACTTTCTACAGTACTTTCAAATGGTGTTGTTTTCTCAGATGTAGTTGTAGTTATATTTGTTGTCTCTTCGGTTGTCACAAGTGTGGTTTCTTTGGTGGGGACAGTTGATACAACAGTACTTCCTACAGTACTTTTAAATGGTGTTCCTGTTTCTAATGAAGTAGTAATGATTCCTGTGGTCTCCTCTGTTGTTATAAATGTGGTTTCTTCAGTGGGGACAGTTGACTTAACAGTACTTTCAATGGTACTTTTAAATGGTGTTGTTGTTAATGTAGTTGCAGCTACAGTTTTGGTCTCAGCAGTTGTTACAAAAGTGGTTTCTTTAGTAGGGATAGTTGACATTACAGTACTTTCTATAGTACCTTTAGATGGTATTGTTCTTTCTAATGTGGTAGTAACTATGCCTGTGGTCTCCTCTGTTGTTACAAAAGTGGTTTCCTCTGTGGGGACAGTTTTAAATGGTGTTGTTGTTTCCAATGTAGTGGTAGCTACAGTTGTTGTACCTTTTGTTGGTACCACTGTTATTTTATCTGTAGGGATAGTTGTGCCTATAGTACTTTCTGTAGTCTTTCCTGGTGTTGTTGTTGTTGTAGTAAGTGACGGTGTAGTTTCTTTAGTTGAATCAAATGTGGTTTCTTCAGTAGCGATGGTTGTCTTGAAAGTACTTTCTATGACAGTTTTAGATGGTGCTGTTGTTTGCAGTGTAGTTGTAGCTGAAGTTGTTTCTGTTGTTGTTGCAAAGGTTGCATTTTCAGTTGGAATAGTTGACCCTATAGTACTCTCCATAGCACTTTTTGTTGCAAATGATGTTGTTACCAGTGTGGTAGGTTCTGCAGTTGGAAATTCTGTCATCTTCGTTGGTGCAGGTGATGTTGTTAGCAGCGTGGTAGGTCCTACAGTTGAAGATTCTGTCCCCTTTGTTTCTGCAGACAATGTTGTTAACACTGTGGTAGGTCGTACAGTTGAAGATTCTGTCATGTTGGTTGTTGAAGGTGATGTTGTGAACAGTGTGGTGGGTTCTGCAGTTGAGAATTCCGTCATGTTGGTTGTTGCAGGTGTTGTTGTTAGCAGAGTGGTAAGTCCTACCGTTGAAGGTTCTGTCATGTTGGTGGTTGAAGGCAACGTTGTTAGCAGCGTGGTAGGTCCTATCGTTGATGATTCCGTCATGTTGGTTGTTGCAAGCAACGTGGTAGGTACTATCCTTGAAGATTCCGTCATGTTGGTTGTTGCAGGCAACGTTGTTGGCAGCGTGGTAAGTCCTATCGTTGAAGATTCCGTCATGTTGGTTGCTGCAGGCAACGTTGTTAGCAGTGTGGTATGTCCTATCGCTGAATATTCCGTCATGTTGGTTGTTGCAGGCAACGTTGTTAGCAGCGTGGTATGTCCTATCGTTGAAGATTCCGTCATGTTGATTGTTGCAGGCAACGTTGTTAGCAGCGTGGTATGTCCTATCGTTGAAGATTCCGTCATGTTGGTTGTTGCAGGCAACGTTGTTGACTTCACGGTTTCCAAGACAGTGGTTGCATTGGTTTGGACTGGTGATGGAACAGTTGTTGTAACAAAAATGACAGTAGTTTCATCTGTGGTGGGTGATATGGTACTGGCAATATCTGCAACCACAAAGAGAAATCACCATAAGCAAATTAAAACCTAATTTTCACAGCAGAACTGATGCTCCATCATTATGACACTATTAGGTACTAAGTCAAAAGTAAGCTGTGCACTTATGCAAAAGCTGCCGTAGTAAGCTGCACAATCAGAAAACGATAAAACATGATTGCAACCAATGTAGGATTCAGCTTGGCATGCTGTGTACCATTACATTCAGGTGTGTAATACACTCAATTGAGTCTATGGTCATGCCACTGCCCTGGTGGCAGCTAGCTGCTGTATGCATAGCCTACATCTGCACAACAAGTCACTGATGCATTCCAGTATTGCCTAGATGAAGTTTTAGTGGAAAGTATTTCCAAAATTGCAGTTAATGTTGATACGTAATAGAATGCTCTTGATGACCAGGACTGGAAAAAGTCGGGAAGCTGGGAGGCTCCTTCCAGGGAAATTTTGAGTCTCGCGGGAAATCCGAGCGACCGTGAAAAAGATACGATTGTAAGAAAAAGAAAAAAAAAGAAAACAGAAACGGAACTATTTCTTCCACCCTATGAATATCCTGCACAGGACCAAATAATAAAAACAAAACCCCTTTTACAACTTCCGAAAATGTTTTCACCCACTTTTCTTTCCTTCTACGATCATTCAAAAGTCCGAGCGCTACGCCAATCAATCCACGGAACTGTTATTTAGAGTAGCAGCTACCTAATCAGTCTTGTGCATACTTCCATATATAGGCAAAGAGCCTGTACATTATGTACTTGTAACGGAATTTTGCAACACCAACATGACAGATGTGCAGGTTGGATTTTAAGTAGACCACAGCGCAGAATCACGGGAAAGGTGAAACTTTATTTTTCTACCAACAAGCACGTTTCTAATTTGTATTTCTAATTTGTAATGAAATGAAAAAGTGCACGTAATCCACTCGCCTTTTTTGTTGTTCTCATTTACCTTACGTGATGTACACATAGGCCTATCATTAGCCATACCGGCCTTGCAACTGTTTATCCAGATAGATATATGATATTATGGAATGTTCCTTATTCTCTCGCTTTGTTGTTGTTTTTACCTCTTGTGCCATTGTTACTTAATTTTAATCTTTCATTGTCGCCAACTTTTTTCATTTTTCTCAAATGCTAACGTGTGCGTGATATGCCCGGTAAAGTACTCAGCTTTCTTATACACAACATGAAGCATGTGGCTTGGAATTTTCCGCAACCCCCAAATCACAGACTACTCCACACCAGATATATCGGTATATTGACGCAGGTTAAGTTCGCAGTGTAAGCGAATTTTTTTAACCAAACCACATGAACTTATGAGTGGGATTTAACGCGACATACAACGTGAGCGACATACGCATGGCACATGCTGAAGAACCAAGACCTTTTTAAATGTTTTCAAAATATTATTTTGGCATACCACTGGTATTTCTGGCCGTTTTTATCTGGTACATACCATGCTTGTATCGAACTTTCGATCACAGCATGCATGGTAGAGATCACACATGTGGTTTCCTTAATAGTTACGTTCGAAAATAACTGGTAAATAAATCCATTCAAATATGTATCCAAAATACCCCATCCACGTTCAGTCTTCACCAAAAATTGAAGTAAATTACTATTCCTGTAATAGAATGCCCTTATTTTTTACTTATGATCAATATTTTTCAAGTTACACATGTGAAAAAACAACGTTGGCAAATGTTTCCAGAAGATTCTACGTTTACCTCCTTTACTACATATAATGTCAATTAAAAAGCATACGCTTAGGCCTGCCTAAGGCCTGCCTGCATACGCAAATTATCTGCGGAATGACAGCTTGCGGACATATCGCAACCCACAGAAATACAAAAATAAATGCATATTTCTAAATTCTATGTCCAAAACCCTTCACGAAACCAATTGCCTGCTAGCTCAAACCTTTAGTCTAAACATTTTAAAGTGACTAGGATCAATGAACCAAAAATTAAAACAAGAAAAATTTTCAATGTTTCTTGAAAAACTCTGAAAACTTACAAAATGTCGCTTGTTCCCTGTAATACGGAAATATGAATTGCCAAGGTGGTTAGGCTATTCGATATACACTCACTACTTTAGGATATCATTACCTAAAATTTTCGGAAGGCTGCACACAATCTTAAGTGGTTCTTTTCACGGAACTTTTAGGGACATTCCAACTTCAAAATTGTATGTTTACTCTACATGACATGTGCAACATTTCATAGAGCGTTTTGATTTGAAGCAATATCAATGATTTTTTTCTGATTGAACTATCGTGTTTTCACCTGATACTGTAACATTTTCAACTTAAAGAGTTGAAATTTAGCATGGATTGCAAATGATTCGGACACGTCTAAAAACGCTAAAATCGCTGAGTTTCCGGGTGATTTGCACCCTGTACTTCTACCGGGATCGTGCATGGACCCCACAAGGGGCCCTATGGCGGGCCCAGTGACCCCACGCTGGTATGACAATCGTTTCGCTGTCGAATGAGGCCTATGGCGCCATGTTAGGTCTGGGGGGAAATCCGACTATATTGTAATTAGCCTCCCAGGAAATTTACACTTTTTCCAGCCCTGCTTGATGACATTGGTATAGCATGAAAATGGAATTGAATGTAAATCAGTGCTGACATTTGTCATGGACAAAGGGCAATAAAGGACAATTAAATAAAAAAATAATTTTGAAGATTGAGTAGTCACACAGGATGATAATGCAATTCAAAATAAAGCAGCAAGCCCTCAGAGTAGAAAGATGTGTTCAAAGTTAATGCACTGGTAACAACCATCAAGAAATATTCCAAGCATTCTCTTGAATGTTTTCTAATATTTATATCTCAGAAATATAACACATTTTCAAACAGTTTTACAACTGAGTAAGAACAGAGGCTGAATCATTTCATCACAAAGTACTGAAACAGCAAGGATGTTGGCAATTTGCAGCACAATAATGATATATATATGAACCTGGTTTATACTGGTTTATTTTGTCACATGGAAACAAGAAACTGCAAAACAGCAATGTTGATGTGAAACCTTTCCTGCCAAAGCTGTAATTGCATCAAACATTTACCGTTTTATGTTTTCTCTCTTTGTTGAAACATTTTTTTTTCCCAATATTCATGAGATCATCTACTGTAGATGTAAGAAGTTGATTTCCTTTTATACATCAAGACTATAAGTTGGTTGCATGCTTGCGTTGCTTAACTCTTAATCCATGTGTTTAAGGATAAAATTTCATAGGAGGCTCTTCTTTTTTTTCTACATTTCTAGCCTTCCTTTTTCCCTTTTTCATTACTGCTGCATTCCTTCTTCTTTGTAATAGTACTTAATATGCCATATTTAGTGACACAAGGTTAGCACTACAACTGACTACATATTTCATGTGCCTCTAGTACTGACAAACGAAACAATACAATATCACAAATTTTCTTCAGATGCCCTGATGTTAGCAATTTTCAAAATGTATACTTTTGGCTTCCACAATGAAATATGCAATTGCCTAAGTGGTATTGGCCATTCACAATACACCTCACTGTGTTAGGATATCCTTATCTTAAATTTGCAGATGGGTTTACACAGTCTTTTCTATCTATTTTCATGACTCTTCGTATATTTAAACTTAAAAAAATGTAGGGTCTATTGTAATATAGTTTGGATTGCATGACATGTGCAACATTTTGGGGAGTTTTGAAGTAATATCAGTATATTTTTTTCTCTGATCAAACTTTCATCCTGCTGAAATGGTTTACATCCTTGATGCTACACTCTTCCACCGATTCTTGAGTCTCAAGGAAGGCCACGACTGCGAGCAGAGATGTATGTAATGGCAATTTGTTTTACTGCTTGTAGGTAATAGATTCTTGAACACACTATAGGTCTTTTATGAAATCAACTTGCCTGGTAAACCAGAAAGCCAAAAGGCTTTGTGCATGATTCCTTGCTACATGGTTATATTATAACAAACATGAATTATCCACATGACAAGTATGAGATCAACTACAGTTATGTTTCTTGAAACACCACATTAATAAGCCTTTAACCCAAAATGACCTTTTTTTTTACCTAAAATGACATTTGACTTCCACCAAAAGCAATAGGGATAACCTACTCAATGTGACCAATCCACATACCAAGTACGACATCAGTCACAGTTACCCTTCTGGAGATATCGTGTTTACAAGGTTTTACAGTTTCACCCCTGGTGACCTCAAATGACCTTTGACCTTGACCAAAAACAATAGGGATCATCTACTCAATATGACCAACCCACACACCAAGTATGCCACCAGTCACAGTTATCCTTCTGGAGATATCGTGTTTACAAGGTTTTTACAGTTTCACCCCTGGTGACCTCAAATGACCTTTTGACCTTGACCAAAAACAATAGGGATCATCTACTCAATATGACCAACTAACACACTAAGTATGACATCAGTCACAGTTATCCTTCTGGAGATACCGTGTTTACAAGGTTTTTACAGTTTGACCACTGGTGACCTCAAATGACCTTTGCCCTCAACCAAAAACAATAAAGATCATCTACTCAATGTGACCAATCTACACACCAAGTATGACATCAGTCACAGTTACCCTTCTGGAGATATTGTGTTTACAAGGTTTTTACAGATTGACTTCTGGTGACCTCAAATGACCTTTGACCTTGACCAAAAACAATAGGGACCTTCTATATCATATGGGCATTCCACATGCCATGTATAACATCCCTCAGAGCTACCCTTCTTGAGATATCGTGTTTACAAACAAAGGCGTCACATACACACGCACATACGCACACACACACACGACATCACCATTGCATAGATTCGTTGCCTGCCTTCGGCAAGGAATCGAAAATGAAGATCAAAAAGGCTCTAAAAAAAAAGTTAACAAAGAAATTTGCTTCTTTTTGGAGAGGAAACTTGATGGCATTTCTATTAGCTGAACTACAACTGATCGGAATACTTTATGTTGTCCATGTTGTCCATTTGTTAGCATATTAATACTCCCTGTATGAACCATTCAGGGAAATCACAAATATACATCAGAAAGGTGTTATGAGAGTTTTTTCGTGAAAATGGTAAACATTGTTGTAACTTGGTCGAATTGATGCCAACCAACTCAGAAATTGCACAGATGGAAATTTCATCTCTGGAAGAAAAAAGTCGGTATCTCCTAAGGTTGTCGGTATACCGGTACTCAAGTCAGTACCAGTATTTTGGAAACTGGTACTACTCAAGTACCAACTGAAATCATCCAGTACTGAAAGAAAGAAAGAAGGTGTGAAGGTACTACCCAGTACTTTCACACATGTCTGGTACCAGCGGAATTTACGGAGCCAGTACTATCGAAAAGATTAACAATTATTGTTCTAGGAATGTGCAGTCAGTTTTCACATTTCTAATTTCAAAATTGTCTAAAAATATGATGCTGTCAACAATTAGAAAAAATCCTAAAAGACATGGCTGTTTTGTCGTTGCCTGAATATTCTCTGAGCCTAACACAAATAACGTCAGCAAAAAATCTCAAATTAGGCTATTTTGTAGATCTATGAAACTTCAAGACTCCATGAACAACATTCATATACCCGATATAACATGTACTTTGGGCTCACTAAAATCCAAAACACCTGTTTCTGGTAATATCACATGTGTCAGAAAGATCCCTGGTATGCATCCAACAAACATTTTTTTTTGCCCCAAACAGTCTAGAATTAACTTGGTTAGGTGAACGATACTCAAAGAAATAGCAAACATCCTTGCAAGCTACGGTACTTCAACATCATATATGTAAACAAAAGTTAGCAATTGACACACAAAAAAAGTATTAACTTACAAAAAAAGGCTGTGTCTGTAAAGGAAAGACATAATGCACAAGTCCATGCCTAGAGCTAAGATGCACTTGAAAGTTAATAAACTATTTCCATTAAATCCTGAGATTGCAAGGCACACCCTCTGTGGCACCACTTTGATGAAGCATAAATACATGAGCAGCAGCCACTTTTCATTCTTTTTTACAGCTTATAAAAGTCTTTTATCCTTCAGTCATGACGAATCCGAGATTTAGGCTATGCTCTATGAAAGAAGCACAGTGCAGTAGTAGTACAAATGCTTATTCTACATCCTGAAGGGCTCAATTGCATTGATTCTTTCAACTTTGAATTTCCTTGATCATTGGGTATATACAATGCCGCTGGCGACATGGATACTTAAACCTGCATGTACGGCTCTGGGAGAAATCCCAAACACTCTGCCACGGCTGAAAACAGTCTTATCTTGTGTGAGTAAAAAAGATGTCTGCAGTAGTTCAAGGAAAAATACCACCAAAGTTTCCACCTGTATTTGCAAACATTCACCTCGCCTTTGCAAACTTGATGTCTCCTTTTATTTCAGTGAAACATAAGCCTAGCCGAATTCTTTTTTTTTTTCCTTTAGCTGTACAATGCCCTTTTCTTTAGAACATGTCCTTGGAAAAAGTAGGTCAGAACTTTACCAACCAATGCTTTCCTTACCACATCTCCCTTTCCCAACCCCTTTCTACTTCAATCACCATAGCAATAACTGGTCATGCACTCCCCTGTCCCAGTTCTTTTGCTTTCATCTCTTCAATAGGACAGCCTTTTTTAACCTTTTTTTTCTAAGTATCCCAGTCAAGTCTTTGGTGAAACACCTGGTTGAGCTCAGAGCAAAGATACTTCAAAAACAGGTATTTAAGTCAATATGCAACTTTGAGTGAACTTTGAGTGAAAATTTTATGTGTAACTCAAACAGCCTTTATCGCTAGGGACTAAAAAAGTACCTTGCTTCAAATGGACATTTGTTTTTGTAGACGAACATTGCAAAGTGTGTGGACTCAAAAAGACGTACCGTACTTTTCCGAGGAAACACAGTATTGATATTTAATAACCCCCAAAAAATCTGTTCACGTTTTGTCACATAACTTGACAAGTTTTATGCAACCTACTCGTACTAGATTATTCATGCAAGATCGTTATTTTACTACTGTTTAGAAAGGTGTAGGCTTAGTGTAGTCTTTAGGCCTGTACATTGTCAATATGGTATACATTGACAATTAACACACAAGAAAGGATTAAGAGTCCAGATTATCGACAATCTTTTCCTCATACAGGAAACTTACAAGTGATATAATCCTTTCATCAGCTGGCTGTCTGGTTAGCATTACTAAAGTTGGTTTTATGATCCAGTAAATTCTAGAAATCTAATTTTAGAAATGCAGACTACTTATGCAATCCAATGTAACTTTGCAGACAGTTTGTATTTACAGGCCTAAGCTGATGTTTTTCCGACTGATATTGATCATAGGATAGGCAATAGGTAGAATCTTGTGGAAACATATTAACACTTTTCTTACTACTTAAAAAATATCCAGCATGCATAAGAAATAAGACCAACATGCCATGCTTCTACGGATACTCAAATCCTCTTCAATAACCGCTTATCTGCAGACATTTCAGAAACATCTATTGACTCCCAGAAACCACAGAAGAGATAAGGATGCTTTGATATCACACTAATGCACCACTCTGCCTCTTGTCAAGTCAAAGACTAAGTAAACATTTGTGCAGAAACTGTTGCAAAATCAGTTAAACAACTGTTTGCTAAGACAGGATTATATGGCAGGTAGTTAATGCTTGAGAAAACAGAGCAGCAGAAGATGTGAACCATGTCCCTGACCAGAAAAAACATGTGATGAAATTTAACGACATGAATAATTTTACTTATGCTAAAGATTGAATGTGGATTGGTGATTTTGTATCTATGTTTGAGTGGGGGTGTCTATGAATTACTTTCCAAGGTAACATTACGTAACTGCCCTTATGCATGGAGGACGACACTGATACCAGTAGCGACACCAGTACTGAGGTGGGAAAAAGTAACGATACCAGTTCTTACTGGTGCTGCCCAACCGTACATGGCACTTACCTGAAAAACCCTCAGCTTTGTTACATACAATCTATTGAAAAACTATCACTTTGCACAATGTAATAATTTCTATCCCATATGGCCCATTCTGAATCACACTGCAAAGGGTTCCACTACCACAATGCTATTTTGACAATCCTTCCACATCGTAAAGGAAAATCAATGCAGAAAAGAATCATTCCATAAAATCGCTCATATGGGACCAGTTATTATTATATTGTGACACAATTTCAACTTGACACCGGATAATCTATAAGAGGAGAGACATTTTGCATGATTTCATAAAAAATGGCCAATATGGACCATTTGGACCCACAACTCTTGAACATGCCAAAGGCACCACTACCATAATACACTCATATACCAAGTATAACCTTTTCCAAGCTTTATCACTTCAGATATCATGTCAAAAGGTTTTCAGAATTTCACCCCCCCGGTGCCCCCAGATGACCCTTGACCTCCACCAAAAACAATAGGACACACCCTCTCAATGTGACAGACTTACGTACCGAGTTTGACTACTGCTCATCCGACTTTCCCCTAACTGAGTTAGATTTGCCCAAGCAAAGGTCAAAGACACACACATACACACTACAGTAATTTGACTGCACAGGTTCATTTGCTGTGGCAAGAAAGGAAAAAATGAGAGGTGCCATCTGATGACCTCAACCACAACCTCTACCTAGACACTGCTCGAGACACTTTGTACACAGGAAGGTTTTCTACATGTAGCTTCCACTTCCATAAACGACCTTATAAATGGCCATGAATCTCTAGGTGATGCTACTAGGATCAGCAAAGATATCAGCCTTAGCAAAGGCTCCACAAGGTTCTCAGCAATGATCTGTGTCAACTTCAAATGACCTTAAAACTTGACAAATGAGCATCTTTTCAACAAGGACATCAACACACCAAATTTCGATTTGAAGGCAACATTTTACCGTAAGATACCAAGTCACAAGTCAAAGCATCATATGAGTATACATACAAAAATCACGCATACACTGCCAACACTCCATAAATTCCTCAAAACTCTGGCAAGGAATCATGCAGCTACTATATTACCTATCTGTTTGGTCACCCAGTAATCACAAGAAACATTTTTTGACAAACTTACCAACATATTTGTCGGAATATTCTCCTTCCCCTTGAAAAGATCTAAACGGAGTGCACAGTCACAGGTTGAAAGCTCCTCATTTACACTATTGAAAATAGGTTGAAGGGAAGTTCATAATGGCAATTCAAAGGGGCATGCTTATTCCCATTTTTTTTTTCCCTTTTAGGTTGGTACCCAATAAACGTCACTCAGTTTTCAGTATTGTGGGAAGTACCAGGTGCTTTGCTTGTCCTACTTACCAGGTTCATCGACATCACCTGGGTCACGTCTGCACACACCAGCAAAACTTCTCAGATCTCGAGTGTTGTTTAAACACATGAACATATTGAAGAAACAGAGATTGAAGTACGTCTGCCCGTCTTCCCCGCATCTTGGCTCATACATAGTACCGCTACAGCTGTTCTCCACACGACATTTCTTTTTTCCTCTTTCACCTTGATGTAAAATTGAACACAAATGTGGAATATGACAAAATGCAAAGGTAAATGTTAAAGACAAACACAATTGAAAAATAGGGGATGGTTTCACAAATACTTGCAAACTTACCGGTGATCAAGATTCATGACGTAATACCTCACAGAACAGATTCTCATTTACCATTGGTCTACTTTATCCTGGTACTAAAAGGAAATCAACTCATTGTTTCTTGGTGGGTGGAGTCATCATAATATTATGCAAATATCAAAAACTTAGAGAAGCCATCTTTAAAATTGCACCAGGAATCTGTCACAAAATACCCATGGTTGCTCTTCAAACTGTTATGACTTTCTGCAGTTTGTGAAGCAATGTCGTCTGTCCCCATGTGACTTACAAGGTCACTGTGCTCCCTCAGATGTTTGTTCTTAAAGTTTTATTCACTCTTAGGGAGGTAAAAATGAATCAAGAAATATTAATATCAAATACAAATACAACACCTTTAACATTAACATGGGAGCATTTGCCACAAAATTTAGAGTTACAATACAAGTATATCCCAACCAAATATTCAAGTCTTCAAGGTTCTTCTTCAAATGATGTGAAATTACATTGATTGGTTGAAAACAACCACCACAATTCTGAAGAACCAATTGCTGATCCTGTGCCTAAAATGTGTCTCCCATTTCCCTCCTCGACCAGCCTGAAATTGCTTCCCCTTAAATACGGTGTGCAGTCAACACAATGTGAGAGTGAACTCCTCCAAACAAAGGCCAGAGGCACTGATCCTCATCAATCAGTGCTCTCAGAGGGATGATAAGGATGAGTCCAATGTCTCCACATGACTGAGAGGTAGCCAAAACACAAGTGCAAGATGCTGGTTGGTGCTAGATAGGAGTGGACGTACTCGTCTCCTACCAAGAATGAAGACAGACTCTGTGCTATATAGATTACACCAATACTTTTTCACATGTGACCCCAAAATGAGCTTTGACCTCCAACAAAAACATGTATGCATACTGAGGCCAGTGCTTGACCTTAACCACAAACAGAAAGATGTGGCTGAGGTCAAACTGAGTCACTGTGTCACACCTGCATACCAGAAGATAGATGTCTAAAAGTCAAACACTGTCTCTGTTAAGAATTTGATTTTGACAACTGTTGACCTGGAAGTTACTGTACTTTCACCTTGATAAATGACGGTTATCTTACACTTAGTGCGGTACATGCACATACCAAATACGAGTCTGAAATGACCACTTGATATTCCCTCTGTGATATGGCATACGTGCACGGTTTTGGTGACTGGGACCAATCACCTCTGATCTCAATAAGAAAACAATATATTTAATTATTACCTTTTGTCACTCACTAATCCAACAGACAATTTCATTTCCACAGTGAGAAGTTACCTTCTAAGAATCATTTGGTATAATACGCCAGACAAGGTCAGTCGAAGTGATATATTCAAACTTTCTCAAATGGGGAACTGGAGATAATGATTTTTCAATGTATTGTTCTGCTTTAAAAGTTTCTTGCTACGCACATTTGTCGAAAAATCATACCGATAGTCTCTCCAGTGAAATATTAACAAGATATCAAATTAACTCTGATGATTTTAGGAAAAAATGGAGACAACTTTATTAAACTGGCCGCCACTTTAAAAGTCACCAGCTATTTCTGGCGTGATGTGTTCCACGCTACATACTGTTACTTATCCATTTGTAGTCGTCCTTTTAACAGCAAGCCTGCAGCAAGAATTATTTACTCTGTCCACCAATTTGGAATAGCATAATCTAAGTTAATAACAAGCCTGCTTATCATCATTAGATTCGTATGTGGAATTGTCTTTTACCAGTTAATCACTTGTTTGGTGACGATGGTACAATTCCTTCCTCCAGTTGAATCTTTTGTCGAAAAAGTTTTCTTAAGTTACTCATTTTTTTGAGTACCATGGCGGTGTAATCAATGCAATCAAAGCTAGTAAGAACTAAGGATGTCATTGCAAATATTGATCAGTGCCAGTGTAATCCAATTAATAGTTGGTATAATATTTTATTGGCTGATGGTTATTTTACACGCAAGTCACTTTGTATCAACATGGCAAAAGTTTTCTTTTACTGAGTAAGTCTTTCAAAAACTGAGAAGAATTTGTTACATTTAACAAGACATTTGTGGGGGTTACACGGTTCCACTCCGTTCCAGTATCGAGTGCTGCACAGAATCATTCAGACAAATAATCATGCTGTTAACAGGGTTGTCAACAGACCATTTTGAGAGCCGGGTAATTTGTGATCGCCATCCAAGGGGGGTCTAAGGGGACCTCCCCTTTGAAAAATTTTTCCGGGTTGGAGAGTGCTTGGTTGTAAAATGGTGCACTCTAGATTATAAATTATGAATTCCGTACTTTGGTTTCAACCAGTGCGGAAACATTTAAGCTTACTTGGCCGTTTTGTGGTAAGAGAAAAGGATAATCACTAAGAATTCTGAAGAAATCTAACAATTTTATTCGGTTAAGCAACAAAATTTGTGCCGGCGGTGACGCTGAAACTGACAGTGAGTGCCAGGCGGAGATTTTGAGAGCTGGGTAGCACCATCCAACACCGCCCGGCGTGGTGACAAACCTGGCTATTAAAGTACTCTCCTCTGATTTATGCACTTTTAATTTTTACCAAAACAATTCAGCTTTTGTTTTTTCATCACACTTTCTCACAAAGAATCTGGAGGTTTTTTCAGAATATTTCAAAAGAGCAGATGTGGAATTTTCTTTTATCAATTAATGACTTATTTGGTGACGATGGTACGGTTCCTTCCTCCAGTTGAATCTTTTGCCGAAAAAGTTTTCTTAAGTTACTCATTTTTTGGAGTATCATGGCAGTGTAATAAATGCAATCAAAGCTAGTAAGAACTAAGGATGTCATTGCAAATATTGATCAGTGCCCGTGTAACCCAATTAATAGTTGGTATAGTATTTTATTGGCTGATGGTTATTTTACACGCAAATCACTTTGTATCAACATGGCAAAAGTTTTCTTTTACTGAGTAAGTCTTTCAAAAACTGAGAAGAGATGTTACATTTAACAAGACATTCGTGGGGGTTACACTGTTCCACTCCGTTCCAGTATCGAGTGCTGCACAGAATCATTCAGACAAATAATTATCTATATGCTATTAAAGTACTCTCCTCTGATTTACGCACTTTTGTTTAATTTTTACCAAAACAATTCAGCATTTGTTTTTTCATTGTACTTTCTCACAAAGAATCTGGAGGTTTTTCAGAATATTTTCAAAAGAGCAGATATTCATTAAATTAATTTTTATTTTACTTAAGTAAATTTTTATTTGTAAGGAAATGAAGACTCTTCAGACAGTTAATCGTTCCTTAATTTTTTAAAAGAGTATACAATTTTGTGAAAGTATGTTGCCCAAAAGAATTTAGAAGGGAAAAGATTGGCTTCCCTGGTTTAAATAACTTTATTTCATTTTTAGTTGAGGATATATAATCGTATTTATTGAAGTCAATTTTTGTTAGTACTCATTTTATGTCTCACTGTATATATTTTGGTTGTCAAGAGCATAAAAAGCAAATAAAAATTTGAGTCTCAGTAAAAAATGCCAAATATGAGATCAGTTGAAACCTACCTTTGTGAGGTATTGAGTGTTTTGCAAGTTGACTGCTGCAAACATAACATTTGATCTCCACGAAAGAAGGGTTACACACCACATATATGATGAATTGAAGGTGACCCTAGTGAGATATTGTGGTTCTGTATTGTTGACACATTTAGGCAAAGTCAGAAGACAAATGTCCCTTATGTCACTAGTAGTGCTGGTAGAGTAAGTCACAAGTAAAATTTCAAAGTGGGTAGTATCTGTTTTCCACTTTGATGTTATTTTTTCCTGGTTAAGCAGCATTTAAAGTACATGTGACATGAAAAACACATTTTTGAGTATCCACCAATTTGATCATTAAAAAAAAAATAAAAATAAAAACCACAATTTACATTAGAATGCATTTAGAATTGACCATTTTACAAATTTTTGTTCCACAATTTAATCATGAATATACATAAGCCAAATATGCAAATTTGTGACACAAAGGGAGAGGCTCGTATGATATGCCAAAAGTTATCCTTTGTACACTTAACCTTTATTCCAAGGACAAATAAAAATTTTACATGCCCAGAGGGTTTTCTATTGGAAGCAACTCAGTATTGCCTTCTTTAATAAAAATTGAAATCACTTACAACTGTAAGTAAGTCACTTATTCAAGGGACATACAGGGCCAACAAAAGAAATAGTGCAACAATCCACATCATCAGTTAGGCAAATTTTAAAAGCGGTACCTAAAAACTGGTAATGGATCTTAGTATTTCCAATGTATTGTCATTGAGGGTTTCCCTCTGCAACTTTTAAATGAAGCTGTCAGCTACATTCTAGACACATGTTACTAGGTGTTTAAAGGTAGTCACTCATCACCCCAAGCAACCTTTTTTTGGCTAGTGGAAAGCAAAATTCTCAATTGGTTCTGCTCTTTGATCGACAAGCAAATTCAAAAGTTGCAGAGTAGCTCACATTGAAGAGCAATTCACAGGAGCCCATTGTTTTGTTACACTGGGAATTTCAGACAGGCTGTGGAAGAGGCAAGACATAAAGTGGTTGGGAGAACTTGAACCATCTGGGGTGATGAGTCTTTGTCTCTCAATGATCAGTTCTGCACCAATGTGACATCAACAGGTGCACACACTGCACAACTCTTCAGACCAGCTTTTCCTACACCATCATTTTGCCTGCTTGCACTGAAGAGCATGAACAACAGTTTTCAACTGCTCACAATGGCAACAGGTAGGTGCTGTTTCACTGCTTCAGACAAGTGAAAGTCACAATGTGGCTACTTACCATCATGTTGCATACAAATGTCAACATCTGAAAATGTTATTGAGGACTTTGCTGTGGGATGCAGCTTCCTCCTTTGAAAATATACTTACCTCGGTACTGGCATTCCCACAAGTACCTCTCTTGATTGAGGATAGGGTTGCTTTTGAGGCAGGCTTGCACTTGCATGATACCGCGATTGTAGTATGTGACTCCATCGTAGCCACAAACAGGTCTGTACTTCGTCTTGATCTTTGTGTTGCACTTTGAAAATCTACCTACAAATGGTTGATAGAAAAAAAAGAGAAAGAAAAACAAGTTGTAGAATGACGCGAGATTTTAAGTTAGGCAGAGGAAAACTGATATAGTAAACAAACGAAGTCCAGGGACTCTGGAAACAAACTTTTCCAAGTGTCTTGACTACTAAACAAAAATGAGCATAATTATATTATCTTGGAAGAAAATCATGTGTTACATGTATTTGCATAAAATGTTGGCTTAATCGGACCTACAGTTTAATGTAAACTGGTACCCTTGCTTGAACTACCACTGAACTTTACACTTTGACCTAAATTAGAATAAATATATATCATCTAGTCGTAATTGCTATCAACAAAGGAAGGTTTCTAAGTTCCACCAATGATCAAGTCTAAGTGATTGGTTCATTGGTTTATCAAGGTGTTTATATTTTATCTCTATTGACCTTAGACAATGTTTGCCCCCAGCGAATGCAAATCGATGAACTATACAGTATGGAATGCACTTGAATTTCAGGCAACTTTGCCTCATGGAAACCTTTCATTTACAGTTTTTATACTCTGAACTATGTTTGCTTCATGATCTTTGACATCCAATGAAATTGATGGAGATGACCCACAACCGAAAGACAAACCCCCCACACACCAAGTTTCAGTTATATTTTAGTCAAATAGATGTCATGCTTGAAATGTTTACAGACTTTGAGCACCCTGTTGAGTGTAATTCACCATTTGTCCTCTGCAATATTACAACAATTGGAAAAAAATTATATGAAGGTCAGGCAGGACTGACCTTTGACATTAAAACTGAGAGGACCACCAACTAAACCCAGTCACAATGCACCAGACTATCCACAGGGTGAAGTTGGCATTGGAAACATTTAAGTTTAAAACACAGGTCAAACTCGAGATGTAACAACCAGTGTTTGCACTAAGGTGCAGGTTTGCATCAATCCCACATTTGGCTCCTGAATCCAGCACAAAGAAAAATCATATGCAGCAAAATCCCACACACTTTTTGGGTTTTCCACAACTGAGGTGTGTAGCCACAATAATAAATACACACAATAAATTGCAACAGAATGTTTACCAAGTGGCAACTCCCTCCTTGAGTCTGAAAATCCCTCCCAAAACATTTTTTTGGAGAGGGATTTCCCTGCTAGGTTCAATTTCTTTGCACGAACACAGGTAACGACGGACAAACACATCAGAGCTAACTTGCACTTTTCACAGAGAAACGTGATCGTCTTAACCTTAAATGTGAACCTTGCAGCAGGACTTCTAGAAACAAGTACTTGATGTGAGAACAGAGTTTTAAGGCATTCTGGGTAACAAAGATGTAAAGTATCTCAGATATGGACTGCAATATTGCTCTGCATGCATCCACATTAATAACTTACAGGTAGTATTGCATTTTACACTGAACTGTCAATACAAAGGCAAGTCTTAAATTATAAACCACTACAGGAGGATAATAGTTGTGACATATATCTTTTTTACATAACGTTTTGCACTTTTGGCCTCCAAATGGAGTGTAAGCATATCTCCTGAACAGATTTGTAGTGAAAAATGATCTACCACTGACAAATTCTTTCAGAAAGTGCCTCAGTAGGTAGACAAAACTGTTCATATTTTAATCCTCCTTAAGTTGACATCCAATAGATAATATTTCATGAGTATGTGTTTTAAGGCTCCAACTAGCTTGAACATGGATTGTCCTTTGGTCAAATGTCAGCAACTTGGTTAAGTGCAGAGTTCAGGTAAACATAGATGATCAATGACCAAACAACATTCTTTGTTATATGAATTAAGGGTCACCCTTCAGGTGTAATTTATGGGAACCCACCCACCATGTGAACCCAGTTGAGAAGAACAAATCAATAACCCCAGGGCAGGTATCAATGCAAGTCTTTCAGATGTCTTCTATGAAGCTTTTGCTTTTATCTACAGCTCTGGGATAAAATCTACATCACCAATATCTGTCCTTGTTGTAGAGTACCTCCTGGTTGAAAAATGAGCGTTCCAGGATAGTTATTATGCAGAAAATTTTTAGAAGCATTGGGTCAGGAAATCATCAAACACTAGCTTTGATTTTGCCACATCAAATTTTGTGAATGTATCATCTGATGAGGGGGCATATATAAGAGGCAGGGGAGACTCAAGCCTCACAAGAAACAGACGATTTGCTCCTGTATATGGCACTTGAAATCTCTGGTTGAATAAACAAATGAAATCATGAGCAAGGTGACATTGTGTACAGCATCGATTATTGCAAATTCTATCGTGCACAAAGATGAAAAGAAGGGAGCACTTTACCAGATGGTCGACAAAAGCCGTCATGGTTTTTGACCAAGTACGGATCCTGGCGTACACACTTTGCCTTGTCGAGTTCACACTCGTTGAAGTAAGTCGCACCATCACTTCCACAAACAGGATAAAATAAACGTGGACAATTTTCAGCGCATGGGAGAAATCCTGTGAGAGAGAACAATTGCAGTAATTAAGGCAATACGTATTAAAGATTAGAGTCATGTAGCCACAGTGTTCATCAGTAGAGCTAAAACCAAACCAATGGGTTGGGGGAGATGTCACAGTAGGAGGGGTGGGTTGAGAAGGGACTGGGGAAGAAAGGTCCATGAGGATTGGTTGAGGAGGAGGGTTAAATGAAGACATGCTCGTAGTACTTTGTGGTAACGATCACTGTAGCATTTTTAAGAACTATTAAGTCACAAAGAGCAACCTGTGGTTGATTAAAAACTATTCCCTCTTTACAAGAAGTGTAACTGTCCATCAATTAAAACGAAAGAAAAATACACTTAGGATGATTGAAAAGCTGGCACTGAAATTTTCACACTGACATTAAACATGTGTGGGAACGGGCACAGAACTGGGCAGCACATCTTGTGACTCTGAGACACTTGTCGATATATGACACATCACCACCAATTCTTTACATTTTACACTGGCTTCCTGTGTAATATAGGTGGCAATTTAAAGTTACTTTGTATGCGAATGAGGTACCCAAACCATGCTGCTCCATTTTACGTCAGAGGTCAACTTCACATGTACCAACCACCCAGAGCTCTTCCATCACAATCAAAAGCACTCCTGGTAATTCCCAGAGCTCAGTCTTCTACTTACAAGAATAAACAAGTTGATGTATGTGCTGCCACTCTACGGAACAGTCTGCAAATTTCTGCCAAATGTTCTGACACGCTGCCTGCTTTAAAATGGCAACTGAAAACTAGGCTCTTCAAATCTGCCTTTTACTAACTACAATCTCTAACTCTTGCATTCCTCTTTGAAAGACATCCCAAGGACACCAAGGGCAGTTTTGGATATCAATTTGTCCAAATATTAAAAAAAAAATGCAGTTTCGATTGAGTTTTAGTCTACATGTCACTCCCTCTTTAATTTTTTAGCAGTCTTGCTTTTTAGCCATTTGCTTGTCTTTTCTTGTCACTGGTTCTTTGCCATCTTTTTGTACTTTTACTTCTTCTACCTTCTGTAATGTCATGTATTACATAATTCTAATACTTCAATCCCTTTGCTTCACAGTGCCGTAGCGCATGTCATATTTTGTGTAGTGCAGTTTATAAGTTTTGGAATATTAAATACATAAATTACAAATGAATCATCAGGGTCCCGATAAACTTCCACCCTGTGTTCTTTAAAACATTTTCATATTAACTAGCACCTACTTTTATTTGCATTCTCAATTAGCTTCATTAATGAATTAGTACCCTCCAGATGGAAATGGTCATGTGTATGTCATACCTGTCTTCGAAAAGGGTACCATTACATGTAGGAATGAACTCAGAGCAATTGCCCTTACGTCTTGTCCTCGTCCATCTTAAATACTTCCTGTCTAGATCCTTTACAATTTGCCTATTCGCAAAGTCACATAAACACAGAAGATGACACTTCACTTTAACTAGGTAGATTTAGAACATGGTCTTAGTCATTCCAAATTTGGCAATGTGTCCACTCGTGTCATGTTTTTTTTTCTTAATTTACCCTGGGAATTCAACAACAGACAATCATACTTGACAACTGCTAAATGAAATATAATTTTCAGAATCTTTGATAAGGTGGATACAGTACCTAAATAACTTGTAATCACCTGATAAGCTTTGATAATAATCTTGTTGTGATACTGGTGCCCAAGAAGTGAATAGTGCTTGCACCTTTTCTGTTGGCTTTATGTAGAGTATATACACCTCAGATTCTTCTGTCTGTGAGCTACATTTAGGTGTGCTCTTGTGAAGTTTACTGATGCCTCAGCTCTTTTAGATCTTCTTTCAAACGATTATGACAGTCACTTTCTCAGTGAAGTAAGTTTGTCAATTATTGTGAGGATAACTAATAAGGACTTAACATTTTGAAAACTACAGAAAAGGTAATTGACAATAGAATTAATTAAACATTGCCTCCAAAATGTGTCTATGTTACAATAAAGGATAAATCTGTTGAGCAGGTGTGATTATAAGCACCTTGCATGTAATAACTGATAGTGGATTAAACTGGGCAAAAACATGTGGAATACATAGAAAAGTGTCTGAAGCCAAGAATTCAGTGACAGTGCAAAGTTCATTCCTTCATGCTCAGTTTACACATACTTCTTACCTTTAACAATTCTGTTATTTTTAGCGTTTGATCATGTTGTATTTCCCATTGGGAAGCGCATGTAGGGAATGTGTTGAAAGCATGGTCAAAAGTGACTAGCTCCACACCTCACAAAATTCGGTCTACAAAAAAATTCCACAAGAATCAGTCATTCTGCTTACAGATGCTAGCCATCCTCTTTCCAGGAAAAAAAGGTGATGGGCATATCATGCAGGCAGAATGGGCCCATTGATGGTTTACGCTAGCCAGTACACTAGAATTCTTACATGCTCTGCCATTTGCTAGCATAATTGCTACTTTTAGACCATTGGAGTACTACTTTAAGTGTTTACCTTTTGTTTGCTGTGATGCTCTTGAATTTTAACATTGCAATGTTTATCACTTATCTATACCAAATTAGCTCCTCTATGTGTTTAATTTATCTTATGGCCTTTTACTGCCTTAATTTGTAGTTACTTTATAATATTATTTTGCTGCAATAAGCAATCTCCCTCATGGATTGACAAGTTGTTAAGTTGTCTTATCTTATTGTCCATTGATGAAATGGAGAAAGTTGTAGTTGGTGCTAGAAAGTGTAGCAACAGGATGAAACCTAACATGAAATGATAACATCAGCAAATGACAGATTTAAAGGGAGGCCCATCCTAACTTCACTAACAAATAAGGTTGTGAATCCAATAGCCAACACCACCCATCTTCAGCAATTCCCCCCCCCCCCCCTTATTCCCTCTCTGTGAAGTTTATGTTCAGCAACCACAGACAACATTCATACTTGGAATATTTATTGAAAAATTCATTTTCTTAATTTTGTGAGATATTTCCTGAAAATAAGAACAATAACTTGCATACAAAAATGTCTGTATCTGTTTGAGAGACATGAGAGGTGATAGGTGAGAATTCCTTTAAAAAAGCTCGGTCCATATCTAAATTTAAAACATTTCTGAAGACTCACCTTTTCTAAATTTTGTGATTTTGTTCATGGGTGTCTCTTTTTGTTCTACTATAGAACATAGAAATTATAGCATATTTTGTGTTTATTTTCATGTGTTCGGGGATGTAATTACAACCTATTACCAGCCACCCTGAGAGAGACATTCACTATACAGTAGAACAAGAAAGAAAAATTCTCACCGAGAGGCCTGATGAAGCATTTTCCAAGATATGCTAACTCGAGGTCAGCATTAACCTTACATTTGTGGTACAGCAAAACACAGTAACTGTAATAGGTCTGGTCATCGTTACCACACACTGGCTCAAAGTAACGGTCACATCGTCTGCGGCATGGATCATTGGCTAGAGAGACAAAAGGACATTATTTTAGACATTATTACCACTCCCCTGAGCAGTCCCAACAGGGTCAACTTTTATACGACAACACAATAATACAATCTGTGACTAAATATCTAGATGGAATGTGTCATCTGTGCTAACAGAAGTATCGTAAATTAACAGTGGCTAATCCAATAAACAGAAGACATTACTAACAGGTCATGAAAATTCCCTTAGACGATAAGTGCCACCAACATTTACCATGGTGACTGTAAACTGAACACAAGCAGCAGACGTGTCTGCCCTCAAGAGACCAATGACAGAAATACCGATAATTGCCTTTAATTTACATCAATATAGCCAAATTTCCTCACTGAATTTTCTGTCCCTTCTTTGTTTGAAAATACTCTCAAAGAGGATAGGCATAGGTGTGACATAATCTTTCATTGCTTTTTGCCCTTTCTTCCTCCCAATTGGGTATTTGCATACATCTCCTTGATAGATTTGTGGTAAAAATGATCTGCCAATGACAATTTGAAGTATCCCAGCAGACAGAGAAAAAGTGCCAAGTTTTGAATTTTTCCTATGCCATGTCCCCACTCAATATTCATTAGTATGTGTTGTATGCATCTCCCTTGCTCATGAATATTAACTGTGGGACATCTATCCAGGAAAACTTCTTTTTCTGTCACCTAAGGCACATTCTGAATGAAATCGCCACTGACAGATCAAATTTCAACTTACAGTATGCTAATACAAGACTTGAAAGAAGAAAGGGCAAAAGGCAATGCATCTATATCACAGTATTGTTGTATTTCTAAATTGATTTCTTACTCAAAGTACCAATTAAACTGCCATATAGATTACACTTGATGCAACTGGCAATGGCATAAATGATCTTGAATTCTTAGTGACAACTGGTTTCAGTGCGTGTATCCATTTGCTCCTTAATTAGGGAGTTGGAGCTGTAAACAAAGTCTCATGCACAAACACCATTTGCACACATTAACCAATCTGTGATTACCATTTAAATTCCTTACGTGATGACAAGGACCACCAAAAAATAATTTAAAAATGCAGAAAATCCTGTCTGACTTTTACTTTATTTCGGGGAAGGTTACTGGAGCCAGCAAAGAAAGAGGTAAAAGAACGGAAGGGAAGACAGTGGTACAATCCAACAACAGGCATGTAAACTCTGTAAACTTCGTGGCTTATTCTTCATACGATTTCAAGAAGAAAAAAAGAAAGTGTAGCTTAAAAAGAACTTCGACAGCATCCGTTTCCCAGTGGAACTTTATGAAAAGAAAGTTTGTAATTTTTGATGCTACATTTTCGGCCTACCTAAAAAAGTAAAAACAATGTCCAATGTTCTCCATGATATAACTTGAACATGTTAAGTATGTAAGGCAAACATTTCAACAAGTTTAGGTTAAGGTTGAGTCTATTCGCCCAAACACGTGCGAATCAATAAGCAAGCTTTATTCTCACGTGCATGGACGAATAATCTCCATCATTTGCACAAACCTGTTCGAGTCAATAGGCGGTGTCTATTCACCCATGTACAGGGGAATAAGCTTGCTTATTAGCCCTGATCTTGTCCTTGTGAATAGACAGTTAGTAGAGTCTATTTGTCAAAAGACAGCCTCTATTTGCATGTGCACATGCTGACAGACATTTATTTCAGGAGAGTCTATTTGCCCAAGTATGTGCCAATAATGTCTTATTCTCACAAATTTGTAGTACTGGCATGTGCACTCACTGGTAAGTCTAAATAGGTGAACTCCAGTTCCTGCCAATACTTCATTTTTTATTCACCACTTTGTTGGAGCGAATACATACAACAAACTAATTTTGGCAAAGATATGATAGATATTGAGAAATCAGCGATATTCTGGTCAGACTGCCATTTTCAGCCATTCACCATAAGTGAAAGGAAGAACAAGGAAACTTATTAGAACAGACATGTATAGGTGTTAAGATGTAAAAGGAACCAATTTTGGGGAACCTGAACACACTAATCATCAATCAATCGATCAATCAGTAGGCCTTTATGCATCCCCCTATACAGTAGTGGCATATATACTACAAGGAAAGGAACCCCTAGATTTTTTTCCCATACCTTCTGCTGGAAATGTTTGCTTATGTTTATATTTTGTCTGCAAAATTAAAAAAAGGGAAATTCTACAAAGTAAATGCATTTAAGTTCCGACATGCAGTAAAGGAGGGTCCATCACCTTGAGAGTGATGTCCTTTTTCAAGGTACCATAAAGTATTTCTACGGAAAACTATTATTTTGTCAAATGTGACAACGGAAATCCCTCATGTTTACAGATGTTGTTTCTTGTCCAAGATTTTTTCCCTCTATAACCTCATGAACAATGTGTTCCCCGCCCCCCGCCATACTGCTGGTAAGTCGTTTGATGTGAAAAAGAGAACAAAAAAGGGAATTACAAGCCTAAGTAACTTTCAATCCTTGACAACTACTCAGCTTCTTAAATTGAACATTGGTATTTCAAAGTCTTAATTGACACAAGCAGGTAACTGCTGGATTTGTCAGAATGAAAACACTGAGATAAAGCAATGCCATGAAAAAGTCTGTAACAGATCCATGATCTAATGACAGATGCCCCTGAAGCTATAGTGGAACCAAGTTCAATTTCCGATGGGTCTGCATCAAGTGAACCACAGCTGAATTATAAAGGTGGTGAAAGTAGGCTGCCATACAGGCCCTAGCCTTCAGGAAACTTGTTTCCAAACTTAGAAAGAAAACGAATGTAACAAACAGCCATGGGTAGAGTTTTCAAATTCATTCTATTTTCTTTGATAAATGGATCACATTTTACCAACTTTCTAATGTCACAAACATTTTATATTCCATGCTGGACACTCACAGAATGTGTACATCAGGGAAATCTTTTTCAAGTCATTCTCAAATGCTTCAAAGTCGTCAAATTTGAATTTACTCATTCATCAAGCCGTCATAGGCACGACCCTATCTTGGCACATGCCTACAAGTCACCGTACATGATGATTTGTTGCGTTGCAACATCGTACATGCTTTGCTCACTTTCATATCCACTTCTCTGATTGGTTGTATCAACTTTGATCGGTGACTGGTCATGTGATGTTTGGGTGAATTATCAAAGTTATTCACACCAAATGTTTGGGAGAACAACCAGAACCTTAAGTTAACACTTAACTTTGGGTTAGGCCTAATGCTTAGCTTTGATCATCCCACAAAGCATTAGCATAGCCTGATATATCACATGATTGTGAAACACAGGCCAGTGCAGAGTCCTACTTGCACAGGCAAATCTTGTAAGGGGTTGAGTTACCAGTCTGCATTCCATGCACTACAATGCAAAGATCTTCGGCGTGAGCGCCAACTCTTTCGTGGCATAGCGGCAGGATGTCGTAGATGAAAAAAATCAGCCTTGGTGTACAACTTGCAAGGCCTGTAGCGCAATCACTGTACACTTTGCAGCTACAAAAGTTTCTGTTGTTAATGTGTCCACTAAATTAACAACAAGTCCACTCAAAATATGATTATTCCCTGCCAAGTATGGGAGAACGGGTGTATTGTATGCTCCAAGGTTGGAAGCACAAACACCGTACAGTAGGTTATGTTATGTTGCATTAAGAGGTACTGTATATAGTACCTGTGTTTGTTTATAAACGCTAACACCTTGGCAACTTCAGCGTTGGCTTTACATGGAATGCACCCTGGTTGAGTTAGGCCGCCTTTGTGGTATAATTTGGCCCTAGCCTAGGCCTACATCCGCCCAAGTGACTGCAATATACGCCTACGTACAGTAGGCCCTATATTGAAACTCTTCACACAGGTTGCACATACTAGTTGCCACAGCCTAGGCCTACGTACAGTACTAACATAATTTAGCTAGTCACATTCTTCTTCTTCTTCTTTTGAAAAATGTTGAAACATCCGAGGACATTGGTACACCACGTACGCGTCGTGAGGTCAATCAAACCCTTAGTGAATTTATAATAATCTCCACAGGCTTATGGTGACCAACAGCCCTCTCAATGAGACAGCCAGGAAGATCATTCCAATCCCGAATAGTGTTTGGTATAAAACTGTATTTGTAGCAATTAGTCCTAGCAGAGGGGGTGCGGTAGTGTAAAGCATGCACGTTGTGAGTTATGCGAGTGGGTTTACAAAGGCCAGACAAAGGGATTAGCTTGACCATGGATACCTTTACACCTTTATGTAGTAAATGAAAGTGAAAAGTCAAATTGAATAGGCCGACAGGTAATTCATTACCATCGAGCAGTATGTACGAAAACCTGAGACTTAAGCGTGCATTTTTATTTTCTTTTTATATTTGGTATAGGCTAGGCCTACTCTGTCAGCCAATACTGGTTGTGCCCAGCTATTGGGTGAAGACTAACTTAGGCTAAAGTACCCTAACAAATTAAGCTACGTGGCAACGTCGAAAACCTTAGGTTCCGTGGTTACTAAAATGAAGGTGGTGTTATCTTATTTGTGTCCTATCTCCTATATTTGAAGGTTTCTACAACACATGGTCTTATGCAAGGCCGGTATAAACTCACGTCAAAAAAAAAATGGAAATTTTAGCCGAGATTCGACGCAGGTCTATTAAAGTGCTAGGTTGCTAACACAAGAGGTTCCTTTAACAGCGCGAGGATGCCTTGCCATGCCCTTGGGAACAACGGCCATGTGGCTTAGCCGGAGCTGACTGCATAAATTAGTGTGTCCGTACCTAGACCTCAATGGTCTACCCGCATAATATTGCAAAATTACGAGAGCATACTAGTGCCATCTACATAAATATTTTTAATATGTAATAACAGAGATCAATAGTTCGTCATAACAGATTATTAATCTGCAATTTACAGAATTTACAGATTATTAATCTCAAATTACAGATTTTCAATCTGCATTTATAGATTATTTATTTGTTATTACTTACTAAAAATATTTGTATGGATGGCACTGGCCGGCCTTCGTATGTTTGTTACTGTTTCTCTGCCTATATCTCTGCTATACTGCCGAACTTGCCGCGAGGGGACATGTCACAAAATATGACACATCTCGACAAAAAAGAATTCTTAAAAATGACATTTCAGGTTAAAATGAAACAAGTCTAAAACTTACTACTTTTTACGTTATCTTTTCAAAACCGACAAAATTCAGTAAACTTTTGGAACACGTTTTGCCGAGTAAGACTATTCCGTCAAAATGGCCCAAATTCTCAATGTGATGAGTTAGAACATAAAATCGCAAGTCAGAAAGTTGTCATTTTGCCGGGTTAGAACAGAGTTTTGACGAAATGGTCTTTCTCTGCAAAATGACCATTTTCTAAATTAAGTTGGCATTTTGGCGGGATGTAACTCGGCAAAACCACATTTGTCATTTTGACAATTAAATTACTTTAAGTCGTCAAAACGTCAATATTACGAAAATTTCACTTTTTTTTCTTTTGCACTTTTCTTGTACACTTCCGCACTCTACAGATTTCGTTTACACCAAATAAACTGGGCAACTTTAGCTTCTCAAGTCCTTGTTATCACCTTCATCCTGTATCTGAAAATGTCTTAGACAAGCATCTACTGTTATACGTTCTTCGGTGGTTCATATTAAGATTTCCATGGCTATTTGACTTCAGTGTTTGTAGTCTCCATGGTATTAATTTGGCGCAAGGACACTATACACCAGCAAAAATCAAGTTAGGCTAGAAACCACCGGCTTAAAAGTTGAAAAGACGGAGGTAGTTGAATAACCATTTGCTTCTCCGCCGGGTGGATCCTACACATTCCCATAGCCCACTAAGCTATCCTCTCTATTGAAGTTATCGGCAAGTAGTGCTTTCTCATTAAATACTCCAACACCGCCATCCCCTCCCCCGGCAGGCACATACTGACCTCGTTCTCTCTTTTTCTATGTTACTGTCTATAGGCGACATGTGTAGCGAGTACCGAAAAATAGACCAGAATATATTCAAAATATCCTCCTCCATAATCCATAATAATACTATGAAACAACAGGTCAACCTTCAATCTGCTCCGAGTATTTCGGTGTAAGTGGGGGGGGGGGGGGGAGACGTTTGAATTTGAAACCGCCAAACTTTTTTGAAAAGGCCAAACAAGTCTATATCATAGAAGCTGCACAGTGACAATAAAGAGAGATAAAACCATTGTGTAACTTTTTCGTCATCATTCCGAGCTTATGAATAAAGGGCATGATCGGGAAAGTCAAGAACACCATTCATTGTAAAATGCGTCACACTTTCAACATGCAGTTGAACGTACATGGTTGTTGTTTTTTAATAAGGGGAAAGTGCCTCGTATGATCATTAAAGATTTTTTTTCTTATTTTGTGACAGGAATTTTGGGGTCGTTTGAAACCAATGTCGATCCTCGGCCGGCAAGGATTCCTTTGAAGACGTTACGTTTAAATTAGATTTTACTTACGTCGGTATCTGAAAGGATCAATTTCATCTTGAGACTGGACAGCATGGAGGATGCATATTACTAACTGTAATAGTATTAAGTCTATCCTCATTTCACCTGCGTAGAAAACAAAAAATATGCCACGTTATTGATATATACAGAAATCGATATCCTTGCCATGAATGTAGGATTCAATGAAAAATCCGTTGATCTTCAGGATCAAACGTTTTTTTAGTAGTATTTTCATAATATAATAAGTTTGTTTATACAAATATACACAACAAAGGCTAATTCGGTATGACAATATACTTGTTTTGGTGTCATTGTATCCGTGCAATAATAGTATTCTCAAGACACGCCATTGTGATGCAAACAAAACATGTCCAATTGGTCCAGTCAGTGTTCTGTTTGTTTTTTTCTTCAGTCTTCTTTTTGCATTTTATCTTGCTATTATGTTTTCAAATGCTTCATGCTTGTCTTTTTTGTTGGTGGGGGTGGGGTAATGAATGAATAAAAACATTGGCGTACGGGTCGTGAGGCATAATAACGGGAATTTTGAACACAGTCTACACCAGACTGTAAGAAATACCTTTGATGAAACTTCACCTTGCTTGCCTGTATGTCTTAAAATTCAGCAGATACCCCTTCCAGTCACAGTCATCGGGCAACCACCCACTCCCGTGTTTCTGTCGTCTTACACAAATACTATAGTTGCAGCTCAAACATTTTGCCATCGTAGGTTCCTTGTAAAGTAGTGTTTTTCAAACTTTTTTGACTACCGCCACCTCCACCATCGTGAACTGTCTGAACGGCTCCTCCAATACCAGTAGCCTTGGGGGGGGCCCCCCCCCCCCCCCCCCCCATTCCTCATACCATTCATAGTCTGATGCTCAACAATATTATTCTCAGTTAACTTTTTTTATTTCATTGCAAGAACAGCAAAAGCCTGCAAAGGCAAACACACTGTGAAAATGGTATAGAGAGCCCAAATGTAGTTCAGTCGTAGTAAAGGGTGAGCTTGATGTAACGCTTACAATTGCATGATCCCATCTTAGTAAGGAGAGTCGCAGATCGCCTCTTTCCGTTATGTAAACGCGATTTTGAAGCGAACGGGAAGAACTAGGGGAGGGGAACAGACCCCCTAGGTGGATGTCATATTGAGCTCTAAATTGCTGTAGTATATTGCCACGGACACACAAATCAGTGCCAATGCACCCTATCCCCCTGTGTACTCTGTAGCCCCCACCTGTGACTACCCCCAACCTGGGGGTATGGACCACTTAGAGAACCACTGCTATATAGAGTCAGTCGGTTAATGGTGACGCTTCTTTTCTGTGTTTTCAGCAACGGTATTTATACCTTGAGCTTGCTACTGTCTTGGACTTCTACTTTCACAAGTTACACTTAAAATGTAATGCATACATCCCATGTGGAAATGCTACTTGCACGTTATTCAACACTAGCATTGTATGTCACTTCAAACACATGCAGGCATCGTACTGCAGTTTTGAAGGGTTCAGCATAGATAGTTCTTACATAGATTTGTCACTGAGTTTCGCAGAGACTATGAAATATTGGGCCCCCATAAAACGGCCGAGACCACCTATAAAGAAGAATTACTATGTCAGTAGCTTAGACAACATACTGTCAAATGAGAGAGTAACATGTGGTGTACATCATCACCAAGTTTCATGTAAATCATGGCTATTCTGTTTAATTTCCAAGTCCAAGATATTGCAATTTGACATTCGAAAAAAAAATCAATCAGGAAGCTGTCATAGAAAGAGATTGTGACAACATAAGCGGACCACATGTGACTGAAAAACTCCTGTTTTTCTTAATAACTTATTGTCAAATATTTTTAAATTTATGCATATATATAGATTCAAATCAGAGTTTTAATTGTTTGATTATTGCGTATATGACACAACAGTAATTCAATCCATAAGGTATACATGTGAGTGCGCATTCATGGAAATGACAGTTACAGAAAAACAAAGAAATGCTTTAATTCCTGCTGTCATAGGTCACGTTACGCATAATTCGACTCACTCAAGTAGGTATAACATGAACTGGGGCAAAGATGGCTGCATCATTTTTGGATTTCAAACTTGTATGATTTGTGAAGGAAAAAAGAGGGTTTTTTTTATTTCTATTGTTTGTTGTTTGGAAACTTCAGGAAGCATATTTGTCAAACATTTTCATCAAGGAAACCCCAGGGTTTTCTTTACCTTTAACGTCGTGATTACTTTTGTTACATGTTGCTTTATTCTTAGTTTTCTTCTGCTCATGCTTGATTCCTGTACTTTTCCTCGTTTCATACTTGATTCTACTCAGATGAACTAATACATATGTGAAATGCAAACAGCACCGTATCTCTATAGGAACGCAGTATACAAGTCGATATTTTGGATTATTTCCGCTCAAGTCATAAAAGACCCACCGGCTAATTACAACCATACCCTATCAAAACTTTAACTGGGTTTGGTGTAATGTGTATAACACATCTTGCTTCTTTTCATAGGGTATACTGTAAACAAAATACAAGCAATATTCCTAATTTAACATCTGCATAACATCTGCTATGACAGTGTTTACGGTCTTTGCATATTATCCTGAGTGTTTCTTCACTGTTTGTTTTATCTAAGCATACACATGTCTCGATGTAATAAGCACATGTTATGGGCTCCTTTGGTTTAGGTAAGAAAACTATTGGTGTCAAAAAATGTCCCTTTGCATTGTACCGTGGGATAAGTGAGTTCTCAATTAAAAAAACAGGTACATACTGAAAATGAGTGCTCAGTAAGTCTCAGCAAGAGACTGGCAGACTACGAATTAACGGAAATTGAGAGAGCTTTTAACAGTCTATGTTGTTAATAGGGGATTAAAAGGAGAAAACATCCCATTAAGATATTAAATCATAAACACTTGCACAACGATTTCCTGTTTCAAATGTTTCCCCAGTCAAATTTTAATATGTCGGCCAATCGTATACAGCCTCGATAAAAGTTTGATGAATAACTAATTGGTAACTAAGCAATCCGGTCAGGGAGCAGATGTGCTCACTAAAAATGCAGCTAACCAATCATTACCATGACGACAATTTGAATTTGATGATAAATTGGTGTTTTTATGACGAATTTGTATGACCATATAACTGTAGAGCACTATCGTGTGTTTTTCACTGCCATTCCTTTCTGCCGTTGAAGGTACCGAATATGCCAAACCGAGCTTATCTGGCAGTGTTAAGAAAATGGATATTTAGAAGATATCGAAATTGCGCTTTCGTACGATAGATTGTTGCATGACACGGCGGCTAGATTGTTCTTTATTTTAACAAACTGGACGACTATCCACTGGTACTACAGTCGACTTTACGTTCACAAATTAATTGGTCGAATTAAATGCAAGAGTTTTCGTTCGTTTAAAGATACATGCCGGGAATATATTCCTAGAAATGCCGTTGCCATAGTTACCTGATCTCCGTCCGCTCAGACCTCATAATCAAATCCTTTTTGTGTCCTGTTCGTGCGCACTCTCAATTTTGTGTTATATTCTCCTTTGGCAATAAACTAGGAACACCGTCTGAAAGAGAAAATGTAAATATATTTCAGTAAATGTGAAAAACAACAAAAAGGGATAAATCTAGTATTCAGAGATAACATACGCCCACCTTAAAGGGTCACAAACTCTCGTGATCAGTATTTTAACGGATCCATTTTATTTCTTGATTTTTTCGTGCTTCGTTGTTTTCTTTTGTATTGTATTTATTCATAATACAGAAGCCTAAAGTTCCAAGTAAAACATCTAGAACTCAACTACGTGTTTAGACTGACCTCTCCGAGACTTACTTCTACCAGGCATTATTTAAATAAATGGCGGATATTTATATTGTAATAACTGTAATTAAAACATAGGGAAGTGGCACTTGAAGGGCTCCTATATTCAGTAAAAAAAAAAAACACTCTATACATTTAACCTTTCACCTAATGAACTTGATGGTAATTTCACAGTCATTAGCATACGTTTCATGTCTTGTTTATGTTATACAAGTAAATTCCATCCAAACTTTGAATCCTGCTTTGTTTTTTGTAGAACCATAGAGTCAATTTGGCCTAATCACTTTTTTTTTACTGAGTTCGAGGTATACTAAGGTGTTTATAACGTATAGTTCCATAAGAGGTGTCAGAGATTAAATATACCTAATCCTACATCCCTTCAGCTTAGACGTCGTCGTGGTGACCTGCTTCAAGTGTTTAAAATTGTTTATGTTGTTCATGCTTTAGTTTTCAAAGATTTATTATTTATTTGTTACTTATTTATTTTTATTTTTTGTGGTTTAATTCAATTAGGGTTTCTCTCGATTCGGGCCAAGAAATGCGCTGTAGGCTGGGTGTTAGAAATACTTCTCACAGAGTGTTGTGGTTGAATGCGCTGCCCGATGCTCATGGGTGATCATTGTCTAAAAAGTCATCCAATTGGCATAGAAACTACTGTAAATATGTTTAAGAATGCACTTGACAGATACTTTTGGCACCGTGATAGATCCTCGTCTTTCTTAATTGTTTTGGAAGTTTTGGCATGTCGACCCTTAAATTTTAGGGATTTTTATGAGGACATTTTCCTTTCTCACCCAAGTTGTATGGCACTCCAGTCCACTGAAGAACCTGTCAGCAAGATGTTTGGATAAACTTAGACAAGTTCGCACTGAAAGCGAAAACTATGACACAAAAGTATACACTCACATGCATGATCTACATTTACGCCAGTTAGATGAAATGATAAAAAATATTCTCTGCCGGTACGCACACCCCTAGGCTATAGCTCGTGATACAGGTGTACTAAGCATTTATAGGGAAAGATTTCGTCAGAAAAATGTACAAAAAATGTACTGTTGTTTTCAAAATGTCACGGTGAATTATGCCATTCACAGCGAATGTGCAGTAGCGGTCGCGGCATTTTTCCGGTGTCTTTTCGTGTCTTCATTTCCGTATTTCATTTCGGATGACGGTTTTCCGGCTTTCACTGCAGTATCATACAGTCAGCCAACTGGTCTAGCAACTCTAGCAATGCGACTTGTGGTTAACCAGTGTATGATCGTTACCGCCCCCCCCCCCCGACTTCTCAGTAAATTCAGAAAGAGAGAACCACCTATGAGGTGTAAGTCTACTTAACTGATCGCCAGAAAAAGCCACTGTCACTGAAGATGAGTCATTACAAAAATGCTCCAGAAAACAAAACATGATTTGTTCATCGAAGCGCACAACCAACATCAGTGGCGGCGGGGCTGTAGGGATGGCCGGGGAGTGGGTGGTCCTCCCGTTTAGATAGCCCTCCAACAATTCTTGTTAGCATGTAAGTGATGATGGACGTCACTTGAGCCTCGCCCGACCTCACTCACCCAACCCCCCCCCCCCGTCCCACCCCTTGAAAGACACACCCCCGTCGCCACTGACCAAGATGTTATCCAACGCCACACAAGTCATCCAAGTAGCTGTTTACACAGCATATGCCCAATCAATGCAGGCGTCCATATGGTACGCCATGGCGAGCTATTTTGGCATTACCTCGTTATTTTTCAGTTCAATTGAGAGTGGTGTTCAATTTTACTCAACCGAAATACCGTACATTTCATTTACATGGAAAACAGTCACCTGAGCGGAGTATTCACATCTAGTGATATTCTATTTCGCTCAAGCTGGAAGTATATTTAGGCCTAGCTTTAGTAAAATTATGTAAGTTTTTTAGCTCAATTCGATATTTCACATGAGTGGAATATAATTCGGTTTCAGCCAAACGTGATTGACTCCTCCACCCATGGATCTCATTGCAAGGGTCGAACTCGTAATTTCGAGGAATCACCAGCCACAATGACAAACTCCTGATTCGCAACAAACAGGGGTGTGTTTGGCCCCTGCTACAGGAAATGTGGGGGAAAAAAAGCGAGAGAAATTATACATCGTGTACGTACTACGTCTTACTCGGGCATAAAAGGCCTCTGAGTCCGCATATTAACCATGAAAATTTCACAGATTCCATCAAAACATCTCTGAATTGTTGTAAAATGTTTGCAATCGTAAATTTTCACTTCAGTCGAAATGCAGTCAGTCCTCCGTTAGTTAATGGAAACTCCAATTGTCTTTTACTTAGCCTAAATGAAATGTATTCAACTCGTGAGGCTTTTCTAGCTAAATTTTACTGTTGATAAGATCAATATACAGCAAATATGCGAGTCCCCTCAAAACTCAGATTAAGGTCGTTCCAAATATAGGAGAAAACCTTTACAGCCCCCCTGCTTTGTTTTTACAAATCATGTCTGACTGATGAAGTCAAACATTATGCCCTGCACAGGCCCGTAGGCAAGAGGGGGGGTAGGGACATTAGCCATATGTAGATTCTTTTTCATGTTTTGACGTACACCTTAAATGTTACAATGTCATACGCGGCACCGAGCGACAAAAAAAAAACAGAAAAATTATTTCACAGGCGACTGGCAATGCTGTTGCACTTGGGAAATCTAGACTTTTTTGCAAAACTGTAGGAGACAAATACCAAAAGGTATTTACTTTCTAATCCCACATAAGCCATGTAGAATTGCCAAGAACGATACAAAAGACAGATTGTTGTTTGACTTTGGCTGAAGACAACGGTACTTCAAAGCGTTTCATCTCCTTCTAAATATTCTAACTAAGAGTTGCGTGGTACGTATGACAATTTTGCAGCAAATTGCAAATAAGGGTGTCTCATCGATTTTACAATTTTTGGTGTAGGGACTCAGTTCATATCCCACCCGCTCCAAGTCCTCGTATTCCACGTTAAGTTTCAGATATCAACACAGATAAAAACAAACGCAGCATTAGTCCCTTACGTCACAAGTACTGAAGGGTCGCACCCCTATCTCTATTGTGGTCCCACTCCATCACCCAACCGCTTCGGGAATCTGACAGGCTGACAACTTAGCCTACCTGACCTTATATCTCATACATACTACAGGCATGGGAAGTTTTTTTTTCTCAAGACTGCATGATCTAATGTTCGCAATTATCAGTGCATAAAATTTGCGTATATACGACACAGAATCCATGGCTATAAACTCACATAATGATGAGTGTGTATATGTATAGTTAGTACCTCCATAACCAGGTCAACAACACAGAATCATTATGAAGGCGTGACATCAGTATCATCCCAGACTGCCCGCATTAATGGTTTCCGCCATTCAATGAAGCCAAGATTCCCACGGCGTTTAAAAGAGCTTTTTTTTTTCAAGGCAGCGGTGAGCATCGAAACTAATCGACTGATACAGAAAACATTTTAAAAGTAATCTCTAACGGATTTGAGGTATAAAGAGGGTGACTCGCTACCTCTCATCTGTTTTAATTCCCTAGGGTTTTATTTTAGTCTTAGTTTCTAGCTACATCATCTCCTTCTTTGGGAATATTCTTCCTTATATTTGTGAAAGTGTGAGAGAGGGTAGGGTGGGTTTAGGTTTTCAAGGTATCGCAAGCCACCACTACCATTTCTAACGATACATAAACACACAATTCAAGTTTCATGCATATACATCGTTAAATTCAGGGACTGCTGTCGGCTGCACTTGAATTACCGGATTTCGACGTTGAAACTTGTACTTCGAAAGTGAAAGAGGGAACGTCAGTGATTGGTTAATTCAACCACGCGTCATAGCGCTGACTGCGTCCTCCAAGTTGATGTGACATGCCTACAGATTTTGCTTTAGACTTAAAAAATTTTCATAAATATTGTGGACGTGTTTAAGCAAAGACGTTTTTAAGGAATACTAACGCAAGACTTCCTTGCGATGTATATGCTGAACGTTTTTGTCCCCGACAGATATAAGCACCACACCCCCAAGTATGTGAGTACGTACGTTGTGGGCACGTGTCCATCGGGTGAAACGGAGACTGCCGATCCACATTTATAAATATAGCCAATACCGTTTATGTTTTGACTCAATATAATTATCAGTTATATGCCAACAACGTTGATACTTACTTAACTTGGTTCCCGACCAATTATGAAGAATTTAAAAAAGAAATAAGTTGGTTTGGGGGAAAGATAAGCTCGTATGTCATGAACTACTTTCCGACACACTTCGATATATTGCCTGTTGGTACACCCACAGACTCGAGTTAATGGCATACGGATATCCCTATCTGTCTCAGTGGCTAAGTACATGTTTTCAACAGCATGTAAATATGTATAACCTATTTAACGACAGGCTTACGTCAAATGAATATGTGCGGCATAGCCACGTCGAAGTTCTGTTTGGAGATAAATGGGATGAGCTGAGGGTAGAGAAATGATGATAACACTTGAATACGACACGCATTACTTAAATTTGTAACAGTATCAACTTTTGAAATATTTTGATACATTTTGGTCTTTGGGGGTGGGGGCCTGGGAGGTGCACTGGTGCCCAAGGTCCAGTCTGTCAACTTAAAAACATCCCTTCTAACCTGGCCTTCATTCAATTATGGTTGAATGAAGGCATTGGAAGGCACTGTTAAACAGGCGTGTAGTAGAGTTAAACTGCATGGTCCCCCTGCTTCTGGACCCAAAAAATCTCCCTGCCGGGAGGTCCTGTGATTCATGCAGGACCAGTGAAGGGGTTCTTTGTTTAGAACGTTTGAGTGGCCATTTAAATTGTTTCCAGCTGACAAAGATTGTTTTAAGGCTAAAATATATCAAAAGAAATGACAGGACAATACCATCGGTAAAGCTATAAACTGTATATGATATACACCATAGAATTAGGAGCTTGGCTTCTGGATATCTTACAAGTTGTATGTTTGAGGAACAGCATATATCATACTCCAACAACTGATCACTGATACGTTGCATACAAAATGGAGTCACCCCAACGTAAATTCTTATACCCCGCTATTCTAATTCATGAATGGCTCTTTTTCATTACGTGTTGTCATTTTTGTTGTTGGATCGCTTAAATTTGCAGCATGACAGCTTACCTTATACAGTAGTGATACTCAACAATATCATAAAAAAATAGCTTAACTTATGAGAGAAATGAGAAGAGAAACTGCAAAATGTCGATCATTTTTCAAGACAAAGTATAAGACGACTGTTTATTCCCTTTAAATGAATTCAGTGCTGGTTTTGTTTTCTGTGGCAAGGAATATTGCAGATGCAATCCAGTTTTCTAGACATTGATTTTTCTTCGCGGAATTAATAACAGCGCCACATGACATATCAGTCAGTGTACATTGTTTCTGATTCTATCTGGATTAAGACGGAGATTTGTAGGAGCTCATGTGATCGCATCACATGAGAAATATGTCTATATTTTCTTGTGCACTCTAGCATGAGTTTGCTTTCCCAGTGAGCTGGTGAGAAAACGGACCGTCCATTTTGTAGTAATTAACTATTTGTAATAATAAATTGTTTGGAAATTCCATTGATAAAAACGGCTTGAGAAATTTCGTCTACCGGAACGATACTTTTTCTTTTATTATTAGTTCGGATTTAGGGAGAAACATGACAAGTCATGTTCTCTTTGAAAATAGTCGTATGTACGCTTTTCATCTAGACCTGAAAAGGCCTTCGACGCAGTCGATCACCAAATTCTTCTTGCCAAATTTTTAATTACTTCATTCGTGGTAAGGCTCTTAGCGTTTACCTAGCTATCAAAGTAATAGAAAACAATACATGTATGTGGTCAATAGTACTTTATCTAAGTGTCCTAACATTACTGTTGGCGTTCCTCAAGGATCTGTGTTAGGACCGCTCATTTTGTTTTTTAATATATGTAAGTGATATTACCCATGGTCACTAGCTTTTTTAAACTTGCCAGTTGGTTCTGGTGTTCTATTTATACTACATTACCTTATTACATTACCTTACTGTATGTTTATATGTATAGACGAAATCAAATAAATTTAAAGAAGTAACCCCTTTCCGTGCTTTAATGCAGTAAAAGGGCGCCATTTTGGTAACGCCACTGTCTTAAAGAGGGAATCCATAATATTTGCCTGTACGTTTTGTCTACAGACTACAGTGCAGAATATGTCGCAATGTATGCATTTTAAACAGATTCATAATTTGCACCCAAAAAAATAATAAATGAATGAATGAATTGAATAATATAATGATAAACGACAACTGAACATGCTACAAAAAGTTCAGCGACATCATTCATAACTATAACGTGGTTTCAGTTTTCTTCGTATGGAACGATTTTGTGGTGTAGACGCAAGTGTGGATGTAAAGTTTGTGCAACATAAGAGGATATAGTTAATAGATCCCAAACCACCATGATTACTGGGTTTAATGACTATTAACTTAATTTGAAAGTCCACCTCTTCTCATCTTCCATTTGATTGGTTCCATCAGAGGTGTGATTAACATAAAAAACGGCGAATAACTTCTATTATTCGCACTAACCGAATAACTTCTATTATTCGCACTAACCTAACCACTAAACCCTAAAAAATAGCCCTTATCACGATCGCTGATTGGCTAAAATCTGGTGTCTATCAATAATACGTTTAAGTCGCACAAATTTTCGTATAGACACGTTCTTTAAACTCCTAGAAAGTCGATCTTCGCCCACAAATTACCGTATCCACCCTTTGTTAATTCTTTATTTTCGCCTGTGATCACAGAATATATGCGGTCCAAATTTCCACGCCGATGATCTAGTAAACAGTGCTCAAGCAGACAGTGCAGGTTTGATCACGGCAGTACCACCGAAGAAGAGTCTGTCGATGAGGACATTTTCAGTTCATTGAAAAAGAGACTTGTAGGAAACGTAATGTTCTATACCACAAAGACGAAAAGAAATTTACTTGAAGAGTATCGGCCAATAAAAAAAAATTTCATGTCAGGGTGAAACAAAGACGTGACAACCTGTTTACTTCAATTCCAAGAGTATAGGAAAATCAAAGAATTTAAATGGTTATGTCCTCCAAAGCGACTCAGAGGAACTGAGGTCAGCTGCTAATGTTAGCGGCTCCGTGTGTGTTTTCGGGTTCCGACACGTGAACACCCAAGCCACAGATTCAACGCTCTAACATCATTGTGCACGCATAGAAAGCTCTATGATGGGCGCACCCGAAAACACTCGCATACTTACATAATTGCTCAAAATTTTGATGTTCTTGAACAAATGTAAGCAAAGTATGGTGTATGCTTTGAAAGGAAGTGTATTATATATTACAAATATTCTTCCTCACTTCTATATAGTGTAAGATACTCTTCACTTCTTTGCACCTCCCAAGTACCTCCTGTTACTTAACAGTTTCCTGTTTCTAATGTTCGCTGTATAAGTTTCAGGCATTGAATAGGAGACGCGCTGTGCTTGAAGTATTTATGTCCTAAATAGAAAGTTTCAGTAATTGAAAATATATGATTCATAGATTGCGTAAGTTACTAACTGGAAACGTAGTAATAGTTTACCAAGTGTATAAAGTTTACCCCGTACCTCTACCACGACGA